>JANIPM010000008.1:50463665-50477675 GCA_027478405.1 Erythroxylum cassinoides | reverse complement strand
TAACCGGTTATCAGTAAGGCCTCCGGTTCGACGTCCGGTTCGAATTTCAAAATCTTGCCTCAAAGAGTCAAGACTCATTAAAAACCGAGGTCTGAACATTTGTAAGAGTAAATTTTTTTAAAAAATGAAGGTAACAAAAGGGACCACCTTCGACATTGCTTTATAGGAACCTATCCATCAATTTTAAGTTATGCAATTGGTACTTGATTAGATGAGCACAGGTCTCCACTATATAAATTGGCATGATCTGTAGAAGTTCGACCAAGAAGTCAAAGTCAAGATAAGGATTCCAAAAATCCCACAATGGGAAAGTTCAAGGATTGAGTTTCCCAATTTAGAGAATAAGGAGATCCAAAGGGCCAATATGGGTTATGTTCTTTAATTTATTAAGAGAATTAAGAGGCAATAATAAGAAGCCCCTAGGTTGACAAACTCAAGATTAGACCTGAGGGTGAACTCAGGAGCAGGAAGATCGCTAACGGTTTAGTCATCGATTACCAAGTCTAGATGCTTAAACTTGATAAGTTCTTTGCATTTGTTAAACCATTCAATGAAAGAAGTGAAAATGTTTTCCTAATTATAAGTCTTGAAAAACTTGTTCTTCAAGAAATCACAACACACATCCACCTTTTACTTTTTGTTGGTTTAATATTCTTTTTGGTTACAACATTCAAAGTCTAACTATTTGTAGTTTATAGTCAAAATGCAAACTTTCCCATCTTCAACTCTTTGTTACAAAACCTCCAATTCCTATTTCAATTCCTTCATGATTTTTTTTTGTGGAATCTGTTCATATAATTGTATATCTAAAAAATCTTCTCCCTTTCTATGTTAGACCTTTCATTAAAAACTTAGGTGATCATAAGGACTTGTATAACAAATTATTCCAGGGTAGATTTATCATTCGATTCAGCTCTGGTTGTTTCCATCATTTCCGGTGCGCAAAGTCGTGTGGTCAATACTTTAGTTACCGCACAATAAGAGATTTCCTTTCCAGAAATTTGAAGGTGCGAGTGTACCATGTTTATCGTGAGGGTAATCGATGTGCGGATTGGTTAGCTAACTTTAGTTATAGCTTGTCTTTAGGTGTACACTGATTTCCTAAGCTTATTGACGACATCTCTCCCTTACTATTTGCGGACTTAGTGGGAGTTTCTCTCCCTCGTGTTACTTTTATGTAGTTTTAATTTAGCTTTGGCCCGTTTGTTATAAAAAAAAAATTGTTAGCCCCATATGGCCTACACATATGAAAAGAAAAAAGAAGAAACAAAGTGAAATATTCACCCTTTTAATTTTAAGCTCAATCTTCCAATGCAAAAGCCTAATGGAATTCTTATCTAATACTTTCATGTCCCTAGGAAAGACTAGCCTTTTACACAACCATAACCTGCATAATTGTCCAAAAAAAAAAAAAGAAGAATTTTTGGTCCTGACATCCCACTTGGGGACAGAGGCCTTTGAGTCATGTCTCTTGCCTTTTTCTTTGGTAGTTGTACCGTTGGAGGTGGTTGACTTAGTGTTGTTAGAGATCTACAAAAGTTCAAGTACATTCCTTGCATGGTCCTCATCCAAATTATTTGGCTGATAACCTGCAGGGTTTATGGGATGTTTTGTTTCACAAGCCTTTTCCTCTTTTATGGTAATTCTTTTCATTACAAGCAACAAACATAAGCTTGTGTTAATCAATCCTTGTAAGATGCATAAAAAATTGGTAATAGTCATCTATCTCATATCAGTATATATATGATGAAGTGACTTATAGGCCGATTGATTAATAAAGTCGATCTCTAACAAAAGTTCTTCCTCTAACAGCTACTCTCCTAGAAGAAGGGGATTATTATATGAGTTAACTTGAAAAGAAGTTAGAATCTTAAGAAAACATATGAGTTAAAACAATTGAATCTCCAAGAATAAAATTGGGACAAATTAATTGGATAATTTGTAGAGGTTTTTTGCTGGATTTCTAAAAAAGATTAAATGTTTCACAGTAAATAGTAAAAGGGGCATTTATATACGTTTCAACGGCCTAGATTTAGAGACCCTTCTATTCCCCAAAACTCTTAACTCTCTTCCCACCGGTCGAGCACAACTAGTTAGAAATTGAAAAGGCTATTCTCTTAAATGACTAATCGTTTACCCACCCATATATACCTCAGGCTTGTAAAGTTCCATGAATAAGGTCTGCAGATGATTGCCAGTTCCTTGTAACCCGAAGGCCTATGATTTGGGCGTTTTGACAACCCTAAAGCTTCCCTAATGTCCCATCTGCTTTACTCTTGTACCTAAGGTCTAAGGATTGTACACATGTAGGATTAATTATACCCACCATACATGCTATGTTAGTTAAGAACAAAAAAGGGATACCAGGTAAGCAAAAAGTATCAACTTCATTCCATAATTCTCATTTTTCTCCAAATTGCAATAAGTTACCTTGTATTTAACTTACGAAAGGATTATATATTGAATCCAAAAAATGAAGGATTGTTTCAACCCTACTAAAAAATCCATCTTAATAAAAGATAACACTTTTACAAAATATGCCAAAAAGTCCACAATTTAATTCAACTCAAAGTTAATAAGACAAGTTTGAATTAGTTGAACGTTGGTTCGAACTCAAGTTTGATAAACTGTGCAAAGTCTAGGCTCAAATGGTCCAACTCGCCACTACAAAACACTGTCATTTTAGTGTGCTATCTCGGTTTGAAAAATGATGTCAAACTGAGATTTGCACACTCATTGACAACCCGGTCCAACTCATTATCGTCTCTAACATCCACCGACTTGTCATTCTCCTTTTGCCGTGCTAAACTTGCCCGACCACAAGAGCATAATGAAAAACGGAAAAGTCATAATGAATCTCACTTTCCGTTAGAACATCGTGTCCCGAAAATATTCCAATCCAATCAGATATTTGTTTTTGGCAGATTAACCATGTAATTCAACGGCCACTGCACTAGTACGTATGGAAACAAAAATGTCAATTTGTAGGAAGAAACCACGAAATCCGAAGTACGAAGCATCCAAGCAACATGTGTAAAGTATTTAAGTGCTGCCCAGCAAGTGGTCCAGGAAAATTTCTTAATTTTATATAAAATAAGCCAAAATAATAATATCTTCCTAATTTTTTGTTGCTAAATTGTTCTATGCTGGTTCCCTCGTGACTTAACAGCCTAATCATTCTAAAGAAAACATCTATCTTCTCATTAGTTGGGGCTGAAATCTTCTATCCCTATTTTTGTATTAGTACTCTGTTCTATTAAATCCAAGCCATCCATTTATATAAATAGATGGTTTGAATATAATGAAACAGAGTAGATACACAAAAATAGAGACAGATAATCTGTATAATTGGACCCCTTTTTTTAATATATAAATAAAAGTAGTTTAATAAACGGAAAAAGGAGTTATTCAGTTCAAAGGACTGCCAAATGAACGAAAAAAACTAAGCACCAATATTGCCGGCTATTCATTGCATCTCCATATTGATAACAGCATTGACTATATCTAAGTTTTTATCAAGCCATTTTAGCCTTATTGGGCCAATTTCGGTTCCATCAGTCTGTAAACCTCAACCCATGTAGGTATTTCAACCAAAGACCTGTATAATCCCACGGAGTGTCAACCAATAAGCTCCTTAACCTCTTCAAGCTGGCATATTATGGCATCAATAATCTCGGCTTTTGGCTCTCAGAATAGTTTATATTTCTCAATAGCAATTAAAAACTGAATCAAAGCAATCGAAACTGAAACCGAATCAGCTCAACCATCAAAAAACTCCAAAAACGGCATACATTGCAGATTTTATTTAATGGGAAAAAAAAAAGAATACAATCTGAAACCTTCTGCAACCTACTTACGGTATCATAGAATAATTATGCGCTATGAGCCTTGTAAATCACTGCAAGTTCTGCAAAAGAAGCACTTGACCAGACTTCCCAACCCAGCAGCATATTCACTTGCTTTCTATGTCATATATATCTGTTCTGAAATCAAATGTCAAGGAAGAAAAAGACTATATTTCATATCATCAGAAGGATAATAGAACACTTAATGGAATCTAGTGGTAGAATATGTTTACTTTTTAACAGTTCAAGCCAGCTTCCTAAACTACAGACAAAAGTCTGACAGGTCATTGCAATAAAGTTTGTTAGACTACCAAAAACTTTCCAAGTTCTATACTAACCAGGAGAGATTACCATGACCAGATGATTTCACAATAAAATGATATAACAAAACATAACTAGCAATATACCACATCCGAAAGAAATATTCCTATCAGCCAATTAACTTTTCAACTATTAAATTCTGTCATCATTTATCCAAAGCAACTTTTTTTGGAACATGAAAGGAAGTGTACTTGACCTTTTTATTCCAGTCCTTATTCTTGTTTAATATTCAACCGTCGCTCATTACATAATGTTTTTGTAATCTATTAGGTTCACAAAATTCGACCAATTTAAATAGTCAATGAAATTTGGATCAATTCCTCGTAGTCATTTGCTTGATAATTCATAAACAACACCTAAATGATCCACACAACCCAAGAAGCAGAGAAAACCCGAAATCAAGATAAAACCTTTTAATTGACAGATTCATCTCAAGGACTGCAAGTGAGCATTTGGGACAACAACACTAGAACAATCAGATTAGTTACAGAAAATATATGAAGTGGATCTCCTTGTTTAAAACCTAATGTCTGAAGTTCAAAATAATCAAGGATTGAACCCATAAGGATTTGTTTATGTTGTGCTCAACCTATTAGGATTTGGTTATGTTGTCATATACTCATTAGGATTTGTCTCTGTTTTATTTTATTTTAATTTTCCTAATTAGGCAGGTTTTCTTGTCCAGCAAGAAAAGGAAATAAGTTAGCTTTAGAAAAAGATTTCAATCAATCCTTTTCACACTAGAATTAGGACTCTCATGTGCCACTTTAGGGGTATAAAAGCGAGGGCTAACAAATGTTTTGGGAACCAAAACATTGCCTTTAATAAAAAGCTTCTGCAGGAAATTTTTCTTAGAGAAACTGTCTTTCTCTTGTTGATTAAATCCTAAGTTTTATGCTTGGATTTGGTTCAGAAATTAACCTAAAAACTCTACTTAGATACTTCTTCTGTGTCAGTTGGTATCAGAGGTTTAAATATAGTTTTTCCTGGTTTTCTTTCCTGGTGCCTTGCCTCAATTTTGTTTCTGTCCCACACCTTCTAGCCCATCTTCTATCCCTACCAACCCAAAAATTTCACCAAAAAAAAAAGAAGAGAAAATTCACCCAAAACTTAGAAAAGTCAAACCAAATGTTTTCAGTTTTGACCAACCAGTATAAGTGGTTGATCAAGGAGATAACCAGAGATTTGATAAAGTTTTGGAGGCTATTAATAGATTAGCAACTCGTATGGATCAACTTCTAACCATTATGGCCCTTAATCAAGCCAATAATGGAGGAATGCCAATTAATGGAGCTCAAGGCAGAGGTTTACCTCAACCCCAACCTATTGGCAGACCTGATCTTCCAAGGAATGCAAAAAATAGGAGAGCTCAAGGTCAGAATCAGATACCTCTTATGGAATATAGTTCGGATGAAGAAATTCTGGACCAAGACCAACCAAGAAGAGGCCAAAGGGATAAAAATGATTACAAGATTAAAGTTGAAGTCCCTCACTTTAGTGGAAATCTAAGCATTGAAGACTTTCTTGATTGGATTGAAAAGGTGGAAAGTTTTCAAGAGATGATGGAAGTCACAAATGATAAACTAGTGAGAACTGTGGGCTATAAATTAAAAAGTGGTGCTAAAGTTTGGTGAAATAATCTTCAAAAGAATCAGGAGAGGAATGGAAAACCACCAATCAAATCTTGGAGGAAATTGAAACAAGCCCTTTTTCTTAAATATTTACCCCCTCATTATGAGCTGCACTTATTCGATCTTTATCAAAGTTGTGCCCAAGATTCTAGGAGTGTGGAGGAGTATCATTTAGAGTTCTTGAAACTGTCAACACGCAATAACCTTGAAGAATCTGACATGCAGCAAGGTTCAAGGTATCTTAGAGGATTAAGATCAACCATAAGTGAAAGGCTTGGAATGCACACTATTTGTAACATAGAGGAGGCCTACCAATTGGCCTTGAAAGCTGAAAAATGGAAAAGGCACCTAAGAGGTTTGAATACCCTAGGAGAACAACTCAACAAATTCCAAACCAAGTGGTAAGAAAGGGGAAAGCATCAACTAAAACATTGAAAATCGATAATGCCTCTAAAGATCTAAGAGTAGACAAAAGGAAGTCTTTTGAAGGAGGTGGCAGCAGCAGCAGTAGAGGAGTTCCTAAAGGTTCCAACCCTTATGCACCACCAAAAATAAGACGTGTTATAAATGTCAGAAGCCTAGACATATCTCTAGTAATTGTCCTTAAACAAAGATGGTCAACGTTGATGAAAGAGGAGACTACCTTAATGAAGGTGAAGAAGATTTGGAAGGGCTTCAAGAAGAGGGAGAAGAAGAAGAGGAGTTTGCTGAAGAAGTTGCCGAAGACAGAGTTAGTCTAGTGGGAAGATACTTTGTTCATCTAAAACCGAGAAGCCACAACAAAGGAGAAGCATTTTTAGATCTTTTTGCACTGTTAATGGTAAGGTGTGCAACTTGATTGTAGGCAATTGCAGTGATGAGAGTTTAGTGGCAAGAAAGTTGGTGGATCACATGAAGCTTCCTACTGAGAAAACAACCTCATCTCTACACCATTGGTTGGGTTACTGATGGGCCAGCCTTAAGATTAACTGAAGTGTATCAAGTTCCTATTTCCATAGGAAAATCTTACAAGGATAATGTTTATTGTGATGTGGTGAACATGAATGCAAGTCACATACTCCTAGGAAGCCCATGGCAATTTGATGTGGATATTACTTATAAGGGAAGAGATAACACAGTTTCATTCCAATGGAAAGGCAAAAAAGTGACCATGCTACCCACAAATGCAGCCTTTGATAGGCCAAAGACTTTTAGAGTGGAGGGAAATACATTGTTGACCCTTAGTTGGCAAGATTTTGAGAGGGAAGTTAAGGAGACTCGAGAGGTTCATGTCTTGGTGGTAAAGAACCAATTATCGGAAGAGAAAGAGGAGGAGAATGGAGCTAATTCATATCTGATCCAATATCTTTTGGAGGAGTTTTCAGATCTGGTCCAGTCCGAATTACCTAATGAATTGCCTCCTATGAGAGATATTCAACATCACATTTATTTAGTACATGAAGATAAGCTTCCTAATCTCCCCCAATATTCTAAGAGAACAAGTGGAAGAATTGATGAAAAAGGGCTTGATCCGAGAAAGTATCAGTCCCTATGCTGTTCCTGCACTTTTGACACCCAAGAAGGATGGATCATGGAGAATGTGTGCTGACAGTAGAGCCATTAACAAAATTACCTTGAGATATCGATTTTCTATTCCCAGATGAATACATGCTTGATCAACTTTGTGGTTCCCAGGTGCTCTCTAAACTTAACTTGAAAAGTGGTCATCACCAAATACGGATCAGACCTGAGGATGAGTGGAAGATCGCATTTAAAACAAAAGAGGGGTTGTATGAGTGGCTAGTCATGCCCTTTTGGTTATCCAATGCCCCTAGCACTTTTGTGAGACTCATGAACCAAGTGCTTAAGACCTTTTAATGGAAAGTTCGTGATTGTTTATTTTGATGATATCCTTGTATATAGCAGAATAGTTGAAGAGCATCTAGAACAATTGAGGAGAGTCTTGTCTGTTTTACAACATAATAAGCTTTACCTGAACTTGAAGAAATGCAGTTTCTTGAATAGCAAGTTACTATTCTTGAGGTGTATGGTTAGTTCTGAAGGAATTCATGTGGATGAAGAAAAGGTGACGGCAATTTGTGAATGGCCTGCCCCTAAGAATGTTAGTGAGGTTCGATCTTTCCATGGGTTAGCTACTTTCTACAGGAGGTTCATTAGAAACTTCAATTCAATTATGGCCCCTATCACAGAATGCATGAAGAAGGAAAGATTGATTGGAATGATGAAGGAAAAACTCAACACTGCTCCTATCCTAGCCTTACCAAACTTTGACAAGCTTTTTGAGGTTGAGTGTGATGCATGTGGAGTAGGTATTGGAGCTGTTCTATCTCAAGAAGGCCGACCTGTAGCTTTCTTTAGTGAGAAGTTTAACGATACAGGGAAAAGATGGAGTATTTATGATTAGGAATTATATGCAGTTGTGAGAACATTGAAGCATTGGGAACATTATCTGATTCAAAGAGAGTTCATTCTTTACACTAATCATCAAGCTTTAAAGTTTCTAAACAATCAAAAGCACTTGAGTAATATGCATGCCAGATGGACTATTTTCTTACAGAAGCTTCCTTTTGTTATTAAACATAAGTCTGATGTGACTAACAAGGTGGCTGAAGCACTTAGTAGGAGGACAGTATTGCTTCCTACTGTGTCCTAAGAGCTGGTTGGGTTTGAAGTTTTAAAGGAGCTTTATGAGGATGATGAAGACTTCAAGGACAAGTGGTTAAAGTGTACTCAGAAGCAACTTGCTGGTGAGTTCTATATCATTGATGGTTTTCTTTTCCATGGTAAACAACTTTGTGTTCCTCATACTTCTCTTAAAGAAAAGTTAATTCGTTATGTGCAAAGTGGAAGATTAGCCGGTCACACAGGAAGGGGCAAGACCATTACTAGTTTTGAAGATAGGTTCTATTGGCCTCAATTGAAGAAAGAAGCTAGAAACTTTGTGAAAAGGTGCTATGTTTGTTAGACTGCTAAAGACCCCAGAATACTGGTTTATATTGCCACTCCCTATCCCAGAAGATATTTGGGAGGACTTGTCTATAAACATTGTCCTCGGATTACCTAGAACATAAAGGGGAGTTGATACTATTTTTGTGGTAGTTGATAGATTTTCCAAGATGGCGCATTTCATTGCATGTAAGAGGACCGCCGATGCATCTAATGTGGCTAGACTATTCTTTAAAGAAGCGGTAAGATTATATGGAATTCCTAAATCAATTACATCTGACTGACATTCAAAGTTTCTTAGTAACTTTTGGAAAACTTTGTGGAGGATGATTGATACTTCTTTAAACTTTAGTAGCACTGTTCATCCACAAACAGATAGTCAGACTGAGTCACTTAATAGGACTCTTGGAAATCTATTGAGGAGTATTTGCGGAGATAAGCCTAAGTAATGGGATTTAGCTCTAGTTCAAGCTGAGTTTGCCTAAAATAGTGTTGTACATAGTGCTATTGGTAGATCACCATTTTCCTTGATATACTTGAAAGTTCCAAAGAGTATTGTTGATGCAATAAAACTTTCCAAGTTACCAAACTTAAGCATAGCAATTGAAAATATTGCCAAACAAGTGAAGACTGTAAAGAAGACGTTCGAGAGAGACTTGAAAGGACTGATGCCAAATATAAAGAACAAGTCGACAAACACAGGAAGTCTAAAACTTTCCAAGAAGGTGACAAAGTAATGATTTTCTTAAGGAAAGAAAGAATCCTTATTGGAACCTACAACAAATTGACGTCGAAAAAATATGGTCCTTATGAGATACTGAATAAAATCAACGACAATGCTTATGTTATCAATATGCCTGAGGAGATGGGAATTTCAAAGACTTTTAATGTTGCTGATATCTATGATTTTCATGTAGAAGAAGAGCTCTGTCCTAATGATAACTCAAGGTCGATTTCTTTTCAAGTGGAGGGGACTAATAAAGGATTGAACCCATAAGGATTTGTTTACGTTGTCCTCGACCTATTAGGATTTGGTTATGTTGTCATATACCCATTAGGATTTGTTTCTGTTTTATTTTATTTTAATTTTCCTAATTAGGCAAGTTTTCTTGTTCGACAAGAAAAGGAAATAAGTTGGCCTTACAAGAGGATTTCAATCAATCCTTTTCACACTAAAATTAGGACTCTCAAGTGCCACTTTACGGGTATAAAAGGGAGGGTTAACAGATGTTTTGGGGGACCAAAAGAATTGTCTTTAATAAAAGGTTTTGCAGAAAATTTTCCTTAGAGAAACTGTTTTTCTCTTGTTGATTAAATCCTAAGTTTTATGCTTGGATTTGGTTCAGAGATTAACCTAAAATCTCTACTTAACTACTTTCACTGTGTCACAAAAGACATTAAACAGGTCTCTACCTTTTTATATCTTCCGTGAATCATTGGAGAGACAAAAATCGTTATACTTGACCACAACCGTATCTTTAAAGTGCCTCAAATAAATAATCTAGACTAACCTAAATCAGGAGTAGCTACCAATTTCAGCACGTTATGCCTTGAATCAAATGGACTGGAAGATCACAGGTTATATTAAATCCCCTTCAAACTCCCCTTTTCAACTACTTATAACAATATGTTGACACATGCAACTACCTTAGAATTCACTTCATCTTCAATCAGTCACAGAACCAAGATGCACTAACATGCATTCATCCATGTTTTTCAGCAAATAAACACCGACCTTTTGGCACACAAAATCACACAATAAAGACTGGAAATTTAGAAGAATGAATCTGCAAGCAAGTTGCTTGTGCTCTGAAATGTATAAGGAGCACCGGAAGAACATAGGTTTCCCCATTTTTGAAGAAACAATAAATATGATTATCTATTTAAAGAAAAAAAGGATGGAACAAGTTTAGCTGTTATCAAGCCAAAAACGTAGAATTGCCAGATGACATTCTGATATTTTTCAAATCTAAAGAAATATAAAACACTAAAAGAGAAGGAGATAATGACATTATATGATAGCTAACCATTCACAAAATGGAGATCAGGAATGAATAATGTAATAATATATAACTAATTTCTCACCAACTAGGAAAAAGAAGCAATTTGGCAAAAGGATACACCAAATAAAACCCGTGAGCAAAGGCACCAGCCAAAACAGCCGTAAACAAGCGGTCTCTTAAAACCGGTCTATGACGCAGTGAGAGTCGAACTGGAGAACATTAAGAAACACCCACAAAATAAAACATAAGATAATCAACCCCACAGAGAAGAACACCCAGAAGCATCAAACAGAACGAAAAATACATAAGAAGAGTGTATGGAAGGATTGAAATGGGCTTACTAAGTGGAAGAGCAGGTGCATAAATTAGAGGAACCAAGAACTTGAACGGGGGTCCTTTATTTGGCTTTCTAACAGGATCTCTGAATTCAATACACGAAGAAAGCCAAAAAGAAGCGAAAAATAATAAATCAGCAATTCAGGTAACATACAAGACCAAGCATATGTTTCCGCAGACATCTTTGTGGGGACTCACCGGTTCAAAGGATCGGGTGGTGAGGCCATTACTGATTGAGAAGATGGAGATCGGACGAAAATACGTCGTTGAAAAAGGTCTCTATGCTTTTCAACTATGGACAAAAAGCCCCCAACAAAAGTTACCCCCCGTATGGTTGCTGCCACCGTATATGGGGACAGGTAACAAAACATAATAATCCTGTCTTTCACATATGTTTGGTTGGTGTTTTTCATTTATTGTCATCTGCCTCCGTTAGACAGAAACATAATAATCCTGTCTACTTCAAAAACGAAAGACAGAGCAACAAAGTCTCCGACCGTATGAAAAACGTACAAAACTAAAGTTACCCCTTCCTAAAATATCCCACGCCCTTCACTCCTCTGTCGCACGCTTCGCTCCGATCTCTGCCGCACGCTTGGCTCCGAGCTCTGTCGCACGGTGGTGTCGTCTTCCCGAAGAGGTTCGCCAGGTGAGTGAAAGACAGATGCTCGAAAATGTGACTCTCCCCGTTTTAGATCTACATTTGTCTGGG
The DNA here is from genome assembly GCA_027478405.1 of Erythroxylum cassinoides. Taxonomy (NCBI): domain Eukaryota; kingdom Viridiplantae; phylum Streptophyta; class Magnoliopsida; order Malpighiales; family Erythroxylaceae; genus Erythroxylum; species Erythroxylum cassinoides. The sequence continues at coordinate 50,465,881 of JANIPM010000008.1, read as the reverse complement.
CACGCAAATTTGCTCCTCCTTCTCAGATCTGTCTTTTGCGATTTGTTCTGTTGAATGGCCAATGCCGATATCGTTTGTCTTATTTTGTTGTTGGGTGTATGGGAAATTGTTTTCTGTTACCACATTACCGAGAAGTTTTGCGGTGTCTATTTGCTAAACTATTGCTGGGATTTGTTTCTGTTCGTTTCTGATTTCCTTTTCAAATATCTAACATTTGTCTTCGTTTGTGTTTAGGTTGCATAAGGCATTTGATTGATTCCGAGACAGAGACATATATCTGAAAAAAATTTCTTTCGTTTGCTTGTTGAGGTATTCCGTTTTATGTTCTGATCTACGATCGTTAACCTATTGTTTGTGGCATCCAAGAATAATGTCTTGTTTGATTGAAGAAGAGCATTGTGATGTATCTGACATTTTGTTGATCTGTACATGTACAACTACTACAAATTCTTGGGTTCTAATTAAGGAGAAATGGTTTAGTTGATGTAGATAATTTAAAAGTGAAAGACAAGTAGGAATATGGAAGCATGGCTAGATGAAACTATCAATGAAAAGTATGATCAAAATGGAGATGCCATTTGTGTATTAAATGTTGATTATGTTGTTGTGAATTGATTATGTTGTTTTGAATTGGAATGGTTGCTTTATATAGGTTAAAATCTTAATTCAGCATAACAAATATACAGCTCACATTATGCTGAAATGTATATGTTACTATGTTGATGTGCTGTTGTGGTTTAAAGTTCCAATAGTCTACAATTTCTCAGTTGTAGACTATTGGAAATTGGAATAATCTTACAAAACTTGGTAAACTAGTTTGTAGGGATATCTTGGAAGCATGGCTAGATTTGGCAATCAATTAAAAGTATGATCGAAATGGAGATGCCATTTGTGTATTAAATGTTGATTATGTTGTTGTGAATTGATTATGTTGCTGTGAATTGGAATGGTTGCGAAATATAGGTTACAATCTTTATTCAGCATAACAAATTTACACCTCACATTATGCTGAAATGTATATGTTAGTATGTTGATGTGCTGTTGTGGTCTAAAGTTCCAATAGTCTACAATTTCTCAGTTGTAGACTATTGGAAATTGGAATAATCTTTATATAGGTTAATAATCAGAAAACGTTGAAGTTTTACCTAAAACAATGGATTTAGTCTACATGGACAGATTCTCAATCCTGGTTCAATACTAATTAATTTCTCCTGTCATAGTTATTTTCCTCCTTAACTTTCTATATTTCAGAACAGATAGCTTCAGCTTAATATAGAACTTTAAGAATTGAAAAAGAATGTTATGAGTATGACACAATATGTCCAAAAGGTAAAAGCTCATGCTGATGAACTTACATTGCTGGTAGATTCGTTTCTGATGCTAAAATTAATGTGATAAGCTATGTAACTACATTTTGCAGTCGGCAATGTTTGCGACTAGAGAGATCTGAATATTCAGATCAGGTGATTGGCAGTTTTTGAGACAACCTTAAAGGACTTCTGGGTTGAGTCGAAAAAGAAACTACATTAGCAAGGAATAGAACTCTACACTAAAAGGACTCCTGTCAGATCCTGAAGACGAAGATCCCTCTGTTCAGAAAATCACGTTGTTCTTATCCTCTGGGATTTCCTATACAGTGCAGAAGCGAAGAAGGAAAAGGACTCTACTACTTAGCTCTATAAAAGGAGAAGTCACAGCAACAACAAAAAAAGGAGAGAGAGAAGACGTGTAGAGAATTCGAGTGAAACACAAACTGAGAGTTGTTAACTTCTGCGTGGGAGAGGGGTTAACGAGTGCAGGGGTTCTAGTTTGGGATTTCATTCTTTTTGGTGTTGGTTGTTTCACCATCTGTGTGAGGTGATTTTGATTTGTGGGAAGAAAGATAGAAATATTGCCCTATCTGGGTTAGGCATCTGTGTGAGGAGTGTTTAGAGAGTGGTGAAAAGATAGTTTGTCTCTTGTGTGCGAGATTGACTTTATCTTTGTGTATTCTCTTTTGAGTTATAGTGGAAACTTTGAATCTGGGCAAGGCCCCGCTGACGTAGGATATCTTTGATATCTGAACAGCGATATCATATTCTGCCTTTTTAATTTCCCTGCTATTGATTTTTGGGTGTCTTACACGACACGTTGTCAAGCTTACAATCTCACTTTCTACACTTAAAATTCTCAGCTTCCTCTTTTTTGATAGTATCAGAGCACACCTGAACAAAGTC
>JANIPM010000008.1:50362252-50374567 GCA_027478405.1 Erythroxylum cassinoides | reverse complement strand
AAAATAAATTTGAAATAAAAGGTACATAAATTTAAACCACAACATTGATTTAAAAAATTAAAACTCTGAAAATATTTGAAATTACAACCAGACTAAAATAAATTACAATTACAATTAGACTCGAGATTACAATCAAACTAAAATTAAAACAATCAAATTAAAAGTAAAACTAAAGCGCTTAAGAATATTAATTTAACATAAATAATTAATATTTTGGAAGGTCATCCACATTTCTTCCAAAATTAAAATATTGGCTAAAGTCACTAGTTGAGCCAACTTCTCCTCGAGATTCTCCTTCTTAAGCTCTTTTTGCATAAATTTTTATTTGTTCATTTCTGAAAGGTTCATGCATCACTAAAACTTTGATGGAATCTAGATCTTTGCATGATATTTTATTATCTTCCTGTCTTTGTCACAACTCTAATTTTTTGCCTCATTTTGAGCTCGTAACAGCTGAAGTTTATAAGTTTTTTCGAGAGGAGATTAACTTTCATAAAACATTCCTTTTATTTCTTTATTCATGGATATAAAAAGTTTTTTATTTCCTCATTTTGTTCCTTTTTTTTTCTTTCTTCCTCTCAATAAGACGATCAACTTTATCATTTCTTTCAATAAATTGATCTTCAACTTCAAAATCATTAGTTAAATTAATATAAAATGATGATTATTGTAGCACCCCACTCTCATCTAACACATTCATCTGCACCCTTCAGACAAACGTGCACATGCCCGATAGAAATGGTGTGTTAACCATTTCACCTTCACTATATCACATGGCATTGTAAGTAAAACCATAATTAACACATTGTCTGAAAACTAAAATTTTTCTCATTTCATTTTTCAAACTATAATTCACACTATAGCATTAACCATCATCCATATTTTGCAATGTCAACCTAGAGTGTTTATAACTCAGTCTACATAATATGCTACATACATAAGGAAACTAAACAAAAATTAAAACAAACTATTTCCTCAATCCTAGCTGACCGACTTTTGAGTCATATTTGATCTCCACAAGTTATACAAAATCACTTCTATGCAGTCTTAGAAACTAGTTCGTCGCTCTATCGAACATAAAATTGTCAACGTTGCAACTTTGATGAGTTTTGTGAACTCAGTAAAGTAACTATCCTCGATGACTCACTCTTGTCATACAACACACAACAAATCATGTTATCATATAATTCACATCAACTTGATTTTTGTCAAGTAATATCACATATCACATATCACTTGATCACATTTGTTATATTTCAAAAACAAAATTCAAACATTTTATCATTTCAGTATAATTTTGCAGAACATACATATTGACAAATTATCACATATTTCATACACAAAGTTCTCAAAACTTTGCAATCATTCAATTTATATATATCATATGTGTATTCAATGTTATGAGACTCGATTTTATTTATTTCATTGTTATGACCGTGTGTCTTTTTCACTATCTTGTATCCGTTATGGATATCAGGCTCTTTCATACTTTTCCTTATCCATTGGGGATACAGAGCTCTTTGTACACATTGAGCCTTAGGCTCTAATCAAGAATGTCTGAGCTTTAAGCTCTTTTTAACTGGCGACATCAGTCACTACTGTCTTTATATTTCATGCATTGGAATGAAATGCATTCCTCAATTTCATTCATCACATTTGATCAATTATATTTGCATTCATGTTCTTGTTCACAGTAATCATTGGAATAGGTCCGACATGAACATTCAAGTTGAGAACCATGTAGTCAATCTCATTCACATTCAAGTACACTTCTAATATTTTAATCATGCATCAAAACTCCATGAACATTTCATGTCTGGAATGTAGTACAAAATTTAGTACACATTCATCAATATCAAATTCAATTCAGTAATAAACAAAATAGGTCAAGGTGAGACTATCTTAGGTTACTCACAATTACTCCCTTTTTGCTTATTGCCTTAAAATTCCAGCAATATCTAGAAATGGTCGATCTACTTGCTCTTCTATATGCAATCAAATACAATTTCATGTTACCACGTTGTTCATGTAACTAAATATGCATTTTTATAAATGTATTATGTAACATATATGTTCAATGACATATGCCCAAGTATACTTCTGTAATAAACCAATGCAAAGATCAATTATGCTCCAAATGTGTCAAAATTCATACACTCATTAACTATTCTAGCTTTTTTTTCAACACAAATTTTCAGGTCAACTTTACATGATCATTATGATAAGAAAAATGGTGTATTTATGTAACAGTTTCTTCTAGACAATTGTTCCACTGTGCCTTAAGTTTCTAATGGCACCAAGATCATACAATCTAGTTTATGATCATGCATTCAATTAGCACAATTCATATCTCTCAATTCCAATATCCAAAAATTACAAACTTTATACCAATTGAAAGCTAAGAGAATAAGCTACAAATTTTGTGAAGACATCTTTGTCTGATTCAACCTACATCAATACAGTTTATTTGATAAAAATAGGACATGATTTCTGTCACGGGTAGTGTTATATCCTAAGCCAAGACTCAATTTCAAGACCTTAAAGAATAGAATTCATATTTAATTTCTTTTTAAAAATTGTAGCCAAATGTCTCTAGGTTAATTTACATCAAGAATAATCTCATTTGAAAAATCTACAGATCAAAATATAGCAAAAATATCGAAGCATGATCAGTGAAATCATTCCAGTTAACAATATTTCAACATTCTCACCATTTTCATCCTAAATTTATCATTCAATCTTTTCCTAATGGATTCATATATTCATAAATTTTGGTGGAGATGAAGAAAAATGTGTTATGAGTCTATTGGTTCTAGTTTCATGTCATTTGGATGTCAGGAGAAGAAGCTATAATAAAAAGAACAAAGGATGTTCAGTTAAAACACTATAGCTAACATATTCCAACAATTTTTCTTCACCAATATCACCATATATTTCAGTCCAATTCAAACATTATTCTCCTACCATTTAACATGCCTTAAAGCTCATATTGTTACTTAACTACTAGATTTCCAATTGAACACAAAACTTCAGATTAAACCAAGTCTCCAATCATGCAAGATCAACCACGAACTCTTGGTGAAAATAGATATTGTGGACAGCAATATGAAGACCACTTTCAGCTGGTTTTCTTGGCTATTTTGTGTAAGGTAAAAAGATAGTTTTGGTACAGAAATTTGGTTAGGGTTCAGGCAAAATACAGAGAAAATTGGAAGCAATTTTGGTGGACTAAGGTGAGGAAATCAGTAGAAACATTACTGCTGAAATCTGCTCCGTCAATATGCTAGGTGTAAAAACTTCTAAACTCACCATATGTCTTAAGGCCTGCTAGCCATTTATTCAACAATTATGTTGCCACTAATCCACTCTTTACGCTTCCATTTGTCTCTTGCAAATCAGTCCAAATGTCCCTACAAGATTGGTCCACTTGTCACATACTAATTGATCCAATTGTCATTTAATTACTAGTCTATTTGTCACCAATTTAACTATGTCAAATGTTACTCAATTTTAGACTTAATCATCCTAATTTTTCATGCATCAATTTATCCTACCACTTGGTATTTGTCTAGTCCAAATGTATATTTTAATCTATCAATTTTTCGGTCCATAACATTTAATTCCAAATTCTCTAATTGAAATCCAATAATACTAAAATTCAAGACATATCAAACACAATTCACATCATAATCACTTAACATTTTTCATACCCTGGAATAAGTCAATAAATACATTTAAAATTATGTTAATATATCAAAAATAAATTTTCACGTGTATGTGAATACTCAATTATACATAAGCATGCAATGCACTTCTAATTTCTCAATTTCCTCTCATATTCACCATTCTCCCCCTAACATGGGATGTTACAATGATCCTATTGTCTTATTTGATTTTTGAGATTTAGAAGGTGGCATTTCATTACACTTAGATCGTTTTTTTTTTATGACTCCACGCTTTCTCTTTGCTAGTATCAGTATATTTTTCTATATTTTTAAAGATTGGCTATACATGATCAAATTTGAAGTCTTTTTGAAATTTTAGATCTTGAATGAGTAAATCTTTTGCTTTTTCGAACTGTAACACAACAATGTAACTTAAGTTAGATTTTAAGGTATAAATCAAACGTATTGCAATTCATACAAAGATTAAAAAAAATAAAGGACTTACAATATCTTGTTCAGAAGTACCACTTGGATTCAAGCTGTTAATTTGTCGAACACATCCTCTGAATTTTCCAATAACTGTTATTATAGTTTGTCATCGAGTTTGCAAAGATCTCCAAAGTCAAACAATTGTGATATGATTTGGTAGCATTTGATGGTACTCAATTATGATACGAGACTAAAATTAAGCCATAGATTGATCTCTACTAGTAATTGGCTCTTGTGAAACATTAAGATATACATCGCACAGGATTAGATCTTCTTCAATTGAATATGATGCACTTCGAGAGGTATTTGAAGGCTTTACACCAAAATTTGAGCTTGCCATTTGTTGAATAGGTTTAAAAGAGTGTCATAGTTTAGGATTTCAAAGAGTGTTAAATGAAACGAGGGTTTCAGTTTAGTAGAGCAAATAAACTATTTATAGAGATGTTATGGAAAAGATAAGAATACTAATAAATGGTTGAATATGAATTCAATCTAATCTAACGACTGCGAAGAGATAGAGTTAGATTTTTTGTAGAGATTCCTTATTTTGTCTTAGATATTGTGTGGATATGATACGAGTACTAATGAATGGTCGAGATGAATGCAATCTAATTCAACGGTTGGGAAGAGATAGAGCTAGATTCTTTGCAGAGATTCCTTATTTTGTCTTGGATATTATGTAGATAGGATACGAATACTAATGAACGACTGAGATGAATATAATCTAATCCAATGGCTAGAAAAAGATAGAGTTAGATTTTTGCAGAGATTCCTTATCTTATCTTGGATATTGTGTGGATAGGAAAATAATACTAATTAACGGTTGAGATGAATGCAATTTAATCTAACAGTTGGAAAGGGATAGAGTTAGATATTTTTTGCAGAGATTCCTTATCTTGTTTTTAATTATTTACTATATAAGGGAATAAATCACTAGCAGATTCTTCTTTGAACCCTTCATCATATTTGTCTACAACCATGAGTATTAATGATAGTACTTCTCATATATCATCCTCATCATCGGAGGACGAATTAGATCTCACTTCTGCAATATTAGCATAAAACAAAGCGTTACTATCTATATACACCAGTAATAACCTTACAATGGATTACTATATGAACAATATAGTGAACCAGCCAAAGCACAAAGGCTTAATCTCTAGTCATAGAGTAATTTATCGTGATCGTGCTGCAGCAGGTCAAAAACTATGAGATGATTATTTTGCAGAAAATTCAAGATATAATGCAAAAATATTTCGCAGGCAATTTCGAATGAGTCATAATTTATTCATATGACTTGTTGATGTTGTTAAAGGTCATGATGACTATTTTATGCAATGAAGAGATGGATGTGGTTAACTATGATTGTCTAGTTTACAAAAAGTAACAACAACATTTCGAATGTTGGTGTATGGTGTATCAGCTGATTCAACTGATGAATATATGAAAATTGGAGAATCAACTACAATTGAAAGTACAAAAAGGTTTTGTTGAGTCATTGTAGAGGTCTATGGACAAATTTTTCTAAGATCACCGGATGCTAATGACATTTCAAGATTGCTTAAAATTAATGAAGAACATGATTTTCCAAGGATGTTAGGGAGCTTAGATTGTAGAATTGAACATGGCAAAATTGTCCAACGGCTTGGGCAAGACAATATAGTGGGCATAGTGGATTCCCAACATTATTCTTAAAGTTGTAGCTGATTATGATTTGTGGATATGGCATGCACATTTTGGTTGCCAGGGTTAGATAATAACATTAATGTGTTAGAGGCATCTCACTTGTTCACAAACCTTGCCAAAGGTGTAGCACCTTTTGATCATTATGTTATTCGAGAAAAAGTGTACGATGTTGGATATTATTTAGCAGATAGTATTTATCCAAAGCAGTCTACCTTGGCACTAACTATTCATGATCCCCGAGGCTCAAAAAGAAATTATTCGCGAAAATGCAAGAAGCGTGTAGGAAGGATGTTGAGCATGCATATGGAGTTCTCCAGTCACGATTTGCAATTATCAAGGGACCGACACATTTTTGGAAAAAATTCATATCACATAATATTATGTTAGTATGCATTATAATGCACAATATGATCATTAAGGATGAATGTGATACTCAAGCGGCCATACAAGATTGGAGCAAAACGCTAGCTTTTGAAATTAATATTAATAGAGATAATACAATTATATTTCAAGAATTCTTTGTTAGACATAAGTAAATTAAAGATAAAGAAGCTTATTATGAACTTCGTAATGTATTGATTGAACATTTGTAGGAACGATATGATAATTCAGAATATTAGAGGTTAAATGTGCAAAAAAATATTATATTTGTGTGTATTATTAATTTGTTGTTGTAATAATATCAATTTAATATGAAGTTATTAATTAATTAAGAATAATGATTTTATTTTAATTTTTATAAATAAATAAATAAATAATTGGTGCAGAGTGGTTAGAATAATATCAAATTTAGCGTAAATTTCTTTTGGAATATTATCTTTTACATTAAATTTGGTGTAAAATTTCAGTGGAATGGTCGTTAATGACATTATGAGCTATCCTATCTCCACTGCTCTGGCTAATCGGAATGATTTCCTTATAACGTACCTCTAAACTGTTGGGAACAAGAAGCAGTCTACTCTTGAATCTGGCAGCGGCAATGAAAGAAAAAGACTTGAGTTAAATCAAGTGGCTCAAGAAATGTGATGATTTTGATTGATGTATTTCAATTTTTATGCGAGAGTGATCTTTGTGAAGATGGGCCAGGAGGAATGGACATGCATATTCAACCTACTCTTGGCTTCTTAAGTTTCAGAACTTTTACATAAAATTCCTATTGTTCTTATTCATTGCTGTGGCCTGACATGGATGACTAATTTATGAACCATCATAAATGCTGTCGGTTGGGTTAATTGTTTTGAGGACAAAAGGCAAAGTGCCTGCAACTTATTGAAACACTTACTGGCACAAAGTATGTGTGGGATTGAATGGCTGGTTGGTTGGTTTACTTGTCTTATCTTAAACGAGGAAAAGTGGTTTAAAAACAGAGAAATAATGTCCATTCCATGTATTAGCAAACTCCTCATCATCACATGTGAATTGCACATGACCGGGTATTTGTTATGATCAGACGCCCACTTGCCTGTGTCTAAGGAACCGTATATGTTTGCGACCTCGTCGGCCACCTCTCCTCAATTGTGTTGCAAATTGGAGTTGTCCCTATCGGTGTCGGGGTTTGAACCACCTTCAATAGGGCCAATATAGGTGTTGGGCTCTTTTAGCTTTTCGAATGCACAGTTCATTGCCATCCACATCATTCCAACCAGGAGTGGGGTAATTCAAAGCTGGTCTTAGCCCTTGCCAGCATGTCTACTCCATGTGGGGTGACTTCAAAGGGACATTGTCCTAATTTTGAGGAGCTAATTACCACAATCAGGTCCCATAATAGCCATGGCAATGTTAAATTCAAGCCAACAGTAGTTTGGTGGGTTTTACTGTCGGTGGGTGGTCGGGGAAGGGGCAGCTAAGTGTAGCGTCGCGCTAAGGTCACAAGCTTCCTACACTTCTTTTCAAAAGTCAGTTTCCATTGCTATAACCATATCCTGAATTTGAATGTGACTTCTTGCTATAATAATTAGTATCTTGTCACTACTCTTCCTTTTTGGTGTTTTTCTTTTTTCACCTTTTTCTTTTTATCTCTTTCATTCGGTTACATTACAGAAATCTGGTGGTCATGTGGATATTACTACTGTTATATAGGTTTTCTGCCACATGATGTCATCCTTGTGCATAAATTTAATTTCCCAAAAATAAACTCAGTATACATTTCTATATCCTCTCAACTTCACTTTAGCATATCCATTTCCATGCATTTCCTAGAAGAAGATGATCGGTGGTGGTGGCCAACTACAGTGTATTTATGACAAAAAAATTAAATAAGTGGGGGAGATGACTGATGAGAAGTAATTAGAGATTGCGACTTGTGTTCATGTGGCCCCATCATTATTCTCATTAAAAATATGTACACATATATTGTGAACATTCTACATATACATATGCTCTGCAAGAGATCGAAGAAGAGAAAAGAAGTTGGTGATCATCATGCATGTAATGGTAGGGTAATTAGGTCATAGTTCGTGTAAGCATGGAAATGGAACAGACATGTCGTGCAATAGGAGCATGTGCTTTGGCGTATATAGGACAGGCATAAATTGGGAAGACAGGAAGCAGCTGTCATTTTCTATCCCATATTCCACTATTTCTTCAGCCATGCTTCCATTATATGTTAGGAGAAAAATAAAAAATAGAACTACCTGAATTTATTGCTTTAGCTTAACCACTCACCACTGGAAGCTCTCGTCATCTTTGGAGGATATATTAATCTCTCCATAGCTATAGCTAGAACCTGGAAGCTGGCTCAAATAACTAAGGATTATCTCTGTCACCATTTGGATAAAAAGAAACAAAAAAAAGAAGAGACTAGTCGTTCTTCAAAGTTGGTGCAAGTACTGAAAGACGACTCCAAAAGACACGGATCACAGGAAAATACAGCTCAAATATGTCCTGCACAACAACGTAACTAACCTATGACACAGCTCCAAAAGCTAGGGTACTGTGCTTTTTCTGCATGATGTAATAAGTGTATCTGAATTTTGGTCTGTGACATCATTCTTTGGGTTCCTTTTCTTAACGCCAGTGATTTGATGAATCAGTGCAGAAATTCCGTCATATCAAATGCTTTTAAAGTTATTAAATAACAATAATAATAAAAGGTTTTTTTTTAGGATGATGACATAGAACAATGCAGTGCAGTTTCACATTAATTTGAATTACGATAGTTATCGCCTTACCATTTAAATTCAGCCCTGGATTTAAGTATTTGGCTTACATGAGAAACAAAGAAGATTCAGAAGAGGAAAAGAACAAAAGATGGGTATGGCTGGAAAGAAACAGTGGATGGAAAAGGACTGGTTTAAAGGGACAAAACATGTGGCATGAAATGTTGTGCTTTAGTCCCCGTTTTCTTCGCCCTCCAATATGTTATAGTAATTTGTATACTCACTCCCAGCATTTGAACAGAAAGATGTGATCTTTCGAATAAAGCCTTCTCTCCGACTGACCGCAGTACCTACTCGGGAAACGTACTTTTATTATCTACTATATACATTGATCATCGTATCTTACTAGATATTTCAAACTATACATTCAAACGATTCAGTTGCCAATCTAATTGCCTACTTAAGCTCGTGCCTCAGTACGTTTCTTAAATAATACTTATAAATTAACTTTTTCTATTATAATAAATATATGTAAATTTCTTTTACTTGAGTAAAGATACGTTAATTGAAATATAAATGCAAACTCTATTAAAATTTGAAAGTATTAAAAATAGAGAGCATGTAAACATTGAATTCTTTTCATTTAGATATGCATATTCCTGCTTTTTTTTTCATTTATAATAATGAATACATTGTTTTGTCTAAGATCACTATAGCAGTGTAATTGTTTTCACGAATTTATATGATAAAAAAAAGAATTAGACAATAATTTTTATTGATGGAGTTATTATTTTCATCTTTTTCCCTATCATAAAATATTTAATACAGTAATTATATATAGAGTCAAATTAGTTCACGAAATGAATCAAAATCTAGGAAATTTGCTTATAAGTTATCATATGTTTGTCCTTATACTTTCTAAAGCAACGTTATGATTCTACAAAAGAAATTAAAAAAACAAATATAACATATTAAATTTGATAAAATCTAATTGAATAAAACCACGTAAAATGATCTTAAGCTTTAGAATGATCTAAATGAATGTGTATATGAATATATGCAAGTGATATGAGAACTATCGAAAACATGGAGTTAGAGATCGTTACCAAGCTCTAGGATAACCTTCTTAAAGGATTCTTTTATACGCCATGCATACTAAAGACTTCTTACTTTTAAGTACCCAACTCCACATTTAATATGTTACTTCTTTTCAGCTTACTTATTCACAAGTAAAGAAACCAACCATCAAATAACAGAAGTTTTAATGTATCTACATTATTGACTTCTTTAAATTTGTGTCTTACATCCCCTTTTCTACTTCCAAGCTATCATATTTCTGATAGAAATAAAGACATGTACTAGTACTTATATAATAGAAGATAAGAAGCAAAAAAAGTAACCAAAGAGAAATATACATTGATGATATTTCATCATACTTTGCATAGTTTCATATGTCTGTTAAAAAAATCATTATATTTTTGTAAATTAAATGAAAAAAATGAATTTAGTAAACCAAAAGCAATTATTAGATATGTATGTATGAAAATAAAAAAACTTTTTATTTCAATTTTCTTTATATATTTATTAATCGTCAATATTATATTTCACATTTGTCACTTATCAATTTATGTAGAATACTACATATTAATTGAAAACTAATAATGCAAATATCTCCATTTGATATGTAAATATATCGCAATTAACATTTAATTTTTTTAATGTTGGAGAAATTGGGGTAGGATCTAATTCTACACATAGCAAAATAATAACAAAATTTTTTCATTTGACTTTCCAAAGCTATGTTCAATTAAAATTATATAACATGATTAACATATAAAGTATGATAAAGCATAAATCACAATTCGTACTTTGATCCTTTTTCTTGTTATTTCTCTTAAACTATTTCTAAAATTGGTTCATCTTAACTATTATAGCTACACAAGTGTCTAACCTTTCATAGAATTAGTTAAGAGAACTTTAAAACAGTTATAGAGAGGGTTAGGCAAGAAGTACTAGTTCCCTTAGAACCTAAGTCTATTTATAATAAGGCTAAACCTTTTAATAATTTAATTAAAAAATTTTGATTTCAATCATTTCAATTAAATTTTAGTTAAAACTACAATTGATTCTTATTTATTTAAATAAGATCCAGTATCTCATATTGATTGTTATTTATTAAATATCTCATATTTAATTGTAAAGCTTCTCAAACTTTACAATCAAGTTCAATTTAATTCAAACATCTTTTCTTTCTTCAATTCATTTTCTATATATCATCCGTTAGATTATTAAATATATTGGCAATGAATAGAAATTATAACTCTTAATCAAATCTAGGATTAGATAAATTAAACTCTTTTAATTTATCTTTAATTCTCAAATTAAATAATTTATATCCATATATCAATTGATATCTAGTAATGCATTATGACCATCTAAATATTTAGGAATGTCAAAATAGTTTTGACTAATCTTTTCGTATATTAATTTTTTTTATAATTTAATCTTTCAGCATATAATATTTTGATTAGACATAGCACATAAAAATAATGTATACTCTGTTTAAATCCAATCATATTAGTTTTTACTATTAGTAATTAATTCTATTAATGACATTTGTAAACTATTTTGCAAAGTGTCATTCTACCTTTATAAAAAAAAATTTCAAATCAATACTAATCGAGAATAATAAAATATCTTCCCTAATCACTTTAGGATGATTAATCCTATATTGATTACTCAACTATCTTTGTATAATTTATTTTATATCCAAAGACTACTAATTGAGCTATCCTCAACTAAAATAAGTTATAAATCGTATTAAAACATAATAATACTTATATAAAATACTTTAGAGGTTTTAAATTAAAGGATCGCTTTTATAATTATCATAATAATAATTTCTATAGATATGCAGGTAATGTTTCAAATATAATTCGCACATGGGGTCAATTCAATGTACTTGTGCTCTAGTAAACACGTATATGTTTGTTTAGATATCTCTATATTTTAATTTATGTGATTAACTACTTCCTTCATAAGAAAAAAAAACGTATATTAGGTTTTTTATGCTCTAGTAATATCTAGTCTCAATTTAACAATGACAAGGAACAATTTAGATGTAATACAAAATACAATATAAATATCATATTATAATCTAATCATAATTTTAATTATTTATTCTATAGATTTTATCATATACATTTTAATATGTATAAGATAAAGATTGCCTTTAAATAATTATTTTGCTAAACTACAACTAATCAATTGACTGTAAGGTATAAACTAACATTTAATTCCTTTTTTCATTTCCTCCATATATTATTAATTATCAAAATTTTGTTGATGTCAAATTGAATTTAATTTTCTTATCAACT
>JANIPM010000008.1:50213698-50224123 GCA_027478405.1 Erythroxylum cassinoides | reverse complement strand
ATTCTAATAATATACATGTTTCCCATACATCTCTATGTATATGTATATTACTTACAAAAGAATCTTGGTACCTTATAACTAGATATATAATGCTCATTAAACCAAACTCTTTTATTTTATTAATAATAAATATTTCCATTACAAAACTGTAACTAAAGAAGATTAAGGTACATGTAAATACACTTCCTTTCCAGGGCACTATATTTACATAACTCCAACATAAGTAACTTTAGGTAAGGTCACGAGCATAATTGATTGGGGGTTTGGTTATGTGTAAGTTTTAATTATTAACCCTTGATAATCTATAAGCGCATGATTTGTTAATGTAGTACCAACGGTGTAGATCCCATAAGGAGGGAACTAATCTAATCTTAACATCTAAAGCCATAATCAAATAACAAAAATTTAAGATGCAACGAAACTAATACAAAAATTTAATTCACTCAATCAAATTAAGAATCAAACACAAAAATATTAATTACTAAGCAATTGTAACATACCGAAGAATCAACCAAAAGAAATTACCAATTGAGAGAAAGGGAATTTTACCTATCCTTAATGCTAATTTAACTGATTATGAAGTTGGTTCTAGACTATCCTAGGGTTGATTATTCTCTCTTAAGTTATAACCATTAAATCTCTCAATTCACTGCCTATCTAAAACCTTAATTAGTTTTGAGGTTCTCTAATAAAATATCAAAAACTTATACAAGATCTCTCTTCACACAAATTATTCGATCTAATTTAATTTTGGTTTCTATTAAATCACTTAACTCCCATTAGTCTAATTTAATTGTTTTTCATTCGATTCACCCTCTCAGTTTATTATCAAATTATGCAATAACAAAATCAAACTGTAACAATATCCAATAAACATATAAACAATTAGATTCTCATTAATTCAAGAATAAAATTCCAAAAGTGAGTTTAGAACATCCTCGACATTTTAGATCTTATCATCAACTATTTAATCCAATTTTATATAATAATAAAACTAAAAAGAACAAGAAATACAATCTAAAATGGATGTCAGGAGGCAACGACGTTAGGAAACTCCTTATCTGGAGAGTATTTCGAGTCAACTTCTTGTCCTCTTCTCTCTTCCTTCTTCTTTTCCTCTATCTCTCGATGATCTCTATCTCGGGTTTCTCAAGGTGGCTAATGCCAAAGCTCTTCTCTCTACCTCTTTTTATTTTTTTATATCCTCTTGTGTTTTGTGTAACCCTAGGGTTTTTTCGAGGTCCAAAATATCCAAAAAATCCCTCGAAACTTAACGTTCGTGAGTATCTGCGCATCTACTGGATGTAGGTCAAGACCATGGCCATGAAGACCATGATCGTGACTCACATTCGAGCCTTTTGTCATGACTGTGGCATGCAAGGAATGATTATGGACCATTCCTAGACTTCTGCTATGATCGTGGCATGTTGTTTTGGCCCGAATGTCTTCAAAACTCCTCCATTCTTTGATGTTGACCCTAAAACACTAGCAAACACATCAAGGTACCTCAAAAATATAATATTTTAGCTCAAAAGCTTGTACTAACCCTTCAAACACTTAAAACACAAATAATTAGGAGACTAACACAATTCTAAGCTAAACACATAATAAATGATCAAATTAATGGCTAAACACATATCAAACCATGCCCTAAAATATGATGCAATTTACACTTTTCAACATCCCCATACTTAAACA
The DNA here is from genome assembly GCA_027478405.1 of Erythroxylum cassinoides. Classification (NCBI taxonomy): domain Eukaryota; kingdom Viridiplantae; phylum Streptophyta; class Magnoliopsida; order Malpighiales; family Erythroxylaceae; genus Erythroxylum; species Erythroxylum cassinoides. The sequence continues at coordinate 50,222,425 of JANIPM010000008.1, read as the reverse complement.
TTTGCTTGTCCTCAAGCAAACAAAATAAAAAACAATACAAAATCATATAGCACACAATGCAATAATGAGAGAATGGATTCAACTTCATGAAACAAATTTAGCTCTAAACACAATCCTTCAAGTATTCCAAATCATTAACATGAAAAATCTGCGTCTAGAACTCTAGCCTAAATATACATGTTAATCAAAACCCAAATGTCAAGTTTATTCACCCTTTGCAATTTTATACACACATTAATAATTATTTGGTTATTTAAACTTTATAACTAGTCCTAAGTATGTTTTTATGAAACGTTAAGCTACTTACAAGTTCGGTAGGTTTTTATTAGAAACATTTTTTTATGTTACTTTTTGTAGACTTGGACCTAGTCTTTTTACACAGAGGCAAACATTAGTTATGAATGTAGATTTGGTTACTTGACTAAGTCATATTTTTATTAAGTTACTTAGTTGGAATGTCATTATAGCCTGTTGATGCAAAGACACACATTTGTGATGTGTGTCAATCCGATTACTCGACTACATCACGTACTCAACTAGATATTATCATTATTCATAACCCAAAGGCCAACAGAAAAGTTATTTATTTAAAATTTACAAATACGCACATTTTTTAATTAATGCCTACCTTGTTGCTTTAGATACTCGTTTTCATGAAAAATTACTAGCAAAGCTACTTAGTTGAAGTCCTAAAATTATTAATGAATGTGAGAACTTATTGGGAAATAAAATAACATTGAATCCTAATTAACTTAAATATTTTAGCCTAAGAACCCAGATCACTAATTTCGCGAGCTAACGACTCTTCACAACCTAATAGATTATGTTCAAAATTAAATCGATTTCAATCTATCTAAGCCATCGATTCATTCACACAATTCACAATATGCAACCTAAATACACTAACATAACAATATGTAGAATTCACACTCAAAGCAAAACACACAACCCTCCCCACAATTGAACAATACATTGTCCACAATATAAGAAGGAGAAAAACAAACACATAAAAAGGGAATAAAACACAATATACAAAAAACATAAGAAGAAACTACTAACAAAAATGAAAAGAGAAGGGTTAGAAAATGAACTCATCAGGGTGATTGAGGTGGGGATGGTGTTGGAGATAGAGAAGAAATCTGCTGGATGCTCGAGATTGTTGTCTTAACTTGGATTTGCTTAAAGAGAGTGAGAGAATTAATGATCCTAGATCAATTCAAATTATTAAAGTTTTATTTAAATTTCAAAACAACTCTAGCTAAACACAACAATTTAAATCTAACTACTGAACATGCTAATTTATGGTCATTAGCTTGACCTTGTATCATTGGAAACTTTGTCGGGATCAATTATGAGTGGCTTGCTTCCAGCCTTTTTGTTCAACATCACATTTGTAGCCTATAAGTAAGCTACAAATTGCAAAATGATCATAAGGATAATATTGATAAAATTATGAAAACAAATTAAGCTCAGTAATGACCTTTTCATTTAAAATTTGTCAATAAAATAGGGAATAATGAAACTTACTAAATCTTCTGTTAATTCTAGCAGTTTGTTTGGTAAAATGGTGAGCTGCTCTTGTTCTTCCTTAGTCACTCCCTTCTCTTTTTCTTCTTTTGCTTCACGAACAGAGACTTTCATAGCTTCTCCAAACTTGATATTCGTTGTCATTTGTTCTTCTTCCTTATGCTCCTTTGATGATTTGACATCATCAACTCTTATGAATGATATTATTGTAAGGCAGAGAAGTAATATAGGGAGGGTCCTCATTCTTTTCTTCATCATTTTTATTTGCTTATCTTGGTGTTCTACAGAGTGGGTTTCTGCTGGTCTATTTGCTAGTTCTCCTAACTCTTTCCCACTCCTAAGTGTGATAGCCTTAACTTGCTCATTTGGATATACTTCTATGTTACTCGAAAGACTTCCCACATTTTTTGTAGATAACACATTGGCAAGCTATTCCACTTGAACCTCTAGGCTGAGAATAGAAAAAGGCATAAGTCCTTATTACTTGGTCAATTTGTTCTTATAAGCTCTTCTAGGCCTCATCGATACTTACAAGCTTGTTTATGATCTTGTCCAGTTTGAAATCATAGCAATTGTCTTTATCCTGTTGATATCCATTTAATCCCTGATTTCTAAACTGAATCTCAATATTGTTAGACCAATGAAATTTTGGATGGTTATGCCACCCCTACTAGTATATGTTGGAATAAGGATTGCTATCTCCCTGACCAACTTGTGTTCCATTAAAATTAAATTATTCCATATTGTTGTTTTCCCCTGAGAAGCAATCAGTTGTGATATAGCTTTCTTGTCCACATGACTTACATTCGTGTTGCATTACTATGTCTGGAGAGGAAGAGGTGCCTTTTAGGCTATTCAATTGCTTGGTAAGGTTGTTGATTTCAGCCTATAACATTTTCATTGAATTTGGAGAAGCAATCATTCCTCCTGGGTCGCAAAAGTTTGACTGCTGTCTACTTTGTTCTAGTGTCCAAAGACATCTAGTGTATGCTATCGTGTACTACTTCAACAGTTTTCCTCATGAATGATCCTCCAGCAGTTGCGTCTATGGTGGTCTTTATGGGTGGATTAACTCCAGTATAGAAGGTTTGCAATAGGAATTCGATGGGTAGGTTATGATAAGGATAGCTTCTTTGCAACTCCATATACTGCTCCTATGCTTCATATAAAGACTCCCCATCATTTTACTGGAAATTGAAAATTTCCTTGATTAGTCTTGTTGTCTTGATTAGAAGGACATGCTTATCGAGAAAAGCTCACACCAACTGCTCCCAAGTTATGATGTTCATTGGGTGAAGAGAATTCAAGCCGTAGCTCGATCCCTAAGTGTAAAGGGAAAGAGTCTCATCCTAACTGCATCCTCCAACATCCCAATATATCGGAAGATGTCATAAATTTCTAAAAAATTAGCTAAATGAGCATTGAGATCCTCATTGGCTAATTTGTAAAATTGCACGTTGGTTCGCACCATGTTTAGTAGTGATGGTTTAATCAAGAATGTATACGCTTCCATCGGTCGTCATGTAATCCCTTGACGATGGGCATTGAATTGTAGCCTTATGACGTCCATAAGGGTTTGTTGCTGTCCATGATGTATTTCCTCCACCATCATTCTTTCCATCTCTTTTTAGCATTCAACTCTTGAGATTCCCATTGTTTTTTGGTGATATCCAAGTTGATTTGTCGTCTACTTTATGCCCAGCTTCTCTCTTCCTCTTTTTTCAGAAAAGAAGGTAAAAAAGCCTTAGACTACAAGAATTAAACTAATTGCCTCCTCGATAATGGCACCAAAAACTTGATTGGGGGTTTGGTTATGTGTAAGTTTTAATTATCAACACTCATAACTCGTAAGTGCACGATTCGTTAGCATAGTACCAAAGGTGTCGATCGTACGAGGAGGGAACTAATCTAACCCTAAAATCTAAGGCCATAAATAAATAACAGAAATTTAAGATACAACGAAACTAAGGCTATAATTTAATTCAATCAATCAAATTAAGAATCAAACACGAAAATACTAATTACTAAGCAATTGCAACACACCTAAGAATCAACCAAAAGAAATTACCAATTAAGAGAAAAGGAATTTTACTTATCCTTAATGTTAACCTAACTGATTATGAATTATTGGACTGTTGGTTCTAGACTATCTTATGGTTGATTACTCTCTCTTGAGTTATAATCATTCACCCTAACCTAATCAGACTACAGAGGTTGCAATCCTTCGATTCACAACCTATCCAAAACCCTAATTAGTTCTAAAGTTCTCTAATAAACCATCAGAAAATTATACAAGATCTCTCTTTGTACAAATTACCTATTTGATTTAATTCTAGTTTCTATTAAATTACCTAAATCTCGTTAGTCCAATTTAATCATTTTTCATTCCATTCACCCTTTTAGTTTATTATCTAGTTATGAAATAGCAAAATCAAACCATAATAATACCAATTAACACATAAATAATCAAATTCTCATTAATTCAAGAATAAAATTTCGAAGGTTATTTTAGGACATCATCGACATTCTAGATCCTATCATCAACTATTCAATACAATTTTATACAATAATAAAACTAAACAGAAGAGGAAATATAATATAAAATGGATGATGGGAGGTAGCGACGTCGGTAAACTCCTAATCCAAGAAGTACTTCAAGTCAACTTCTTCTCCTCTTCTCCCTTCATTCTTCTCTTCCTCTATCTCTCGATGATTTCTCTCTAGGGTTTCCCAAGGTGGCTATAGCCAAAGCTCTTTTCTTTGGTTCTTTTTGTTTTTTTATATCCTCTTGTGTTTTGTGAAACCCTATGGTTTTTCTGGGGTCCAAAAGGTCCAAAAATCCCTCAAAACTTGAAATTCGTGAGTATCTGTGTGTTTGCCTGACGAGCCATGACTGTCGCCCACATCTGAGCCTTCTGTGACAATCGTGGCATGCAGGCCATGATCATGGGCCATTCTCTGGGCTTCTGTCACGATCGCAATAGCTATTATTTGGCCCAATTGTCTCTGAAACTCCTCCTTTATTTGATGTTGACCCTGAAACACTAGTAATCATATAAAGGTACCTCAAAAATATAATATTTAAGCTCAAAAGCTTGTACTAACCCTTAAAATACTTAAAATATAAATAATTAACAAATTAACATAATTCTAACCTAAACACATACTAAATGATCGAATTAACAGCTGAACATATATCAAACTATGTGCTAAAACATGATCCAATTTACACTTATCAATAATGGAGTTAATTATATTAACACTAAGATATGTATCATCAAAGATAAGACCACTCAAAGCCTTAAATATTGTGAACTCCTTGTTACCTTTAATGTCAACTTACCCTTAACTATATCAATTACTACTTTTCCAATAGACAAAAATGGCCTCCTTAGGATGATAGAGACCCTAATGTTATATTCACATCCATTAGTAAAAATTTAGTATGATAATTAGGTTGACTTACTATGACAAGTAGGTCTTCCACTAACCCAAATAGATACCCAATGGACTGATCCACTAACTAGAGTGACATAGCAGTTGGCTTGAGTTCTTCAATTCCAAGCTTCCTAAAATAGATAAAGAGGAATTATATTAACATTCCGACTTAAATAACATAAAAAACTATAATTATTAAAGTTACCAAAATAACAAAGAATCATTAAACTCCTTGGATCTTTTAACTTTATAGGTAACTTGTTATGAATACTCCTAAATTTTAATTTTTTTGGAGACAATCTCCATCAAAAATTTTATAGAATATGGCATTATAGCTGATGTTTTAAAGAAACAATTATTGATATCCATCATTTTAAAAATCTCTAAGAAATTTTTAAAGTTGTATCCATCTTTTCTCTTCTTTAACCTTTAAAGGTATGCAAAAGGTGGAACATAAGGTTTTACATAAGTTTTGATTATCTACTTAAGACCAACATACATTAAAGGCGGAAATGGTATAGATTCCATTATTATAATTTATTACCCTGATCCAGACTTATACTGATGGCAAATGAAGGAGAGAATAACAGTAATTTGCTTCCATCTCCATTGTCTTCCACACCTAGATCAACATTCAAATTAATTGAAGGTGAGATCGAAATTAATCTTTTTCTTTTTCCTCTGTACACTTCCTCTTCCTCAGGTTTCCCTAAAGGTTGAAGTTCTTTTTTCTATTACCATCAGTGTCAAATGTTTTCTTACTCCTTAAGTTAATGGCACATACTTGATCTATAGAGTCTACCTTATTACTATTAGAAATTTTTCCTCAACCTCATTTAATTTTTTCATGGAAAATAGGATGGCTTATATCTCTAAATTATAAATAGATTCATTGTTTGATAACAATGTTTTTAAACTTCCCTAAATTATCCAATTTTTTTAATTTTGTAATCACAAAAGATATAAAGTGCTTAAGCATCTTTTCTATAGGTTTGACCTATTTGGTAGTCAATGTAGAAACTAAGGTCATTTTTTAAACATAAATGGTCCTAAAAGCTTACTTATCTAGCTCTTTGTTCTTTCCATGAGGGACTTGAATAGCTCCTCTGCTCTAGATTGCGTGTAGAGGAAAAGGATCATTCATTACTTGCTTTCGTCTATAGGCAATCATATACTTTGCTTCTTTATGTTGTCTTTAGGTTGGCTTCATATTTAAGCATAAATGGAAAGTATGCTCATACATGCCATACTAATAGCTTGCTTTTTTATTTCATATTTAACTTTAAAAACATCTTTATTTGATTATATAGATTGGTTACTTATGATTATCTAAATCTACTTGTACCTTATAAAGAGGTTTTTTTCAAGTTTTCCCTTACCACTTTGGATGACATTTTTAACCTTCTTGACATTTTTATATAGATATTCCATTACACAATAATGTCAAACAAGGCCTAACATATTAGGGTAAGGTTGTAGTAAAATAATTGCATTACCTATTGTAATGAATACTAGTGATGTGGGTATTGGCTAAGAATAGCTATATATCCTTCATGAGCTTAATGGAATGCTTTTCTATCATTGTGAAACTTTAAATTTGCCTCTTTAATTCAGTATTCTTATGTGGATGGAAAAATATCATCATGAATGTGTCGTACAGTTGATCTTTAAAAGAGTTCACATTGATAGGTATTAGTCAACTTCTTACTCTTTCATGCATGGAAAGCACCTTATACAAAGCCCATCTTCCGTAAGCTCATTCAGGGAAAATGTTAGGATCATCAAATCAAACTCCTTGATGAATGTTATCGTGTTTTCACTAAGTGATCCACCAAAAGTTAGGAGGAAATGGAGATGCAATTGTTTAAACTTATAATTCCTCACCCTTTTACTCAATCTAATATATAACAAAGTGGCATTAATCATAGGCAATTAGATTTCTCCCTTGTACATCCTTTATAGGTGTTGTCTATACTAAAAACCATATCGTCACAAAGTGTAACCACCTCTTTTTTCCTTTCCACTATATTCTTTATGGAAGTTCATTCAACTTTAGGATCAATTTGAATCTAAATGATCATTCTTAGATCCCCTATTTTGCTTCACTACCTAAAAAACTAAAGGAAATCATAAGAAAAAAAATAAATAAACTAAGATTAATAAGAATAGTAATTATAGCTCCTCAAAAATTGTGTTAAGAACTTAATCTAGTTTATATCTACAAGCGTACAGAGTCAATCTTATATACATTACTAAAATTGGAGGGATTCTAAATTATCAATTCCATAGAGAACTAGATCCCTAAACCCATTAATCTTAGTTAAATAAGGAAACTAGATAGAAATAAAGAATTGATTGAAGAGGTTTAATTGCTGAACTAAAGAAAATAAGATAAATATACTAACAAAAAATCAGTAAGACAAACATTAGAGTTTCGGTTTTATGGAATTCCAATTATCAAATGCACTTAATTATATAAGTTGAATTCACAATTAACTTAAAATACTTATGCTCTTTTTCTATACACATAGATATATCTAATTAGGTAACTACCACCTCTTGATATATTATTTAACCTAATCAAATTTATTAAGTATATTTAGTTTACATGGTTATCACTCAAGTATAGGACATTGTTATTTTCTAGTCTGAAAATGTTTATTCTCGCAGTACACAAATCATATTACACCTTGTTGATAGTTCATATAATCCCTATAAGGTGATCAAGCATAAACTCATTAATTAAGAATAAGAGAATAAATGTTGGAACCCCACTCTGGGGAGTCATGTGTCCGACGTCTTGCGTGACATCTGGACGCGCGTCCCACAAGGGAGGAATTCCCCACCAGGTCAAACCTTAAACACGAACTCATTTCACTTACTTCCGAACGGATCTCGAATGATTCATCCTAATTTCCCTCCTGAAAATTGATCTTCTTAAGGCCCAAAATTAGATCCGATTCTTAAGCTAAAATGAAAATTTCATGTCTCTATAATAATAAGAACCAAAAATCACTTCAATCTGATCTCTATAAATTGAGAAATCGCCCAAATACGGAATCATATTTAATATCTCTATTCAATTGTCTCCCTTCGCTTTAATCAAAAAAATATTAACTCAAACCCAAAAATTTTAAAATTATGCATGGGAGGGTAGAAAATTTTCTTAGAAAACCAATGCTTCAAAAATCGAGTGAATCGGAGGTCAAACGAAAAAGTTACAAGCAAAATAGTGGAAGGAGGTTGAATTTGGAAAAAAAGAAAAATCAGAAAATAAAATAAAATCAAAAATTTCCCGCGAACGGCGTCGTCTCACGCGCGAGCGCGCCTGCGATTTCCGAATAATTTTTTTTAAAAACACAAAACAATACAGCTTAAATTTTAAAAATTCATAACTCTTCACACCGAATTCCAAAATTTTCAAATTTGGTATCAATAAAAAGATAAAAGGAAGCTCTACAACTTCCATAAAGGATTCAAAAACTAATTTGTCCTCTAAGGGAGTCAAAAGTTACTACAAAGTTACTGCCCAAAAATAAAATTATCCTATGGAAAAATCAAATCTTTTAACACAATGGCCCAAAAATATCACATTTTACATAAATGGAAAGATAAAAAGACGATTTACAACTTTCATGAAGGAAGCAAAAATCAATTGAGTCTTTAAAGGATGGAAAAACTCTTTCAAAGCTTCTGCCTATAAAAATGACCATTTAAACAGTAACTGAATCTTTCTAAACCTCATAACTTTTTACTCCTAAT
>JANIPM010000008.1:50164698-50177712 GCA_027478405.1 Erythroxylum cassinoides | reverse complement strand
TATATATATATATATATTACAAATAAACATATATAAAACCAATTTTTCCAAAATTCATAACTCTTGCTCCCGAATGCCAAATTTGACAAATTTGGTATCAATAGAAAGCTCAAAGGAAGCTCTACAACTTCCATAAGAACTCGAAAACTAACTCCATCTCTAAATGGACCAAAAATCCACTCGAACTTTCTGCCCAAATAATGTCTCTCTAAACAATCATATAACTTCTAAAATTTTTATCTTTCAACTCTAAGGTCTAAACATGTCATATTTTATATCAATACAAAGATCAAAAAGAAACCTACAACTTTCATGAAGGACAGATAAATCAATTTGGCCTCTAAGGGAGTTAAATTTCCAATCCAAGTTTTTGTCCACTAATAATCTTCCCAAACAGTAACAGAAACTTGTAAAATTCATAACTTCCTATTTCATAGCCCAAAATTTCCATACTTTACATCAATGGAAAGATAAAAATATAATCTAAATCTTTCATGAAGCACTTAAAGGCAATTTCAACTTCTAACTAGGTCAATTTTTCAATCAAAGGTTCTGCCATAAATTGTCATCCTAAAACAACATCCAAACTTCCAAATTTTATATCTTCTAATTTCCACAACCAAAAATAACATATTTTACATCATTGTAAAGATAAAATCCTAAACTACAATCTTCCAGAAGACTTTTTTGTCAAATTCTAACTCTAAGAGGGTCAAAAACTCAGTTATAGTTTCTGTCCATAATGAAAATTTTGACAGCATCTCCCCTAAATTTACACTAGCCAAATTCTTCAAACACACAACTAAATTTCCAGCACCTGCACAAAACTTCAACCTCCACATTCTTCAATCTCCCAAATCACAAACTAAATCATAGAAACCCAGAAATTGACACAAAAAGGCAGCAAACACAATACACAATACCTAATGTTTTTATCAAACATATGCAAAACACAAGGAAACTCAATGACTTTCATTTCATCAAATGTTCATAAATTCATTTATACTTTTCATTCATTACAAAGAATCATACCATATTTTCTCATTTAATTTCATTTACTATTTCTAAATTCCACTTAAGGATCGGGGTCCAACAATGAATTCTTGGTGATGCCGTTCGGATTAGCAAATACACCTGAGTATTTATGGATTTCACAAACAGGGTGTTCCATCCTTATTTAGATCAGTTTATCATAGTCTTCTTTGATGACCTACTGATTTATTCTAAAGATGAAGAGGAGCATGTTAGACATCTCCGGATTTTGTTGCAAATACTTTGCAAAAGATAGTTATATGCAAAGTTTTCAAAGTGTGAATTTTGGCTGAGGGAGTGTTGTATTAGGGAGGGGTATTTTTGTAGGTTCAAAAAAAGTGAAAGCTATACTTGAGTGGGAACAACCCAAGAATGTGTCAGAAATTCGTAGCTTTCTAGGTTAGCTAGTTATTATCAGAGATTTGTTGAGGGTTTCTAAGTACTTGCAGCCATTTTATCGAGGCTTACCCAAAAGGGGATAAAATTTTAGTAGGATGATAAATGTGAGATAAGTTTCCAGGAGCTAAAAAGGTGATTGACTTCTGCGCCAGGGCTTGCCCTACCTACCCAGGGGGTTAGGTATAAGGTATATAGTGACACCAGTTGCTAGGGACTTGACTGTGTACTTATGCATGTCGAGCAAGTGATCGTGTACGCTTCTAGACCACTGAAGAAACACGAGCTAAATTATCTTAGACATGATTTGGAGCTCACAGCGATAGTATTTTCACTCAAGATTTTGAGACACTATCTTTATGGGGAGACTTGTCATATATACACCGACCACAAGAGTCTGAAGTACCTAATGACACAGAAGGAGATAAACCTCAGACAAAGGAGATGGATGGAATTGATTAAGGATTATGACTTAATAATCGACTATCACCCAAGAAAAGCAAATGTGGTAGTTGATGTATTGAGTCATAAGTCCTGTTCGGCAGTAACTATTAGGCAAGATCCTTATATAACGCATTTGATGAGTGTGTGGAGCTTTAGGGCTGGACTCTCAGTGGCAGAGGATGACAAAATATTGCTAACACAGTCTGAAGTTTGACTTACTTTATTTGATGAGATTAGGAAATTATAAGCCGACATTCCCCAGTTAAGAGTCATTCGAGAGAAATTGCCATCCAAAGAGAGTGAAGGGTTTAGACTAAGAGAAGATGGGTTGTTAGTCTTCAGAGATAGAGTTTGTGTGCAAAATGACCAAGGTCTAGGCGAGCTATCTTAGAGGACCTCACTGTTTGGCTTATGCTATGCTTCCTAGTATCACTAAGATGTATCGAACTCTTAAAGAGAGCTATTGGTGGCCAAGGATGAAGAGAGAGATAGTAGAATTTATGGCCAGATCTCTTCCCTGTCAATAGATTAAGGCAGAGCATCAAAAACCAAAAAGTATGTTACAGTCTTTGCCTATTCTAGAACGGTAGTGGGATCATGTGACAATGGATTTTGTAGTGGACTATCTCATATATCTAAAGGTCACGATGTTATTTAGGTTATAGTGGATAGATTGATAATGGCTGCTCATTTTCTGCCTATCCATGCAACCTACTCATTGGAGAGATTGGAAAAGTTATATATCAATGAGATTGAGAAGTTACATGGGGTGCCAGTTTCTATAATATCATATAGGGATCCGAGATTCAGCTCATGATTTTGGCCAAAATTTCATGAATCTTTAGGGACTATGTTGAAGTTTAGTACTAGCTTCCACTCCCAGACTGATGGTCAGTTAGAGAGGACCATTTAGACACTAGAAGACATGTTGAGAGCAAGTGTGATGGAATTCCAAGTGAGTTGGGACTGACACTTGCCTTTGATAGAGTTTTGCTTATAATAATAGTTATCAGACAAGTATCAATATACCACTATATAAAGCAATTTATGGGAGAAATTGCAAGACGCCTCTGTACTGGGATGAAGTTGATACAGCCAGAATCAAAGGAGCTGAATTGATAGAAGTCACCACTCAGAAGATAAAAATCATTCGAGAGAAGATGAAAGTCGCCCAGGATCATCAAAAGAGTTACGCAAATAAGAGGCAAGAATCATTAGAGTTTGAAGTTGGTGGCATGCTTTCTCTTCGACTATCACCATAGAAAGGTATTATTAGATTTTAGAGATGAGAGAAGCTAAACCCTTGATATATCAAACCGTTTTGCATCCTAGAGCGTATAGGGACTATGGTGTATTGGTTGGAATTTCCACCAGAGTTGGATAGGATCCATAATGTGCTCCATGTCTCGTTGCTTAACAATACTTACCAGATTCATCTCACGTGTTGGAGACACCTCTAGTAGAATTGAGAGAAGACTTGAGTTTTGAGGTAAAGTCAGTTCAGATTTTGGATCGACAGATAAAGAGATTACGCAGCAAGGAGGTACCCATGGTCAAAGTTCTTTGAAAGAGCGACAGGGTTGAGGAGATGACATAAGAGCTTGAGGATACTATAATACGTCAATACTCCCATTTATTTGTGTCCTCAACTTAGGAGTTTCAAGGATGAAACTCTTTTGAGGGGGAGATCTTGTAATGTCAGTGATACTACTGTATATTGATATATACATGGTTGTATATAAGTTCAAAGATATATTTAAATCCTTTTGGGTATATATTTCAGTGATTTATAATGTTATACGAACTTACATGAACTTATAGTTCATCAGTATGTGAAATCTTGGAGATTTCCAATATATAAGCTTCTAAGTGTGTAAAACCGAGTCCATTGGATGGATACAACCATGGTGGTTGAATTAAATATGTTATAATGCCTTAGAGGTGATTAAACATGATTTATAAACTTATCGGACACTTAGAAAACTTAACTGAAAAAGTTGATGTACATAATGGCTTATTTGCAAATTGTTAAAAGTTAAAGAACTTAAATGTAATTTTTCAATTCTTGGAGGACCCATATGTAATTTTATAAAGTTAAGGGGCTTAATTATTATTATTATCAAAAGTCCAAGGACCAAAATAAAAATAAAGGTTTAAGTGATTCCCAAATTTAGGGCTTAATTGCAAATTTAGAAAAAGTTTGGAGGGTAAAAATGGTAATTTCACATAACCTAAGGGCAAAAGAGTAATTTCACCTTTTTTTGGTCAAACAAGAGTCAATATTCTAGACCTTTCTCCATGTAAGGTCGTGCACCTCATTACTAAAGACTTAAAACATGTTTTAATTAAAAGATAGGAGAAGAAAGGAGAAGAGAGAAGAAGAAGCTAGTTTCGGCCATCCCTAAAATTCCACCCTCTTTTTGATTCTCTAACCCAAATCAAGGTGTTGTTCTAAGTTAATTTGGGGTCAAGGAACTCAAATCTATCATTAGATGTGAGAAATTCTCAATGGATTTGAAGATAACATCAAAGGAAGGTTTAGGTAAATTTGGTCTCATCTCTCTCTACATTAGGATTTTGAGTTTGGTGTTAAGTTATGTTGTTCTCCATGCTTTAATATGCATGAAACATGGTTTAGATGAATGAAATGTGTCATGGAGAGGCTTGTTTAAGCCAAAATCTAAATTGACCCCTTTTGGTAAAAGTTTGTGAATTTTTAAATATCTTTTGAAATTGATAGTCTAAATGAATTCTGTGGTGCTAATTGTACATGTATAATGTGAATTGATGAAAAATAAAGAAGAAGTATGTTGGATAGGCTTGGTCGAAATGATGGAAAAAGGAATGGATGAATGTGATGAGTTGTGTAATTATGATAAATGTAGCTTAAATGAAGGGAATTGGATTGAATGGAGTGGTGAAATGTATCATCGTTTGGAAGTGCTTACTATATAACAAGATAGGAGCATGAATTACCATGATAAAGCCTTGAAAATATGACTTCAAAAAGTCATGCACATTGGGTGTTTGATGAAATGTCCAAGTGAAATTGGCTTAGGATTTAAGGATTTGTAATGATATACATTGAAAGCTTAAAGTAAACTTGAATTATTGCTTAGATTGATGAATAATGGCCTAATGTGTTTAGATAAAAATGTGCTTAATTATGTTTTGAAATGAGTAAATATTGAATTAAAGGCATTAAATGCCTTAGAAAATGCAAAAGAAAAGCTAATGTGAATAGTAAGGAAGTAACCATGTGAGGAGTTTAATGGTCGAATCCTATAGCTTAAAGAGAGTGATGTTGTGTTTTATACATTTAAGTGATGATATATAAATATGACATATACATTTAAGTAGCACATAAATTGTATATTTTTTTGTATAAAGGCTCGGAAGCTGTGAATTAAGGAGCTCGTATTGAGGATTGTTGAAGTTAAGGGAGTGTACACCTTCTTTTGAGGTGAGTTGCGGAAACTATATTTCTCAAATAGGATTAGAACATCATAAGACATGCATGATGACTTGTATGTAAATTTGGAACCTAGGTAACGCATCGTAAAACAAAATCTCAAATAGATGCTAGTATACTTGTGTATTTAATAAACAACATTGTTTTGAAACTGATGTTTTTATTACATATTTGCATAAATAATATTTTTTTCTACAAACCTGTACTTTAAGTATAAAGGACAATATTTTTTTTCCTGAAATTACATTTTTGAACAATTTTGCATTTGAAGTGCAAAACATGAGTTTTATTGCATGAAATAATGTTTTCAAATTTACATATGCATAATCGAGTCATAACTGCTGCGTGTATTTGTTCTCTTTTGGCCTAGAGCCATGACATGGTTTCATTTTATCGATTAGACCTATAAATAAAGACATAGTGCCTTACTTGATTTTTATACTTAATTGTTGTATATATGATTTTTATGATTGGTGAGGAAATAATTGGCCAATCGTGTGCTAGGCACAACTGATTAAGCGATCCCTATACCCTTGACACTGGTACATAAAAGTCGAGTCTTCGTATCGACACCTTTCTACGGGACCTACGGGTGATTCTACACCTAGGGTATGGACACCGACGAGGTAATCACTAGGGTCATGATGCTCTTGTTGACTATAGTTCAGACTCACCAAGGATAAAAATCGAGCCAACATTGAGGATCGATGGGTGTGCACATTAGTTTGGCCGATTAATGGTGTCACAATGATTGTTTTGACTTATTCTGAGATTTGTTTTCTGACGAGTTTTGATTTTTACATGTGATATTTTTTTGGTTTTATGTACTGGAACTGGAACCTATGTTCACCGGAAGAGTGATTAACAGGCTAAGCCTATATGGTTCCTAACTAGTATGCATTGAGTCATAGGCTAGGCCTATATGTTTCTAAATGATATATGTTCACTTTATAGGTTATGTACACCGTCTTGGTATGTATCGAGTTCCATTTGAGATATATGTTTTTCTTGCTCACTAAGTACATAGTGTACTCAGCCTCTCCACTTCCCAACCATGCAGGTTAATTTAGTGAGCTTGAAGCTCTGAGTAAAACGTGCGGTCTTTTGACATTTTGGGGTACAACCACATGGGTAGTTTCTGTTTTAGACTTTAGTTGCATAATGGTTCATGAACTATTTTACTGTTTTTATTAGATTAGTTATGTTGATATGCTTTATGATTTTTATAAATTTAACTCTTGACTATTTGATGTTGTAAAAGACTATATGTATGAACTTCTGATACTGTTGAGATTGTTTTGAGTAGACTTCAAAGTCCTGAAGTTGTGGTAAGTTTTTTGATGTGAATATAGAAGTACGTTTAAAATTGTTTGCAGGTATTTGATTGAGTTTTGGAGTTTTTAAAATGTAGTCGTTGTTTTACCTAAATTTTTTTTTAAAAAAAGATATTCAGTTAGCTTTGCATAGTCAGATTAAGGATATCGTGAGTGTGCTTAACTTGGGTATGCGATGGTTGTCATAGGGGCCGATATGGTACCGGACCCTAACAGTTGAGGTGTACTTTGATTTTATAATTGGATACTCAACATTGTAGGATTTTTTAACTTGAAGAGGCCATTAACACCTTGATATTAGTTTTTTCATTATCTCTAGTTTTACAATGTCATATACCAAGTTTTAAGAAATCTTTGTAAAAATTACTTATTTTGGCATTTCTTTCAAGTTTGTTAATTGTTTTTATTACAAAGAAGGCATTCAATTAATTATATTTAAGTGATTTTTTAAGTCTCCCAATTTACCCCTCTTGAGTGATTTAGGGTCAACATAACTAAGAAAAAATTGACTCTAAATGTATAGAAAAAAATTGACACTAAATGTATAGAACTACATACACTTGGATGCAATTAAACCTAATAAGATGGACTCTATCATTAATTAGAGAAAAATTAGGCTTGATGGGAGATAATCAAGTACAAATTAAAGCTAACTGGATGTGATTGGATATAGCTAGATATAATTGAACCCATGTGGTTGCACTCTAATCTTAATTGTAATTAAATTGGATTTGGTATAATGCAATTTACATATAAATTGAAACTAGTAAGATGTAGTGTAGCATATTATATTCAATTTAGACACAATACGATGCTTTTCAAATAAGCTAATCATAAATTGATCTTGGCAAAAAAAAATTGGATAAAGACTACAAACCACTAATTAAAGAAAAAATGATGTAACTAAATCTAGAATGCCTATCATTTACATTGTCCAACCTATTGATGAATGAAACATAAGGAAATTGATAGTTTAAAGCCCATATCACTATTTGACCAAGTTTCTTACTAATCTGAAGAACGCAGATCATAACCAAAGCAAGTTTAGAAAACAACAAAAGTTTACAGAAACAATAATCATAAAGGGGACAACTAAAGGAAAAACAAAATTAAGCTAAAGGTTTATGTTTTTTTTAATAAATCTATATATAGCCCCATACTTAAATATAATTGGAGCTAAAGAATATAAAATTTCCTCAAATAAAGTTAACATAGATTCAATTTTTTAGAGGGTAAATATCTACTTGCTAGTTAACCTCTTAAGTTGTGTTCAAGAGTTCAACTGCACAGTCAAACATCAAACTGTAAATATCCACCAATTTAAGTTGGGTTTGTGAATAGGATCGAGGGCTCAATCAAAAAAAGCCTTAAAACAATAAGACAACCTAGCATACATGATACATTGAATGGCGGGGGCGGTTGGGTACTTACTTAAGGGGAAGGTGGAAGAGACAGAGGAATAGGCAAGGTGGTGGCAGTGGCAGAAGCAGGGTAAACAGAGAGATGGTGAGTTGACATAACCAAAGGGGTTTCAAATATGGACAAGTACAAGTGAAACAAATGATTGGCTGACACGTGACAGTTCTCAATTTGACAAGCCCCTGTGGGCTGACATGTAAGGGTGTCTAAGACAGCTGCAACTGTGAGGTCACAACTTGTTGATTGCGTGGACGAAAGCTCCTTTTTCTCAATTTTGTTTAAATGGTTTTTGCAACAAAAAGATTTTAGTTAAATTTATACGAATGCAGAATATCAGATTCTGTTTCTCTGTCCCCGTAACCAAATTTCGTTATGTCATCTCCTTTTTTTTTTTTTTTAATCTGTTGTCCTCATTCACTTCTTTTTCTTACCTAGACAAATTAAAAATTGAATTTCAACCTTTTTGGATAACAACTCAGTGCTCATCCATGACATGATGTAACTAGACGGAAAAAGGAAGATTACGTCAAGGCCATTTAATATTCCATTTCCTTCACTTTGGACAACCGTATCAAAAAAACAAAACCCTTTTCTCTCTTCTTTTCACTCCATCAATCTCTATCTTTGGCTTTCACTCCACAACACTAATGAAAGTAGAAATTAGCGAAATACACTTAAGATAATAATTATTGAGTATTATTCGAGTGGATCTCAAATGAGTCACAAATTCTTTTTCTCTCTCTTCCACTTACTAAAGGACACATTCTTTAGTAATAATATATAAGTTACAAAACTTATGAACTGGGTTATGATTCTTAACCATTGAGAAAATCAGAAAGAAAGAAGATAAGAGGAAATAAAAGCGTTTAACGAAATCGACATCTAACAAACACGAGATCATGAATAAAAGTATGTCGAAATCTCCCGATCCAATAATTGATTTACAGTTCGTTATCATATAAATGATGTTATGACAATTTGGTTTTACGCTAAGTTATTCTATTGTCAACGAATAATTATTCTCTTATCCTTCCATTTCCTAGCTCAAGTTGAGAGATGGAAGAAAGGTTGGGGAAATTAAATAAATATAAAAGTCAACTTGTTCTTTTAATAAAAAAAAGAAAGGAAGATTAATTATTATACTCAAATCTAAACCAGAAAGGAGTTTGGCCTAGGCCAAATTAGCATGCGCATAAAAACGCATGCTATATATCTCTTTATAGGTGGTGTAATTGAGATTTGACCACTTCAAGATTTTCTCACCCAATCAGTACCATGGAGTATGGTTAATTATATAAGCTATAAGCATTATTACCCTAATAAAAAATATATAGGTCCAACTCCAACCATAACTATCTCCTTCAAATTGGATTTGGTACTGAGTAGCAATCTAATCTATCTTTTGAGTCTTTTCATCATGCAGTGGTCAAAAAGTCGTCTTTTTATCTCAGAAATGGATCGCACTTAAGTGGTGAAATAAGTGAAGCCCAGAGGATTTGATACAAATGTCCACATATAGGACATATGGACACAAAAAGGGGCAAAAAAATATAATAATTAATTTAGAAAATAATTGCAGCGATATAATGAATCCATGTTTGTAGGATGTATTCAGGGAAATGAGACTAATAAGGAGAAGGAGAAGAAGAAGATATGATATGATATAGTGGTGGGCGTGGGATTTGCTAGCAAATCATAAGGGCATATCCCATCTTTCGCTCTTGCATTTGTCTTTACCAACTAGCTCCCTTTGTTATGTGTTCCAATTATAAATTCGTGTCTTATGATTCCAACTTTATATATACGATTAAAACTCAATAATTTTTCAACGGTATGGTTGTCAAATAATTCCGATTTTCTAGTATGCAGCTTTCTTTATTAAATCAGCTTTTCCAACATGTTGTGTTGATCTGTCACTATTTAGTTTAAATTAGTATCGAAACGTATGTTGAACTCTAGATTTTATCCGTTGATCATAGTTTTTGGAACTTTTTGAAGAGGTTAATCTGAAATTTCCAAAACGACAAATTAATTATAGGTCAGGATAAATGAGCTTCTTTGTACATAATTATTTCCCTAGGTTTTAATATCCTTGGTGCTCATCAAAGATATTAGAGATACTGCACACTCTCCCTTGATTATCTCTTGAAAATGAAATTGTTTGAGAGTGGATAACTTAAAAGTATTTTCTAATAATTGAAACCTTCTTAAAATATCTAGTGGGCAACAACAATAATACTACCCAACAAATAAGGAGGCTCAGAAAAAATAGAGAATGTGCAATCACTTCAAACTTGGGGATCCGGAGCTACCGAAACAGGCCAGAATAATCCATCCGAGATAACTAAAGCCCGCAGATACGCATCCTTTCCTTTCCAAACTATTTCTTCCTCTCTATTATTACTATTGGATCCCTTGAAAAGATTAGAAATCCTCCTAATAAAAGAAAATTGCGGTTTTGTTTCTGGAAGAACCCTATTTCATGCTGGAAAATATTATTCAACCAAAGAACTATATAAATAAGTATCTTCCTTGACGTATTAATCTGAGTGCAAGGCTTTAATCTAGAACAACGCTTTCTCGGGTCATTTATCAACTATTGTTGATTATAATATGAACCACTTGTGGTCGACCAATTCTTAAGCATTACCTCAGATTGACGTGAATTCATTCCATGTCTTTTTCAGACTTCTCAAGTGCTTATCAATTAGAAAGTCTACTAGGTGGTATTTGGTAGGTTGTAATGAAATGATGAAAAGAATGTTGATGTAAAGAAATAGATACTGCAATACAAAAGCATTATAGTTCAATTATTTACAACACTATAATAAATTTGCGTGTGATGTACAGAGGTATTTCAGGCATACTTGTATGTCAACCCGGACTGACACGTCGCTGAGTTTAGTGCACCTAATTAATTGAACCACTTCCATCATGTATATTACATTACAATTATAATTATAATTGACAACTCAACAAAATAAATAAATTGAATTATACAATGTCAACCATATTGTCACTTTAATTATAATCTCTGTCCTTTCTCTTTGTTATGTTATTAAATTATGAAACTTAAAATATATCATCAAATAGGATGATGAATAAACTTACTATCGTAATATGTATATGTGGGTTAATGTGAGAGCCCCATCATTTTCTGTTGTTCAGGTAAAACAGTAATGAGTTTGAGTATAAAGAAGGGTAGGGACGGAAGAGGCACATGGGACAGCATGTCTTGGGAGCATTAAGACAAGATTAGGGAAGTATGGCTCTCTGTGTTGGGTCAACTACAGCATATTTCCCACATTTCTTAACCCCTCAAGTCGACACCCTTTGTTCCCATGTGCTCCTATTTAAGAGCAACATTCCAAATTAACAACCCTCTTTGTTCTCTCTCTCTCTCTCTCTCTCTTCCCTTTTTTTTTTTCCTCTGAATTTTCCACTTCAATCTTTTGGGGAGCAAAGACATTTATCTTAAAGCTTAATGCTACCCTAACTACCCAATTACGTGCTTACTCAAGTTCGTACGCAATTCACTTCTGTTACTAATTTATAATTACCTGACGTTCAACACTCACGAGTGCTATATATAAGTGTACTGACTCTCATATTTCGGATTAGAACAATTTAATTAAGAAATATTTTCTTTTTTCTTTTGTTGTGCGTACAAACAGATAATTGGAAAAAGGTGCATCCAATAAGTTGGCAATGGAGGCTGGAGGATATCTGCAACTTTAAGCCTTACATAAATCACAAAGTGGCAATGTTATCTTGTTTTGTCTCTTCTTTGTTGTTTCCCGTTTATGTCAATTCGCTAATCATCCTTTAGAATCTTGAATCCGCTTCTTCCATATACATATGGATCATGTTTCTAGTGAGGACGGTAAAGAGCAGCAAGATTTACCATGTAGTACTTGTCTAGGAGTTGTTTTGTGAAAATAATAATAAACACCAATAATAATAATGTGATTAGAGTGTTAGTTATAAGGTTGAGTTGATTGACAGATTCACATAATAGTAATAATAATAATAATAATATATGACACAACATAAACTGATTTGATTAGATTGAGCATGTTAGTTAGTAATGATAAACATTTTGATTAAGAAGCTGAAAATGAAGGGTCCTTTTGGCATGAGAGATGGTCCACTGTTCCCCTTTTTGAAATGGTGACATTGAAAGACAGGCAAACATGAAAGCAGAAAAAGAAAAAAAGGGCCACTCAAAAAAACTCAGAGAAAGCAACTTACTGGACAATTTCACTGCCAAGTAGCCGACCCATTTTCCCCAATCCCCCTACCTATCATCCCCCTGTATCCAGTCCCCTTTTTTCCTATTCCCCTTTCATTTTCCTTTTTGACTTCTGTTGAGAAGCTTGAGATGAAAAAGGAAAGTAATTTGAAAGGGTCAACACCAACACCACGCGTATAACTCAGCAAAATTATATATATATGTTGCGGAATTTGCAAGCTAAATTCTCTAGACGATCGTAGTTGGCTGGTAATAAATATAACAGGCTTGCGTATGGTTATAATATACGATACTTGAATATATATTTTTATGTTATAACTACACCTCATGCTCCTCTGTTGCCCTCCAATCATGTCTTTTTTTTATCTTGAAGAATGCATTATGTGACAAAAACCTTCCCCCAACCTATCCCTCTCCTAGCTACCTAGGGCGATATATTAGCACTTTCCTGTTCTATTAAAAATATGAATTTGATATATATTATGTTTCATTAATTTATTGCTTTCAAGATTTTAAAGAACATATATGTTCTAAACATTGTATACTTTTGATACTCTTTTATGTAATTCCATTTAATTATGTATTTATACTTACTTATTCAATGTTAAATTTTTAAAAATAAATTCACATTAGTGTCAATTTTTAATTAAGTTAAATAGTTTTTT
>JANIPM010000008.1:50154340-50164598 GCA_027478405.1 Erythroxylum cassinoides | reverse complement strand
AATTTTTTATTAAGTTAAATAGTTTTTTATATCATAACTTATTAATTTAAAATAATTATTTTATTTAAGAGAAAAAAAGATAACGAATAAATGAAAGAGAGGAACCATTTATCGTGTCTATTATATTATTTTGTTTTATTAAAATGAATGCTTTGAACTAATAAATTATATTTTAAGTTTTGTAATTTAATTAAAAAATTAAAAGATTAAAATTAATTCAAAAATTCAAAATAGCACTGAAAGAGTTATTATCATTATTCTATTAAAAGAATTATTTAAATTATAAAAAATCAAATTATAAATTTAATATTCTTTATTTTTTTTTAAAATTCACTATCTTACGAATGAAATCAAACACTATTACAAAGATTTTCAATCATCAATTTATCCTACTTAACATTTTATAAATCTTTCTGACTCACCTTATAATAAAAATGTACAACCAGAAAAGCATTTCACTCTTAACACGTTACTCATAATCTAATAAATAAAGCTCACATAATTAGGTACATTTAAAAATGAGCTAACTATAACTTAAACAAATTAAGATATTGCAACAACAAGTAAGTAAAATTAATAATAAAAAGCACATTACTAACTAATTGCATTAGCTTATAATATATACATTTGGAATCACACTTATCAAATATTCAAAATGTTATAACAAATTTTATACAAAATTCAAACATATTGTATTTACATTAAGTAATTATGTCAATACTCCCATGCTATCATTCTCCACATAAATAAATGATTATGAAACTATACCTCCAATATAATGCCCTAAAATTACAATGTCATATCTTAATTACAGCCCTCAAATCATGTCACATCTAAGTTTTCAAACTTAAGATCAATGCAAAATTAATCATGTCTTAGTTTTTAAATTTTAAGATCATGACATCCCATGGGAAACTATATAGCCTATATATGGACAAGACATGACTCCATGGCCCATATAATATGTTCAAACGTACAATCTTATCAAATAATATAGTAAAAGCATACCATACATCCACAAAACTATAAACTTTTCACACCAACACTACCATAATAGATAATCACATTTCATCACTATAACATATAACTCAAACAATTAAAAAAATGGATTTAACATATATCGTTAAAATTGAAAAAAATTTAAGACTCTTTGTGAATAGCATCAATTGCTATATGAAATTCAAACTAAATTTACACGTTCCAATATAAATTCTACAATCCTTAAATACAATACATAGAAATAACTCAATTATATATAAAAAATATATAACAAATTTTGGGTAATAATGACAAGTATAACTTTTTTATTAAATTATTATACATATTTTTTGTTTTTTCCCATCAAATTTTTGTTTGAAAAGAAACTTCAATTCTAGAATTCTAAGTAATAATTAACTTTCTACAAATTATATCACAAGAAGAAAAAGTTAATCATGAATACATTGAAGGAAATAACAATATAGTTGTGATTGTGGATCCTACTAAAATATTTCAAAATATATAAAAGGTATTACAAACTAAAATTTGAATTCCCAAAATAATGAGTCTAAAATTCACACATATGGTTAAGCACTTATACAAAAATGTAATTAAATATTCCGCCGTTTCATATTTGATAGATAAATCTAAAATGCTGCTTTGTACTTAATGTAGACAAGTTTTTACTCTTAACATATTTAGTTCATACTTAAAATTTTATTATATGAATTATTTAGTCCTCAATTCTATTCTTATTAATTGTTTATTTTTAAATAAAAATTATATCATCATCAATACTATCAAACATAGAATTAATGTATAATATTTCATTTATTTTTAATATGCATGCCTACTAACCTCAATTTCAATAGTTATGTAAAATGCTCATAAAAATCATTGTGTGAAATATATATTAATTCCCAATTATTGGTTTGAAACTTGTTCAACGAGAAAATCTAACTTTTTTTTATTACATAAAAATACTAAAAATATTTAATAGAAAGAATTTATTAAAATGTTATAATATGTAAGAAAATTGCTCCTAATGCACACATGTTAGATTCCTTTGTATAGAGTAGAGATTGCATTCTCGCAAATCTCTTGATTGTATATATCTTTATTTATTTATTTATATATTCATTGAATTAGCAAAAAAAGAAAATTAACTTAAAAATCAAAATACAAGGACTGAAATATGAATGGTTAAAAACAAGCTAAGAAAATATTTTTTAAAACCTTTTAAAAGTAAGGAGTGAGCATATCTAAAAAATAAAAAATAATTAAAAAACACGGAATTTCACCTTTCTCAACTTTTATCATAGTGAGAACTCCCTCTAATTAAGGATATAAAAAAATCAAATTCATTAGATTAATTGTTTTCTTTTTGATTTAATTTTTGTGTTTTTAACAACAAAAATAAATATTACCAATTAAAAAACTATATTTTAAAATAAATGAACATGCCAATAAAATTGATAAAAAGATATTACAACTGATTTTACTTTTATAGTCAAAAGTGCAAAGTTAAATTGTATAAGAGAAAGAATGTATCTTCAAAATTCATGAATTACAAATGTTGGGAATCTTAAAATTAATAAATTTAACGAATAAGTAAGTATGAAACTTGTAATTGATGGAATCTTTTGAACCGAATTTCCAAGTGGCCTAAGGTTTTATAGTGTTCAATGCGAAATATTTCCAAACTTAACACAAAGCAAGATACGAAAACAAATATGGAATTGTAAATGAGAAGAATAATACAGGAATATCCTTACCCAAAGGAAAGCAAGCTGAGAAAAGAAAAGAAATAATTCAATAATGCAAAATACAAAAAATACAAGGATGAAGGTAAAAAACAAAAAAAAAAAACTCCAATAAAGAATTTAATGGATACATTACCATGCTAGTTGACCATTAGAATTCCAATGGCGGCCCCAACGGCGTTGGCCTTGCTTGTTAGCTTCTCTCTTTGTTTTATTTCTCTCTCTCTAAGGGACAGTATTAAAAAGCCTGTTGCACACTCGCTGATGCCTAAACTAACAACATAAGCCAAAGTAAAGCACAACATCAAGATGGTTTTTTGAAACCCAAAAGAAACGGAATTTAAGCAGCTCTGCTATTACTCGTTTCTCATACCCTTTCCTTATTCACTTTCTCAACAACGAGAAGAGAGACTGCGTTAGCTACTGTTGTTTCTCTTTTTCTCTATATATACATATTCTTGTCTCTTTCTCTCTTCTATCTCTCCCATGGAAGACATGTTCTTCTACTGGCTAAAGCTTCTTGGTTTCTCTTTCTTGGCCTTCGTTTTTGGTTTAAAGATTGTTGTTTTATTTTGGTGGAGACCCAGAAGAATTGAAGATCATTTCTCTAAGCAAGGAATCAGAGGACCTCCTTATCGTTTTTTCATAGGCAATGTCAAGGAAGTGGTGGATATGATGTTAAAGGCCTCTTCTCAACCCATGCCTTTTTCCCACAACATACTTCCTAGAGTTCTTGCTTTTTACCATCACTGGAAAAAAATCTATGGTACATAAATATTTTGTTTAATTACAAGCACCGCTTGATGATGTGATCTCTATCTCTCCCACTGTTACACACGAACTTTCATGCTGTTCAAATCTGTTTGAATGGTGTTGAAGTTTGTTAAATTTGTTTCCAGCTCTGAGCTTGTTGCACTACAAGTTCTAACTAGTTTAGGACTTGGGAGTGTTTCTGAAAGCACTGAAAATTGTGTATCAATGTGGGTCGTGAGGCTTTGCTTTGTTAAAGCATAGCTAGGCTGAGCTTTAGTGTCAATCATTAAAGCTGGGGATGGTGGTTCTGTTATGATGTGTTTCTTTGGGTTGGTTTGTTAATCCATCTTCCAAAATTTGTGACTTTTAAAAGGCTTTCTGGTGTTTTTTTCCTTTGTCTTTGAGTTCATGTACTTCTTTTTAAAACTTTTTCAGCCTTTTTTCTGCGCTTTGATGCTTGATGTTGAAGTTCTGAGTTTGGACTGTTCCACTTCTTTGTATTCTTCTCTTCTCTTCCCATTTTCTCTTTTCCCTTAAGAACTAAACTTACTTCATAGTTATTATTTCTATATTGAAAATTTTACCATTTTCATTTCTCATCAGATCATTTTCGCCACTCCTCGTAGCTTGTAAAAGATGAGAAAAGAAACGAAAAGGACGTGTTGTATTTGTTTGTGCACTCAAACATGGGTTGCAGTTTTGTCATTTGCTTTGTTTTCTGTATTCCACAAAGTTAACAACCTCTCATGGTATGATCAAAATGTTGTATAGCTCCACAGTTTCAATTGTCTTCTTCCCACATGTCATCACTTGTGTTCTCACTCTCTCTCTCTCTTTCCCCACATTCAATTGATAATGTAATTTTGTTGGTAATTACTCTTTTTCGCATACTTGGCACTTACTACATGAGGATGTGTGGAAGGTCTAACTTGGTGCAAAAGTAACTTTCTTTGTTCTTTTCTGGCTAGCTTGCCCCCATTTGTAGAGGTCATGATATTTGATTTAAGTAATTAAATGAGCAGATGCTATTGCAAAATAGGTAATGTAACCAATATACCTAATGAAGCATAATTTTGGAAATTAATTAATGGCATGTCTGTTTGATTGAAGGTGCAACATTTCTGGTGTGGTTTGGACCCACGGTTCGGCTCACGGTCTCTGATCCAGACTTGATTAGGGAAATTTTCACTTCCAAGTCAGACTGCTACGAGAAGGTGGAGGCTCACCCTCTTATTAAACAACTGGAAGGAGATGGCCTTCTTAGCCTCAAAGGTGAAAAATGGGCTCACCACAGAAAAATCATCACACCTACGTTCCACATGGAAAATCTCAAAGTAATTACAAATTTAATTATTATTTCGTTTTTTGTCTACTTATGTATGGTTGAATTATTTTTGTGAATTTAATGTTGATGTTCGTAGTTGTTAGTACCGGTTGTGGGGAAGAGCGTGGTGGATATGGTGGACCAATGGGCGGTGAAGCCAAATTCGGGGGAGGAGATAGAGATTGAAATATCTGAATGGTTTCAAACTCTAACCGAAGATATCATCACAAGAACAGCCTTTGGTAGCAGATACGAGGATGGTAAAGCCATCTTCCGATTGCAAGCACAGCAGATGGTGCTTGCCGCCGAGGCATTTCAAAAAGTGTTTATTCCTGGTTACAGGTTTAAAACAAAAAAATCCTATTTTTTAATAATTATTACTATTATTCAGTTCTACTTCTAGTGAAACAATACTCACTTTTGTTAATTTAAAAACGAAAGGTTTTTTCCCACAAAGAAAAACATTAAATCGAGGAAATTGGACAAGGAGATAAGGAAATCGTTGAAGAAGTTGATCGAGAAGCGGAAAGAGAGTACATGGAACATTGTACAAGAAACCAAGGTACCAAAGGACTTGTTGGGACTAATGATTCAAGCCTCAAATTCATGTCCAAATGTGACTGTTCATGACATACTGGAAGAGTGCAAGAGCTTTTTCTTTGCGGGCAAGCAGACCACATCCAATCTGCTGACGTGGACTACGGTCCTACTTGCAATGCACCCAGAGTGGCAGGTGCTTGCACGTGACGAGGTACTGCGGGTGTGTGGATCACGTGACAGCCCCACCAAAGATGATGTTGTGAAGCTTAAGACGGTAACACCTCCACCTCCCCAATGCATGCGTCCCCAATCAGACATTACATTTGATGTTTTCGGCTTGTCCAAATCCCTTTTAATTTTATCCAACTTCTGTTTAATTTTAAATGTTGTGCGCTTTATCTGGTGTGCAGCTGACCATGATTCTAAATGAGTCCTTGAGGCTTTATCCTCCAACAATAGCGACAATCAGACGGACTAAAGCAGATGTAGAGCTGGGCGGATATAAGATCCCACATGGAATAGAGCTTTTGATACCAATCCTAGCCCTTCATCATGATCAGAGCATATGGGGAAACGACGCAAACGAATTCAATCCTGGCCGTTTCTCTGATGGGGTTGCCAGGGCAGCGAAGCATCCTCTGGCGTTCATTCCATTTGGGCTCGGCGTCCGTACCTGCATTGGCCAAAATCTAGCTATTTTGCAAGCCAAATTGACGCTTGCAATCATACTTCAACGCTTCTCCTTTAGATTGGCACCTACCTATCAACACGCACCAACGGTCCTGATGTTACTTTACCCACAGTACGGTGCACCCGTGATCTTTCAGCGTCTATCAAGCACCGTGCTTGATAAATATCAAGATCAAGGGTCATGAACCGTTCACCCAATCCCTGAACCTGCCTGTCCAATCATACCACCTCACTACCAGGCCCAAGGTTACCAATCTTGCCCCTTGAAAATTGAACGGACCAATTCCCCATTTGCATTATCCAAACAATCATAACGAAGATCACATTTCAACCATTGCTAACTTGCCATATGCTGACCCTTAACGGCCCTGGCTTTCTTTTTTCTTTTTCTTTATTTTTTGCCTTTCTATTTGTTTGCTTTTTGATTGTGATTGTTGGTTCGGTGTCGCTCAAACAACACAGTTGATCCTTTCAAGACGAAATGGATTGATTAATTTATAGTCCCATGGAATTACATGGCATTGTTGAGGCAGGGCTTAGGTAGGTAGGAAGGAAGGACTTTTGTTAAATGTGCTAACTATCAGTTTAGGTTATTGCTATCTGTCTTTCAAGGTTGTAAAAATTTGTACTTTGTGTATATTTGCACAATCTATTAATTAACAGTTTTGTAATATTGTATTTCATTTGTCTTCTACAGTATAAATTCCCAACTTTTGTCTCTTGTACCCATGTGTGTAATATATATTTAACTTTGACAAGCAAACAGGTGAAGGAAAATACTACAAAAGATATGTATTAATGAATCAAAAGGAGTGTAAATTATAATAGTCGGTGAAACATTTCGCATTTGCCAATTCCAGGCTAAGAGAACCCTTTAAGGTGAAGGTTAAAAAGACGTGACAGAATCCAGCAGAATCCGGAGATCGACCCGACCAAATGAGGATTTCGATGCAAATTAACCAAGACAGAGTAGATATACCATAAAAGAAAAAGGTTAACGTTTACCAGTTGAGATTGCGAAACCCTATAGTAGTTGCTAAAGTTTAAATGTTTCTTCTTGTTCAAGATTAATTATAATTTCTAGGGCACCATTTTATTACCGATATGTATTATCATCTTTTAATTACCCAATACATGACATAATTACTGAAATTTCCTATGAAACATTCTTCCGTACTTGTTAGATTTGGCTGGCGTAAACTACAGTTACGTCTACATCTGTATGATTTATTATAATTTATGGATTACCAGTCTAAGCTTTAACGCATGTTAATTATACGATGTTATGCTACATTTAAGGTACTAAACAGTAGTAATAATTTAGGAGTGATGCTATAGTTTAATCCACTTTAAAAACAACGCTTAATCTGTTGAGAGAAGGTCGAACGCATGCAAATTGATATTAAATCAAGTAAAAGAATTGGGTGGGGAGCTTCCTAGAATTTGTCACAGGGAAGTTTCCTCTCCTCTCTCCTACTCGCATCTCTAGGGAGGAGATCGAGAAGGCCACCTAAAATGGCGATAATCCTTGTCTTAGTGTTACTACAAAGATGTTAAAAGCAGAGGACAGTTGCAGCAATCAAGGCATGTAATGTTCTTTCAAAGCAAAGGTGACTGTAATACAGCATGCAAATGAATCTCTTTTTTGCCATAATTTATACCAATTGTCCTTTATAGGGGTCTGAGTTGTATTCTATTGAGAAGTAAGATTTGAGAGAGAGCAACAACCTTTTTTTTTTTTTAATGTATATATTTTTTGTAATTTGTTTTTTTTGGGATCTTCTCATTTCATGCTTTGGTGTAATATTTAAGGAATTGATGGTCCCCAGGAAGCATGCATGTGACTATGGATGAGAGACATCTCTCATTTCTACTTGGTTTTATTCAATTTGCTTTTGTTTAGGGAATCAAAGCATGCCATCGAGCATGTGATCATTTCTATAATTGCATTGTCATCCACAATTTTCGAAAACACTTTCTATTAATCTCTCTCTTTCAACTTTCGAAATTGAAGACCATTGATATAGAAAATTTTGTTGTTATGAGGATCACGTTGGTTACTATCACCTTTTCTTATTTATCATGTCAGTAAATGATATTCTAGTTTAGTTCTTAATACATAATAGCTGGGGAGAGCAATTTGCATGATCCTTCTTCAACGTCTTATTAATTATTTCCCTTCTGAACAACAGTAATTCATGTCCTAATCTTAGTGACTATGTATATCTATTCCTTTTCCTTTTCCTTGGGGCTGTACAGGCTGTGTCCATTTGTGCTTTGTCCTGACCATATGTGTACATATATAAATATATGCCTCCACATTAACATCTGGACGTTGTCTGCCGCACCGTACTAAACGACAAATATCAACATTCTAATGCACCAACCAGAAAGAGGCAAAATTTTACTCGAAAACCGCAATCCATCTTTTCATTTGTCTTCAGTTTTCAACATATACAAAATAATATACTCGTTCCTTCTCCTGCTTCACTACAGTACGTTCTACCTCCCCACTTGCTTCTTATTAGCAGCCAACATGAGCCACTCGAAAAACCGCTGCAATCCAATACCTAAAATTGGAGTATAGATATTCTGTTTAATTTTATGGTATTTTATTGTGTCCAATAAATCTCAATTATTTATTTATGTAGATCCTACGTAAGTCTCACATAAATAAATGCGAGTTCCGTAGAAATAAATAGCTGAGAATTATTGGACATAATAAGACATTATAAAATTAGACAGAGGATCTTATCTCAAAAATTGCTTTACATTAGACAAAACGGGAAACACAGACGGATAAATTAATTTATATACTTTCTAATAATTCCTTCGCTAACAGCACTGTAAAAGCTAGACAAGTCATTTACCACTGATCAAGAATGTACGTCTAAATCAGTAGGTTTTGAGATTACCCGTCACATCTAGTAATCAATATGGACTAGAAGTAAAGATGATCTCCAAACTCCATTTTTCATTGCTACTGCCGCATATATAGAAAACTGTAGACTTAGTGCTATACGTGATCAAATATTTGCTGTATTAACTTATAGTATGTAATGATAATTTATCAACTCAATTAATAAAGACCCGTAAAATTTTTAGAATCCGCAGTATTGTTATCTTTATAAATCCCCTGCGAGCTTCTTCTCATCTGAAAACTTAGGTAGCTGTATTAGATTCCCTACCCAATGCGGTCTACATTTACCTAACCTTACATTTATATAAACATCATACTCTATGCATTCATGCCAAATTTCTTCCCTTGATTTATGCAACCATTGCTGGCTTGTAATATATGCCAAAAGGCAATGCTCTCTTTTTCATGATTGATTATTTATTTATCTATCTACATATGCCATGCATATGATTATCACGCACGGATTGTATACGCTATATCTCATAATGCAGTTGAAAATTCTACCTGCCATATGATTAGTTTGGCATTACAGATCAAATAAGAATTAGTTCTATGTGCAACGCAATTCGCCAGGTGGACAAAATGAGGGAATTTAATGTGTGTTAAAACATCTTATGGTCACCATTTTGATAAATAGAATAAGTGGGCTTAAAATTGTATAGGAGTCTACCCAACTTTTAAATGTTTTGTATTGTTGTTTGTTATAACTTATAACATTACATATGATCGTTACATAATAACCTTTTTTCAAAACAGAGGGTTATCAAGTCTGTTTTGATGAATGAAATGAAAATACTTCTCTCTCTCTTCTTCTTCTTCTTTCTTTAAATTCTTCTAAAGTTGGCATTAACTAGTACTAGAGTATCTGATTCTTGACTATAAATGTGTGAGGAGTTGTGAGATGTGTGTGAATTCAATTACATATAAAGTTTCAAAATTATGATTATAGATTTTTGAAAAAAGTAAGTAAATTTTATTTAACTAAAAGATCCAAAGGGATTACATGTAACCAAGGGGATTACATGTAACCAAGGAGTTAAAAGCTGAACAAGTTATTCGTAGCTTTACTGGAGATTGCATCATATAAACTTATGCTTAAGCATTGAACATTTACATGGAAAAGGTAAAAACAAATCACTTAGCATTTAGTAATCCAAGCAGTTGAGTTTGGAGATGTTAGAAGCAACACGTTTGCATAGTTCATTATGAACATCTTAGGGCCCGTTTGGTTCCACTTTTGTTTTTCTGTTGTTGTTTTTAGTTTCTGTTTCTGTTTTTGGTTTCTATTTT
>JANIPM010000008.1:49949861-49968364 GCA_027478405.1 Erythroxylum cassinoides | reverse complement strand
TTCAACACTTGATTAAACTCTAATCAAGCTAATCTAACTACACGGCCATAAACCCTAACTCAGAAGTTTACAACTATCCAGTTAAACTTGACAATGTAAAACAACCCCCTTTTGAAGCCCATCAAACTCAAGCCATCGCTACATCTTCAAGAGGAATCGGTGTTCTAGCCAAGTATAACGTCAGTAATCCCCACAACCACAAGATCTCCGATGTCACCCATGGCAGTAGCAGCGGCAGGTGGTGACGTTGACAGTGAAGGTAGTCGGAGTCGATGGATGAAAGTCGAGAGTGAGATGATTTATGTCGAAGTGTGTCTCCTTCTGTTTTGTTGCTAAAAATGTCGTGCCCCATGACCTAATTTGGCATGGTTTTAAATGTTGGGTCGCGAGTCGGGTCGGAATAGTGAGAGAATTTTCTAATTTTGGTTCTGAGTTTCTGACAGTTCGTCACAGCGACAGGCGAGTTGCGCCGCAGCGTGCGCTTGCCGCTTCCTTCGCCACGGCGAAATGATTCATTTATGTCGTGGTGAGATTTTCCTTTTGTGCTACGACGGTCATCCTGAAGCTCACGCCCTTATGTTGACTCCATTTCAACCCCATTGACTAATTTTCCTTGAGAGGCTCCTACAATCAAAAATAGCAATTTGCAGTATCAATTATTCTTAGAAAAATATATAATGCAATTAATGTCAATTTATAACAATTTTTACTATCAAATTGCATTAAATAAAAATGCATACTCAAGGATCAATTTAAGCACAAAAACAAGAATTAGGAGTCAAAAAGTGTAGTAAAGGCCATGAAAGTGTTGCCAATTTAGATAATAAACTTGGGCTTAATCAATAAGTAACAGTTATGGAGCTTGTTAATTGGTGAAAGGTTATTCCATATGTGTTGTTTTGCATAAATCGTGAATTTTATTGTGAAGGATGGGTTAGAGGTGATAAAGGAAGCATTAAAGTAAACCCAAAATAACATAGAGTATTGGATTACAATAGAAAAAAAGTGGAAAATTTTGAAGAAACTTTTCTTAAAAATTAAGATTCTATATATATTAAAAAAACTTAGTTTTGGATTGTCTTACCAAATAGAATTTAATATTTAAGATGTTGGAGTTAGCAACTAGGTATCTTGAGTTATTCAACTGGTTAAAACAAATAGATTCTCAATATAATTGCCTATCGATAGAAGAGGAATGGAAGTTAGGCTAAAGCACTTTGTGTGAAATTGAAGATATTTTATAATACTGCTAAGTTGTTCTCAAGAACAAAATATCAAACTTCACACATTTGCTTTAGCAACAAGTATGACATTAAACAAGCTTTATCTAGTTAGATATTTGGTTTTAATGAGGTGATTTAGGTCATCGAAAATCAGATGATGAAGAGGCTTAATTTTTATTGGTATATGATCAGACAAATTGTGGCAATCATTTTTATTTTAGAATCGAGTTATAAGATGGAGGGGCTACATTTTTATTATCAAAAGCTATATGGTGATCAGGCTCAAATGCATATTAATATTATTAAATAATTTTGGTATGCTTTATTTAATGATTATTAGCAAAGATTGGACAAATATCAAGATCGTAGTAGTTTAGTTTCAACTTCAACTTCATCTA
The DNA here is from genome assembly GCA_027478405.1 of Erythroxylum cassinoides. Lineage (NCBI taxonomy): Eukaryota > Viridiplantae > Streptophyta > Magnoliopsida > Malpighiales > Erythroxylaceae > Erythroxylum > Erythroxylum cassinoides. The sequence continues at coordinate 49,966,743 of JANIPM010000008.1, read as the reverse complement.
TTGTTCACAAGACTAGTGTGAGCCCAAAATTTGCATAATTTATCTAAAAATAAATAAAAGGTTAGGACTTCTTATAATAGGATGGACTGGAAAACCATTTAGAAGCAAGTGTTGCGATTGAAGTAGAAAATGTATAGTTGAATGTATTGATATGGTGGAAGACAAATGAAAGTAATTTTTTGATCCTCGAAGTAATTACATGGGACCTAATGCAGTAACCGAAGCTAGTCCTGTGGGTTGATGTCATGTAGAAACAAGTTTTGTGTCCCAAAGTTGTAGTTTTCACATAGCTAGTGATAAGGAACAGATTAAGAACTAAAGACAAGTGGTTTGGTAGGTTTGATCCTATATGTGTGTACTTTGTAAACAATTGGATGAAAGCACAGATCATTTGTTCTTTGAATGTAGCTATAACAAGTCAGTGTGGAGCCTAATTTTAAGTATGCTACAACTTCCAAGCTTCAACTTTGCATGGTATGAGACGCCAAATACAATCATTAGGTGCACCAAAGCAGGTCAAAGGAATAGCATTATCATCAAGACTTCATTCCATGTGATAATTTATTCCATTTGAAGAGAAAGGAATAGGTAATTATATAAGAATGAAGAACAACATAAATATCAAATTGTCAAGCACATTGTCACCATGATTAGAGTTGTTATTATTGCCAATGAGATGCAACGCATAGTTAGCCAAGAATTTAGAGTAAATTGGTTGCTTTGATGTAAATTTTTTATATTTTATTGTACATCCTGTTAAGTATAGTCTCACTTAATTCTAGTTGTATGATCCTTATTTAGGAATATAATTTATTTTATTTTTTAAAAAAATATCTAAGAAAATTAGTGACAGTGTCTACATTATTTATAAATTATTTTTAAAAAGTAGTATTCATGGTGTATATTTTTCATAATTTTAGTTATTTATAGTGTCCGTATTATTTAAAAATAAGTAATATCTATAGTATATGTTATCCATAATTTTAATTATTTAAAATTGGATGAAATCTTTTATTAAAAACTATCCAATTTTTAAATTAAATAAAATAATTAAAAAAGACTTAACTCAAACTCAATTAAACTTTAGACCGTCAAAACCTAATTAAACTCGAGTCATATTCTTATCTTAGAGGCCCGATTAGACTCGGATGTTGGCCACTTATTCCAAACCCATTGGGCCTTGTCCCGGACTTAATTAATTTTTCTTAAATATTAACCTAGGCGTTTATTGTCAACTAGTCGAACATCTTTAGTTCATGCAATAACCACACAATAATATATTTAACTGTTATAGATTAAGCATTTCAATACTCCAGAGGTCTAAATTTTAATTGATTTTAATATGTTGGAAACGTGAAGCGTTAAAAAGTCATACAGATAATAATTGTGTTAAAAGCGTAAGTTTTTTAAGCAATGATTTTTCTTTTGGTAACGTTAGGTTCCTCGAAACTCTAAAAAGTAAGATGTGATTGCTAAAATCTCAATAAAGCCAATAGCTAATATGATAAATTAATGTATCTAGAAGAAAACAATTAGTATAGGTCTTGTCTGGATTCAATTATGATTTATTGCTTTTATAAATGACTGTCAAAACCTTAATTAAAATTGTTAAAGTATTTGGACTTACCATACAATAATGTTTTATTTCTAGCGTAATTTCAATAGAAGTACGGCCTAACCTTATAATATCATAATTCTTCCCTGAATTACTTGCCCTCTTTTGTGACGGTAGTAAGTAGAGGAATTTTTTTTTAATTTGCAAGTGAAAACTACAAAATTACGTCAATGTTCTGGGGTCGATTGTGCCGTGCACATCTCGGTGAAGAAGTTTCTGAACTCTAAAAAGAAGCTCCTGAAAAATATAAGAGTACGGATTTAAAATGTCGGTGAAACGAATAAGGTCGTCTGTGCACTGATTCCCTTCTCAAAATACATGCTAAAGATGAATAGTCCACTCTCAATACAAAAGATGTTGGATTCCTGTTAAAGAGACGATTTGCAACAATGTTGAGATGTAGTTGTTTGTCCAATAATGGGACCATTTATCGATGAGACTTGTCCACAAGTTCCAACGCCCGGAAAAATATACCGTTAAGATGGAGTTTCTTACACTCAATTAACATTTTGTCTTTGGCTTAGCTACCTTCTTTTCTTTTTCCCCCCTTTGTAGGTTAGGTTCTTTTCCACTAATGGCACTATAGCCAACAATGGAACAGCCAATTTCACTTTTCTTAGTAGATTTAAATGCAGCTCCCAAAGCTAAACGTCCAAAAGCTAAACTTTGTAGATAAGCATAAATGGTGGGGAGGGACAAAATAGGACCATAGACTAAAAGTTGTTATTGCTCCAGATTCTATTTTAATTTATTCAAGGACACGTTGGGTACTCACATGGGTGCCTGTTTTTTTTTTTTTGTTTCTTTTCTAGTAGTAAAAATTTTAGACGTTGGAATGGAATTGATGTCAATAATTGAGGAAGAAGAAAAAAAAATAGAACATGCAATGGAAAACAATTATAAGATGATCATCAAGCAGCAAATACCTATAGCAAATTGATTTCAAGCAGAAATTAGGCCAAGGGATCCATGGGGTCAGATCCTTTAGCTCCTTCCCCTGGTCCTATTTTGACCTCCTTCTATCTGAGTCATTCATTCAAGTGGGACCCATCTGAGTGGATGGCTTAGATAAGAGGGAACCAGAATAGGGCCAGAGGAAGGAGGACAGAGGATCCCCTTCCAGGGACCCATTCTAAACGTAAACATATCCCTCTCTCTCTCTTTCTCACAGACACAAACACAAACACCAAAGAAGCATCTTCACATGGGAGGCTCCAATCACTAGGAGATGCAAATGAGACAGTGGCAGAGGATTTGGTGGAGCCGCATAAATGCGTAACTCAATTGTAGGCTGTCTAAGCATCATCAGAGGTGCAAGTGCTAAAGAAATGGAAACAGCTTTAATCAATCTTCCAATAATACCAGCCATTTATTAATTTGTATAAAATTGAAGACCAAAGAATGACAGCTTGGAAGTTTGCTGGTAATTTTAGTGACAATGCCACCTGTTCCTTTCTTTAATTTTAGTAGGCAATTAAGTACACTCTACGTGCAATGTTTTAGTATGACACCTACAGTTGTGTGTATGCTAAAGAGGCTGCATGTGCTGGTCGATGCTTTAAAAAATCCCTGAGTCGCTTAGTTATCGGAATTATCACGCACAACTCGGGACAATACCTACTCTGACAAGACAATGACAAAAGAACACGAAACTTGGCTCCTCTTCAGAAAGGAAAAACACAAAAATGGGAGATCGGATTCAGATCACCGTCCACTTTAGGCGAGAAAGAGACGAGTTTTATACAATAATAAGCCAAATACGGCAAGAGATGTGTACAAATTATCACGCTTTTGCAGTGTTAAAGTTTCATCACCTAATCTCGTTTGCGTTTTAGTTTTCCTCTAAATAACTAGAAGTAAATGAATCTATTTATAACTTTCCATTGTTGGGATGCTGTTATTTAAATCCCAAAATCCTAATAAGTTATTAGATATCAACTTAACGAGTCTATAACAGGGTGAGCTCCAGGATTAATTCACTCGTCACCAATATCACCACCCGTAGAGAAAAGAAATGTATCAAAAGGATCAGAGAATATGCTTCTTTTCAAGTATCAAAAGGGTGTTTTCTAGCTATCAAAAGGATTCTGTTACGTAACTTAACAGGTCAATGATGTTTCTCTACTAAGTCTGCCATAAAGTTGAAAGGATGAAAACCGTCCACCAAGTTTGGAACGTCTAACTATAGAGAATCAAATGTCATCAAGTGGGACTAACTTCTGCAGAGAAAACCTCGTGACTTTCAGAAGCAATCAACTCTTGGAGCTATGTTAAATCATGGCAAGGGCCGAGAGTCACCCGAAACAAAGACAAAACAACAGTTGGTAAGCATTACTGAACCATATATTTGTGGATAAATGAACGAAGCAGATAAATGAGATCAGATATGCACTGACAACTTCAAATACCAAACAGTTACACCAGGCTCCCTTTGTCCCAGTATTTGTTTCAGACTGTTATGTCGTCAATGATAACTTCACATGTATGCTCGAGAGACATAATTTAACATATCATTATTTCATTCTCATTATTACCATTCTGCTATCAACTGAATTTGGTATTCTGAGATATGACAACACTTCTCCATGTTAAATACCTGTTCCTGTACCTGTACCAAATATATACGCGCGAGCAAAATCAAACCAAGATGCGCACACACAAATTCGGAGCCAAACACAAACACAGACAGTGGTCTTTCCCAGAATACAACAGAAGGATATTCTGTGACAGTCCCCACAAGGAAAGTTAACTTAGATCTACCATTCTACAACTTCACAACAATAAGGAAGCTATTACATAAAAGAATTAGAAACAGGTCCGAAACTTTCCAAGCATCCACATTAGGTCAAGCTATTACATACAAGAATTAGAAACAGGTCCGAAACCTTCCAAGCATCCACATTAGGTCATTCCACTACACCAACCGGCTTCTGGTCTTATATTTTGATCAAACAAGAAACCAATGCTCAAACCCGACTGAAAGGAAGTATGCTGTCACTCGAAGTTTGATAATTCAACAACTCATCATAGTATGCCTCAGAATTGCTCAATTGTCTAGGTGAAGAAAAGGTGGCAGAACACAACACCGTTCTCAACATTTGGAAGTGATGTAACCAAGCCTCCTACTTTATGTAGGAAAAACAGAGTAGAAATAATATGAATTATGTCCTCAAATGAAACAGTTGCAAGTACAACTGGTATAAAGAACAGTATACCTAAAGGATCAAGCTTGGTACCCTGTACATGTTATAACAAAATTGAAAGCACAATAAGCTATCTTGCCAGTCCATAATTTTCCAAAGTAAATGGATTCTATATTTTATGATCTGTTTACCTCCAGGGACAAAGTAGTATTCCACAGGAGAAGTCTTCAAATATCACGAAAAAATTTGAAGGCAAAGCTTGAAGAAGAATTATTTTTTGCTATGTTATTTATAAATTAATATAGAAGAGAAACAATAGGAAAGTTCAGGAAGAAAATATTGACTCCCGTTAATCTTTAGCAAATATGTTAGGAAACTTTCTGCCACAAGCAGTCCAGAACCCTGTAGAGACTGAGGGGGAGGAGAGAGGAGAATAAAATAGAGATTAAAAAAAAAGTTTATGGGAAAGAGAAGAAGACACACGACAGCATACATATACTTGCTACTTTGCATGTTATGGGGTACAGTCACTCAACTTGATTACTACATGTACGGATGAGGGAATGATCGAGCTGCTTACAGTGCCCAAATGCATTGAACTGTATTAATTGTGTTGCTACAAACCAAACATACAGGACTCGAGCAAGCACATTAAAATTTTCTTGTCATCTAGAAGAAAAAGCTACTTCCAGCAGAAACTAAATTTCTGACCTCCATCAAATGTTCGTCATTTGAAATATTGAGGAAAAGGCGAAGGTTTGACATCAATGCTTCTTGCTCCCAACTTAAAGGTCCTGATGCATGCAATGCCTCTATAGTGCAACGGTAGGCATGCAATTCTAGCCTATGAATTTCGGTTGCCAATTCCTTTCTTACTTTGTGTAGACTGTTTCCTTCCGCTCTCCATTTACAGAAAGATTCTCCATCACTACACAAAACATCATCTTCCATAAAGCCTGTATGACAAGGAATTTCATAGGGTGTGCTGTTATTGATGCTACAACTACCAATTGAGCTAGCAACAGCATCAGAATCATTGGATTCAAAGTCTACTGCAGATGAATTTCCACCAAGACCATCACTCAGTTTTCTTCTTTCATCGTCAGTTACAGAAAACCCAATTTGGTTGTCAAACGAAAAACCCATGAGTTTCGCACGCGGCATATCTACCTGTTCCGGTGAAGAAAATTGACTTGCAGCAACACGACCCTGCCTGCAATCTTTTTCAATTGCTCTAAACTTTGGGAAAGCACCATCACATGCTTCAACGTGTGAACATCCATACAGTCCTCTCTTTGAACTTTTATGGGGAGCAGCATAAAATTCCTGAAAGTTCTCCTTGGTCGTCACTAGAAACAAGTCCTCACACCCATTTACATGCATGCTTGAGCTTTGAATTGGGAACTTTGAGTTATGTTTGTGTGTCAAAGTTAAATTTTCTTGAAATTTCCCATCTCTACAGATGACAGAGCCCTGGGTATATGATGATAGGAACAAAACATTCAATGGAAAGAAGTAAGTAAATGAACAAGTTGGTGATATAGACCACAATAAATTAACTAAGTGCAAGCTTAAGGACATGAAATTACAGAGTTTAGCACATGTTAATTAGTCTAACAACTAGAAATGTCAAATGGGAAACATTAAAAAGTTCATAAACATTGAAAGTAATTTGAAAGGAGGCAGGTTAATTTGGATTACAAGTACCTTTCCTATCACAATCCAACTGTTATCTTGCCATGACTGTCTACTCCGTATGTCACCTTTGCTAAGTTTGAATTCCAAAGATGAGCCCATCAGTCTGACCAGAAAAGACCTTTTGGAGAGAACCTTGGTTATTGTGGCCATTTTCCAGGAGAAGTTATCAAACACCTCTATTACATCACCAGAAAGCCAATTCTCTACAACTTCAGTTAAAGGGGGGCATGGTCTGACAGCCTTCTTGGGTACCCTCTTGAGAACCATCTCACTAGAAGTGTCTGGAAAGCCGTCATATCTTACTACATAGTGGTGGTCATCACCACAGATTATTTCACCACATCGCCAGGAACCTGAGGGAGCATCCTTTTTGCTTAATACTTCAACCTTACATCCTTTCCTAAAAATCATGATTCCTATAATCGCAATACCTGCTAAAAGAAAGAAATAACTTTTAAAAGCAAGGATAACCAAATTTTCAATTACGCATAATTGTACAACTATAACTCAATGATGATATTCACAGCATCCGAAAGCGGATGAGAGAGTAAACAAGATGATAACGTGCATTGCAAGAGTGAAGGTACAAGGCCCCATAATTAAAATTGATAATTACATCTTGAACATCATTGGAATTTAAAAATCCCAAGTAAAGAACAAGAAAACAAAATCTTTCTCCTTCCGACTCCTAAATACAGTGGGTAGAAATATAACTAATAATGACCAATGTATCAAAGAGATCATTCATTCAATTGCATTCCACATAAAAGCAAATTCACACAATAACTGTCTCTGTGATATATTCGATTGCAGCCTATATTCGAAACTAAAAGGAAAACAAATTTAGAAAATGAACAGACAGAGTAAAGTAATTGAAACTAAAGAAAGGACACCCTTGCTTCAGATTTCCTCCGTTATTTTTTTTTTCTCTTGAAAAATGAGCACTGGGCAACACTACAAAGAACTTGCCTTGAAAATGCAGGTCATGAGGGAAAAAAAATCAGAAAACTGCAATCTGAAAATATTCTCTAGTTCATTCAATAACATTTGAACTTAAGAAGAGGAATCATAACACTTGCTTTGAACCAAAAATACAGAAAGAAGCTTCTTAACCAAAACTATCACCAAAAAACTTTTTAAGAAAAAAGAAAGAAACAAACCATCTTTCCATATTTGTCGTTCTCTTGACGTTTCCTGACCAACCAAACAGAGGTCAAGCCAAACTTTGACTAACAACAAAATGCAGAAAAGCCATAAACTTTCTCCAAAACGTCAACTAATCAAATTAAATCAAAATCATCCCGTGAAGGAATCAAAAGCGAATGAACAAAAACATCCCACAAACTCAGAATAATAATCGAAGTGAATAAAAACGAAAATGCAAAACATTTACACTGACCTTTTTTCTTTTTTCTCTTTCCCCTTCCAGATTTTCTCTGAAAATTGATGTTGTACTTGTTGCTTGACGTGGGTTTGTGTTTATTGTTATTTTTCTTTGAAAAGAACAAAGGAAAAAGGGAAAAATAAATAAATAGTTATAGATTTAATTAATTAATTAATTTAAAATTTAAAAAACAATAGTAGAAAATTTACTTTTAAAAAAAAAAAAGAAGAATATTTACTTAAAAGATACAAATCTAATTCTATATAACTTTACTGTCGAAGTTGTTTTCAACCTAAGAGTAGACCATTCTCCTTCTATTAGTATTTAACTGTTTTTGTCTTACTCCAAAAAGCACGCGCCTGTAATTGGGTTTTTTATTTCAAAAAACACGTGCCCTGTAATTGGATCAAGTTTTAACACAATCTTAACACGCACCCTACAATTAGATCAAGTTTTAACACAATCTTACTTTTAATTTGACACTTTCCAAAATTTTGTTTAAATTTTTAAATAAACTAGAAACTTTAACATAGAGCTAATAGAAAGTTTGCTCTGAATTACTTCCACATCTCATTTCGAGTTCTAGTGATTGCTCTGCTCATAAAATTCCTTGAGTGTTTTACTTCAACCTGCTGCTTGTTCCCTTTATGTTATCATTTTTCTCTTCTTTGGATCCTCTGCTTTTGCTCTCAGTTGCACTTGCGCTATTCCTAGGTTCCTTCTCCTTGGTGTTATTCTTGCGTTCTTCTCTAGCTCTCGTCTCCTCTTTCTTTTTTTTGTACCAAACTTTCGCAAAATCTTTGAATCACTCCTAAGTAGCAGTCCAACAACCTAACATTAGAGTCAAGGCTATTTTTGGAAGGAGGAAAATTTCCCACCTTGAGCCATTTCCTTTCAGGGAACAGTTTTTAAAAATTGCATGTATCCTAATTAGGTTGACAACTATTTTAGGTAATGTCTAACTCCTTATCCACTCCTATACAAGGAGTTTCTTTAGATTGTAGAAACTTTTCTCTTATATGTCCTAGCTCTCTCATTGTACCGCCCTTCATAGTCACTCCATTTAACATTCTTGCCTCATCTTTTCTCATTGCTCCTCCTAACTTTTCTTCTTCTCTTCTAACTTCCCTTCCCTTAGCACTTCAAACCTCCTTTACTAACTCAGACTCCAAGGCTTTGAAGACTTTTTTTGTTGTAAAAATCGACCGAATTAGAGCAAGTTTGCAGCTAAATAGGAATGAAAGAATAGTAATAAATAGACAGATTTTACGTGAAAATTTTCTAAATTGGGGTAAAAACTACGAGCAAGAAAAAGAAATTTTACTATGAAATTTAGGAGTACAACCTCTCTCTATTTTACAAAAAGAAATACTAACTCTCTCACTAAATAGGAAAAAACACTCTTTAAACTTTTGTGGGGATTTAATAGAAGAAAAGATTTCTGGGATGGTTTGCTTTCTTCATCTCCTGCTTATTTATAAACAAGAGATGTGTAGGATGACTGGCAAGCTATCCTTGACTTTTGTAGATTTATTTCAACTTTGGTGGGCACCAAAAACTATACCAACCATTTTTGACAATTCTCCTACTTGAAGATTTGATTGAGAGTTAATCAGATCTTCACACTATTTTTTTACCTTGTCACTTCATGTTGCTTATGTCTCTGTCAGGCCACACGAGGATCGACACCATATAAACTTGTTATCATTAATTGCTTTTGTCATAAAAGTTTTTAGGTTATCTGTTGGCTCCTGAATTTTTTCTTGATAAATAAGCATGATTAGATTAATTTTCGGGTCTTGCTAGACTAATTTATGTTGGAATTAATTAGCATGTTAATGTGACTAAGATTATATGACATAGGTTAATTGAATTGAAGTGTTAGGGTGGTGAGATTGCATGAAGGGCATTGTTGGAACATCCCTTAAGTGTAAAGCTTTAAGGCATTGAAGGAAGGGTATAAAAAGGGAGAAACAAAATTGTTGTCTTGCATTTAGAAGAAGCCAGAAACGTCAATGAGAAAGAGAGAAGAGAGAGAAGCTTGAAAAAAGAGAGAAAGAAGAGAAAAGAAGGGAGGTCATCTAGGTTTCAATTTTTCTTAGCCTTCAAGAGGGATTTTGGGGTTGAGCAAGAAGGAAAAAGGTAAAGGAAGACAAGAGCTTTCTTTGGAACTAAAAATCTCTTCTTTTGGTGAAGATTTAAGGTAAGAGCATTTTTAATGCTTCGGATTTTTGAAAGGGTTTTGGTTCATGAAGTTTAGGAAATGCATGAGTTTAGGTATTCTAGGATCAATTTCATGCATAGGTTTCTTTGAGTTTTCCAATTGGAGTTCATTTTTGAATAGGGATTCTTGCTAATGTTGAAGGAAATCAAGAAAGACAAGAGGAGCAAAATGAGAGACATCCTTGAGCAAGTTTTCAAGCAAGGAAACTAAGGTGGATTACATTTTTATAATTGAATAATAAGCCATTAATGTTTCTTCCAAAAAAGAGAAATAAATGTTTTCAACTACTTTTAAAATGTGCATTCATTGTTCTCTAAATGCTTTGAGAAAGTGCTATATGTGTGTATATGAAGTTTTTGGATGAGCATGAAACAAAAATGGAAATATTTTCGAAAGGATATCAAGTTTATGAAGATATGTTTAAAAAATTTGCCATTTGGGCAACAAGTTTTCAAGATGTGAGATGCATGATTATATGGGTTTGTGGTGGTCCCCTAAGTATGTCAAGTGCACTTTGACCAAAGACCTCTCCCTTCTGCCCGCTAGTAGCATGGAGTTCCTTCATAGACTCCCCTAAGTTCACGGCTACACAAGACCCTTATGAGAATTGTGTAGTACGTTTTGTTTTGGATCCACCCAAACCATTATGATGTGTTTACACGTGTTGACAAGTTTGATGATTGTTTGACTTATGCAAGTTGAGAAATTTATGTTGTATGGATTTTCATAAATTTGTTATGATCATGAGGGTTTTCAAGGGTTTTTGCTTGTTACTGATTATAAAATTATTACCCACGAACTTTAAGCTCACCCTTATTCCTCCTCATCTATAGGCAATGAACAAGATATCGAGTGATTGAGCCGAGAGTCAAGGCATCACTCCAATTTGCATATTTTGTTCTTTTGAAGTTAGATCATGTAAAATAAGGCTTTAGTCACATTTTGAGAAATTATTGTTTTTGTAAAGTTGGTATTTTTGGACTATGATGTAAGGTGGCACGAAATGCCCACTAAAGCATTGTAAAAAATTTATTCTTTTAATGTTAGTGAAATGTGAATGGTGCATGGATGACGTGAGTTGAAATTTGGATATACATGAAGAAGTAATCAACTTGAGTTGATGATTTTGGAACATAAATCGTTGATATATATATATATATATATATATGTATGTATGTATGTATGCATAAGTGAGATGCTATGGAAAGGAAGATAGGAATTATAAGTGATCAGATGTGGTTGAAGGTGATGAGACAAATCAGTTAAGATTTGAGAGTTTAATAAAATCATTTTGGTAGCTGAATGGTTATGCTGAGAACATTCCAAGTTGCATAGTGCAAAATTTCAAGTCTTCCATAAGGGAAAAATCTGTTTTCTGACTTTAGGATGAAATTTGGATTGATCTCGGATGAATTTGACAAGTTGTCTTTATGGAAGTTGTAGCTTGTCTTTCTAGCTTTCCAACGCTATAAAGTATGAAATTTTTGGATATCAGAGTCAAAAGTTATGGTCCTTATAAGTGGAGATGCTTAAGAGTATAGGACATATCATCTGGTGATGATGTATAGTCTAGTGATGACGTATAGTCTGGTGAGGATGCATCATCTGGTGAGGACGTATTGTCTGATGATGACATGTCGTCTAATGAGGACGTATCGTCTGGTGAAGATATGTCGTCTAGTGAGGACATATGGTCTGGTGAGGACGCTTCATTTGGTGAGGACGCTTCTTCTGGTAATGACGTATCATCTGGTGATGACGTGTCATCTGGTGAGGACGTATCGTCTGGTGAGGACGTATCGTCTGGTAAGGACATATCGTCTGGTGACGTCATATCGTATGGTAATGACATCATATCGTCTAGTGCACTGTTCATCTGATCCTATCGTCTGATCGCATTTTTAACCCTGTAGATGATCAATTTTCAATTTGGATCTTCACAGAAGTTGTAGTTCCAGAAATTCTCTTTCAAACCTCCTAATAAAGATCCTAATCCGAGGTTTATAAAGAAAGTTATGCGAATTCTCCCAAGAGAGGTACAATATGATTGAGGACATAAACATACTTGATTCTTTTGGCCATAACTTCATCACTCGACCTCCAAATGAAGTGATTCTTGAAGGAATAGACTCTGAATACATTTTTCTACCTCTCCTTAAAAATTGGTAACTTTTGAAGTAGATTTTAAAAATAGTGATGTAAAGAATATGAGGGATTGATTGGAAGAGCATAACTGGGTTATGAACGTACTTGGATTTTTAGGCATATCTCGAGCTATAAAGCTCTGAATGAAGTGGTACTTATTTCAAAATAAACAAAAGGCAGAGCGCTATAATTGTTTTAAAGAAGTCAAATTGTGATTTGGTGTTTAATTGGTGTGGGCGCATCACCCTTATGGGACGATGGCTAATGAGGAATAACCCTTACAAGGAAGCCCGCTCACGCTTTATGACTCTGAATTGTTGGGCTCTGGAAATTACAGAGTATTAAGCTCACATCTCACGACTCTAATGTTAGGCCCCAGAAGCGGGGTCTAACATTATCCATTGTATGAATTTTTGGCATGTCCACCGTTCCTTCTTCCACTTTCTCACGAACAAAGTAATATTGAACTTGAATGTGTTTTGTCTTTGAATAAAATGTTGGATTCCTTAGAAGATGCAAAGCACTTTGGTTACCACAAAACAAAATAACGTTCTCTTGTTTGCATTCGAGTTCTTCCAACATCAACTTCAACCACACTGCTTCTTTACTAGCTTGTGTAGGTGCTACATATTCTGCTTTTGTTATTGACGTAGCCACAACTGACTGTAGTTTCCCAGCTTAAAGCTCCTTTAGATAGTATAAACACATATCCTGTAGTGGATTTACTTTTATCAAGATCACCTACATAATCGCCATCATCATATCCTTTGATAGTAAAATATGATCCTTCATAACATAATACAACATCTGAGGTTTCCTTGATATATTTGAGAATCCTTTTAACAGTATTTCAATGCTCTCGACTAGGATTCGTCATGTATCGACTAACTACTCCCACTGCATGTGTAATGTCTAGTCTTGTACAAATCATATCGAACATTACGCTTCTCAGTACTGATGCATACGGTACTCGAGATATTTTCATTATCTCTTCTTCATTGCTAAGACTCATACTTGAGGATAACTTGAAATTAACAAGAAGAGGGGTATAAATTGACTTACAATCTTACATGTTGAATCACCACAAGATCTTCAAATAATTCTTCTGAGAAAGCCAAACCTTCTTATTATTTTTGTCTTGCTGAATTTGCATCCCTAGAATCTTATTTGCTAGTCCCAAGTCTTTCATTTCAAATTCCCTAGCCAACTGTGCCTTTAATTCTTTGATACGATCATTATTGGGGCCTGCTACCAACATATCGTCTACATACAATAACAAGACTACAAAATCATCTTTCTCAAACCTCTTGAAATATGTACAAAGGTTTGCATTTAATCTGTTGTATCCAAGGCTCATGATGAAAGAATCAAATCTCTTATACCAACACCTCGACACCTACTTTAAACTATACAGAGATTTGTTCAACCTGCAAACCGAGTTCTCTTTCCCTTTTTCTTCAAAACCTTCTGGCTAGAGCATATAAATTTCTTTTTCAAGATCTCCATGAAGAAATGCAATTTTCACATCTAACTACTCAAGTTGCAAGTCAAATGTAGCATATATCGCTAGGACTACTCGAATTGTGGTGAGTCGAACTATAGGGGAAAATATTTCATTGAAGTCATTTCCTTCCTACTGAGCATATCCTTTTACCACCAATCTACCACGATATTGCTCTATTTGATCATCACCACTCTGCTTGATCTTGTAAACCCGTTTATTGCCAGTTGGCTTTCTTCCTTGTGGTAGTGATACCAGCTCCTATGTCTTATTCTTATGCAGAGCTTCAATTTCTTCCTACATTACTGCCATCCACTAAGATGCATTTGAAATATTCATTGTTTCTTGAAGAGTTAATTACTCTCAGTCCTCAGTTAAAAGACAGTATGAAATATTGCTCTCTATAATATAATCTAAGTACTAACTCGATGCTCTTCTTGTGTAAGTTGATCTTCGAGTATCTAAAACATCATATTCAACTAGTTCTGTGCCTAGTGCTCTGATGCAGCTTCAAAAGAATCATTTTGATCAAATTCTCTTTCCACCTGTACTATTGTAGTCTCTAAATTCTCTTTTGAAGTGCTAACATCTTCTGTTTGCTCTTGATCATCATCTTCCAAGAAAATAACATCTCTGCTGATAACAATCTTGTTGACAGTGGGATCCCACAGATGATACCCCTTTACTCCTTTAGCATATCCCAAGAAAATACATCTTCTAGATTTTGGATCCAATTTCATAGTTTCTTGGGCATTGAACATTACATAGGCAGGACTTCTAAATATATGGAGGTTGGAATAATCCACTAGTTTACCAATCCTCATCTCCTTCGGTGTCTTTAACTCAATTATAGTTGATGGAGCTCTATTCACCATATAACAGGCGATATTGACTGCTTCTGCCCAGAATTTCTTATCTAAGCTTACAGTTCTCAACATTGCTCTTGTTCTTTCCAATAGAGTTCTATTCACCCCCTTCACTACTCCATTTTGTTGAGGAGTGTATGCCATCGTGAACTACCATTTGATGCCTTCTTACTTACATAATTCATCAATTTTTTTACCAATATATTCACCTCTATTATCTGAGTGCAAACAGTTGATCTTCTTACCAGATTCAAGTTCCGCTTGGGCTTTGTAAAATTAAAAGTTGGAAATACATCTGCCTTCCTCTTGATAGGATGTTCCTAACATCTCCTCAAATAATCATCAATGAATGATACAAAGAAATTTGCTCCTCCTAAAGATGTAACTGGTGCTTATCATACATCAGAGTGAATCAATTCTAGAATTTCTTTGCTTCTGAACTTTGACGTGTTGAACTTCAAACGATGCTGCTTACTCACAATGCAATGCTCACAGAAGGGTAGTGATACCTTTGTGAGACCTGGAAGTAGATTCACTCTACAAGTATCTTCATTCCTTATTTTGACATGTGTCTAAGCTTTTTATGCCATGCCATTGCAGATTTGTCATCTAGACTAGTCACCGTAATGAACCCCTCCCCTTCTTATAAAGTTACTTCCTTTAATGTGTATAGATTTGCAATAATCTTCTATTCTTTCATAGATACCAGCACTATTTTAATCACTTTCATGATCTTGTTTTGAATCTCAAATCTGAAACTGAGATCATCCAGTTGTCCTAAAGATAAAAAATTCTTCTTCAGACCCTCCACATGTTGCACTTTTTCAATAGTCTAAGTTGTCCCATCATATAACTTTAACTTGATGGTACCAATACCAACAATCTTCAAAGCTTAATCATTCCAATTGTATACAAATTCCCCAGAGATAGATTCATACTGATGGAATTATTGGAGTTATGTAAATATAGTGCCCTAGAAAGCAAGTGTATTTATATGTACCTTAATCTTTTTCAGTTACAGTTTTGTAACAAAAATATTTATTATTAATAAAATAAAAGAGTTTGGTTTTAATGAGCATTATATATCTAGTCATAAGGTATCGAGATTCATTTGTAAGTAATATACATAGAGATAGAGATGTATGTGAAACATGTATATTATTAGAATCTAAATTAATGGATTCACAGTTGAATAATCAAGTTAGTCGCTTGATTATGGTTTAGACTATAGTGTTGCGATTTATCTCCATGTAAGTAAAGGAGTTTACTTCAAGGGAATGCTGAGTTTCATATCATGATAGTAGTTGACTATCAATAATTACACTATTAAATGAATCTGGAATCAAGTATGTTTTCAAGAATAAAGTGGGTCGTTACTTTAATCTTAAAACATACAACTTAAGCATTCGCTTATTATGAACCACAATCTTGATGAGTGGTGAACTCGTATGTGTTTCATTATAATTCTTGATATGATCAGAATGGATTTTTACAGAGTATTAATCCAATGTCTGCATGTTGGAATTATTAATTGAAACTTGTATTAGGGAACATTCACTTAAATAAAGAGTTCATAGTGATATCATCACTTCTAGATGTTTTAAGGAGATTTGGTGATTAAACTGGCGCCAATAGTTTGATGGACTAGCTACCCGTCAAGTCTTAACACCAAGATGAGATCTTGTGTGTTAATCATCATATAAAGTAAAACGGGAGATCTAGAAAGAAAAACCAACATAAGGGTAAAATGGTAATTTTATCCTTTGTTGTGCGGATGGCTATAATAAAGTTCTAAATAGGGTTTGCAATTGGACATAAAATATGTGTTCTCATAATATTTAATAATTAAAGAGTTAAACTAATTTTCTTTAGTAGAATGACATTTAGTTAATAAGCTAGAATTAATTCTAATAAGATTAAATTAATTCTAGACTTATTAGAGCTTGAATTATCAAAGTTCAATAAGATTCCCCGTTTGGCTTCAAGAAAGGTTATCAAGCTAAGTAAGAAATATAAATGGAGGTTTTAGAAGCCCATAATTGAATGTTAGGCTTGCATTAATTAATGGTTAATTAGAAGCTCAAATGTTTATTTAGAAATGGGCTAAACTTTGATTTAATGTAATTGATTAGATTAATTATATTAAAACAAATTTTTTAAAGAAAGGAGTAGCAATTTTGGACTGATTGTGAAGCTGCACATTTGACATTAAATTGCTAAATAAAGATTGTCTTTATTATGGTTTATCATCATTAAATGGAGTTATGAACTTACCATTAAATGGTTTAATGGTTATCTTTTAATGT
>JANIPM010000008.1:49831767-49841917 GCA_027478405.1 Erythroxylum cassinoides | reverse complement strand
ATATGTCTATACAGAATCAAACTTTTAGTGACTCGTACATATATTTGTCAGTAAATTTCATTTTTGCAATGAACTTGTGAAACAGTTGCCAAATGTTAATACACTGTCATTTTTTACCAACTTTTAAGTAGTTCATCGCTAAATATAAGCGTTTGCGATGAATTTCTAAAATACTCGCCAAATCTTTATACTTTGTACATTTTCTATTTTCCTTTAATATATAAATAATATAAAATAGTTTACAATTTATATATAGTAAATAGAGTTTTGTGACACCATTTATATACTGTCAAATCATATATTTTACAAGATGCTAATAAGAAAATTTAATTTATTTTCAATTTTATATTTATAGAATTTTCCCTTTATAATATAAATTTTCTAAAAAAAGTAACCAATTTATAATTAGTAATTAGAGTTTTGTCATACCACATAAAATTGTGAAATCATATATTTTAAAAGACATTAATAACCAAAATTTATTTATGTAATAAAAATTAATTTCGCATTGTTTGTCATATTATTTTTAAAATAACATTATTGTTACCTAAATTTATTTTTACGCTTACAATCATTGTCAATAATATTTAATTATATTATTAAGAATATCATAATAATATTTAATATTGATTTCCATTGTTTACATTATTATAATTATTTTTTAATTACATTGTAGTATATATAATTATATATGGTAATTAATATAATGTTATCTTCATATCAACACCATTTCGTGACTGTTATGAACATTAATGCCAAATGGTAAATTTATTCCTTACATAATCTAAGGCGGCATCATTTTGTTTAACAAGAAACGATGTCATTTTCTACTAGGTTATTAACACCAAAATGAACGTCTCTTTATTTTTGTGTTAGCCGTCAACGTTCATCTTCGTTCACCGTCTAATAAGCGTCATCCCCTTTGTTGTGGTCATCTCCTGTGTTCTAGTTGTCACCATTGAAGAAGTGTCGTTACCTGTGTTGGTATTGTTCTTCTTTTCTATTTTGAAACCCTCCTTTTTGTGCTCTATTTTATGGCTACATGTAAAAGTTTATTGTGATTATTATTTTCTGCTTATGGTGTATGGGTTTTTGTTTGTGTTTGCAAGTTTAGAAGATAGTTTCTTATGTTTCTATGTTGGATGTGTATGAGCCGATTTGATGAAATACTTGAATGGAGGCTACTTTTGCAGCAAATGTTTATGTATATATTTACATTTGATTGTATTACTTATAGTATACAGATGTATCCATCAAAATGACTTTATTTGAACGTGAAATGAAGCTATAATTACACATAACACTTAAAAGTCAAATGGTCAAAACCAAAAACATGGTCAATTCTATTTTTGTGATAGAAATTACAATTAAAACTCAAAACTAACAACCTGTTACTCTTATTCTCAAAGACCAAATCTTTTAGCATACACACATTTGAAAAAATATATATAATGGACTTTCTCAAAACTAACAAGCTAATTATTAAGATAATTTAAAACTAAACCATAAACTTATATAATGGAGTTGCTCAAAACTAGCAAGATAATTTAAAGCTGAACCCGCTAAATATAGTACACACACACTTACTATTCTCAACCTTATTATCATATAAAGTAGTCTCACTTGATAGATCACAAAATTAATACATTGCTAGAGTGTTCGAATATTCAAATAAGAATTTTATATTGAATTTTCATAACTAACTAGTTACTATTAATTCATCACAAAACGTCGACATGGCGACCAGTTTTCAATGGTAGAAATGAGTTCTATTGGGAGGAATGTGGCAAAATTGTCCAAGATTAAGAACAAATTAGTGCATATCAAATTCCCTCACAAACACTAATCACCCCTTGCCTTTCATGACCTATCTTCTTCTTCAAAGTTTTTAGCATCATCCTAACTGTTACCTATCTCTTTTTGTTGTTAGTATCTCATTTTCTATTATGAAGCATTTATATGAACATCTGATTATATATACTATAAGTTGTGTTAAACTTCCTTGAATATTCAAGAGAAAATAGATGGAAATGGAGGCACTAGTGATGTCCTGATGGTTCGTACATCATTAGTCTAATCGATTGTTTCAGGACAATGATTGATTGCAAAAACTATGTATGATCATCGTGACAATCATGGAGTTTATTAGTCGGGTATGCATGTGTTCAATTTTGACTTCCTAATACCGTTTGATTTAACTTTGATTGTTCTATTCTCTTTGCTCATTAGCTAAAATGCTTAGTACGTGTGATTCTTCTAATACCATTATGCATACTCGATATAAGAAATTGTTAACTGTATCTTCTGCAAATTTAGCTAGAGCAAAGAAGTTATTAGAAGAGGGTGTCAATTTACTAGACCATGAGGGTCAACGATCTTTAACTGTTTCAATTGATGGATTGGAGTGTGTAAGGAGGCACATGGGAATCCAAACATTGGAAACCCCTTCACCTTTTCTACTGACTTTAATGTCACTAGGAATCCAAACAAATAATTATTTCTTTTCTTTTTCAATTTGATATTAGGCTTTGAACTTTATTTATTATTTTGTCTGTAAGAATTGTTAAACTTCTAATTAACATCTTGTACTAGTTATCATATATATCTCATTATATTATATTGCTTACCATATTTCAATATTTGTATGTAGTATTATTTTATTTTTAATTAATATTAATGATTAAGAATAATAGTAGTTAACTTAAGTTTATGATATTTTGATCCTATATAATATTAAAATTTTAGGTATGATTATCTTTTTATGTGCAAAATATATGTACTTCCTAACATTTAAATAACCTATCATGTGTTTTTCAACAATATGTTTAAAACTTTCAAAATATTTTACAATTTTTAGATGTTCCATTCTATTTTCATGAAAAGATTTTATGAACAGAGGTATAGTACTTCTATGTATAATAGGTATCATTAAAGAATCATTTGTGTATAAATCCTTAAAATGATATATATTTATAGAATCTAAATGCATTAGCTATTTAAAAAATTTTATAAACAAGACAAAAGAAAAAATCATAAATCATATAAATATTAAATATAATTAGAATTAATAACTACATTTAGCATTAAAAATTATCTTTCAACATTATTGTTTTTAAGAAAACTATCATATATAATAATTCATTAAAATTTCCCAAAGAATTTATCATGTAACATGAAATTTCTAGTCTAACTTTTTGGGGACGCTTCAACAATTCGAAGCTAAAAGCCCCACATTTTATGACGATTTAGTCAATCGTCGCATAACTCTACCACATTACCATGATCATTATCATCATTATCACACCTAGTCTAAAGTCTCACAATAAAGCAGGGTCTAGGGAGATCTGCTAGTATGTAGCCTTATCCCTACATTGTAAAGAGGTTGTTTCCTTTAGACCCGCATATAGAAAGTACAGAGAGATTGATGCTAAATAAAGAAGTAAATAAAATAATATGTTGGGCACTCTACCATAATCAGTAAATAAATTTTCAAACAATAAATAAGGAAAATATCAGAAGGAGACCAGATCTGCTAGTACTTTACACACTATAAAAGATTAGCTCCTCTTGTCGCTTGTTACACTAGGAGTCTTCGCTGAGAGACCCTGCGGGTATGACCCTCCTATAGTTTTAGAGTGAGAAATTTTTGCAACTATGATTTGTAAATTTTGACTAAAGATGTTGGCCAATAACTTGGATTTTTAGGGTTAGGCACGAGGACTTTAAAGAGTGTCGTTTACTCTGATCCTCTTATGTTAGACCTTTCTATTCCTAGCCACGACCTCCGTAAGGGCTAGTTTAGATATATCATTTCTAATCACTTCCCTCCAATTCTTGTAAGGTCTCCCTTATAGGAAGTAAGGGTTATTTTCTCACAATATTATACCGGAGCATCAGAGGGCATCCAGCATATATGCCAAAACCACATGAGCCTTGTCTCTCTTAATTTGTCAACAATACTAGCTACCTGTATTCTGCCTCTCACCACATGATTTCGGACCCTATCTCTTTTGGTAATGTCATACATCTACCTAAGTATATGCATTTTTAGTACCACCAACTATCATGTATGTCTATGTCTAGTAGGCCAACACTCTGCCCTATATAACATTATTGGCCGAATCACCATTTTGTAAAACTTTCCTTTGAGTTTAGAAGGGATCTTTTCATTACATAAAACACCTGATGCACTACGTCGTTTAACCCACTCAAATTTAATGCGATGTATCAAATCTTCATTGATATTACCATCTCTCTAAATGATAGATCCGAGATATTTAAAACTCGATTTCTGAGATATGATGTCCATCCTAATTGCTACCACCGTCTCTTATACCATATGTCTACTCGAAAAGTTACATTTTAAATATCCCATCTTGGATCTGCTCATTCTAAAGCCTTTCGATTTTAACACTTCTCTCCAGCTTTCTAACTTGGCATTGACCCCCTCCGTGGTCTTAGCCACCAGGACAATATCATCTGTAAATAACATACACCAAGGTACCTCTCCTTAAATATGTTTGATAAGTACGTCTAACACTAATGTAAATAGAAAAGGGCTAAAGGCCGAGCCTTAGTGCAGTCCTACACCAACGGAGAACGCTTTCATGTCGCCCCTATTGTCCTTATGCTAGTCAATGCTCCTTCATACATTTCCCTAATTACTTTGATATAAGTCATAGGAACGTCCTTAGCCTCTAAATACCACCATATGAGTTCTTTAGGAACCCTATCATACACCTACTATAAATCTATAAAAACTATATGCAAATCCCGTTTTCTTTCCTAGTAGCATTCCATTAGTCTCCGGGGAAGATGTAATGCTTCTGTCGTGGACCTACCCAATCTAATGCCAAATTGATTGCCCGATATAGAAGCTGCACTCTGGATTCTCTTTTCAATTACCTTTTCCCACAGCTTCATGGTATGACTTAGTAATTTGACGCCTTGATAACATCTCTACCACATTACTGATGAAAACAAATATACGTTGCAAAAAGTTGCATATTTAGTGATGATTTATACTGATCACCGCAAAAGTGTTCACTGCACTCAACATCTATGAAAGATTAAGATAGTCATCGCCAAATTATATCACATTTTTGACAAAACAGAAAATCTGCCGTACAAAATTTAACGTTTAACAACAAAATGTTCAAACTATCGCAAAAAATTGCTCCCCTTGCGATGACGCCCAAGGTCCGTCGTCAAATGGTTTCTTTTAATGACTATTACGTGATTCCGTACTAAATGTTTGGCTTTTTGCAATGATTTTAGTTTTTGTTGCTATTAACTTCCTTTTTGTGACGATTTGTTTTTCATTGCTAAATAAATCATAGCCAAATGCCCCCTCTATTGTAGTGTTTTCTTGTCATTGTTTCCTTACGTTGCATATGGTTACTGTCTTTATCAGTGGAGATAAATAACAAATCATAAAAATCCTGTGCCTCTCAGTATTTGGTTACTAACCCAACATATCTTTTGACTCCAGATCACAAAAACATAAATTTTTTGTTCCTTTCAAATTATGAGACAAGATTTCTTATCCCTATAACAGAAACAAAACACATAAGCAACTTCCAGAAATACCCCTCTCCCACGAGGTCGTATGGTCATTACGTTTTTATTCAATAACTCATTTTTTTAATTTTTAGGTTTCTCATTTTATTTCATCGTAATTAAAAAATTACAAATACAATTAAAATAAATATTGATACAATTATAAAAATATTTAACATAATTCATTTTATTGTTAACTTGTATGAATATTTTTTACTATTCAATAGCTAATTTCATTAAATTTTTATGTTACTCGTTTTTTAAAATTCCTTATTTATAAATACAATTAAATTACTAATACAAATCATTCGTTTTAAAAAAATCAATGAATTACACATTTCCAATCATATTATACTGCAGGGGTACTTTAGTCATTGACACTGTTTTTTATGTTCTATCAACTGTAACCAAAACACATTTCTACTATCGAGATCAACATAGTTTTATCTGTTTTGTCCATCACAACCAAACACCTCACTATCTCCAATTTTTGTTCCGTTTTGTCTCCAAATTTTTGTTTTGTTCCGTCTCAACATATGGATCACAGTAATCATATGCAACGTTAGAGCTAAATGTGACTTGAGATTTTACTGCTTTCCTCTCCTTCAAAGTTCAAACCCCTGATTAAGCAGCCTTATTTACCTTTACTGTGTTTGTTGGTTTTCTCGTCTTTTCCTCGCTCACACATTCCTTTCGAAGTAAGTTTAATGTCAAAGTTGGTTTGTTACTATTTAAGGTATATATATTCAAAACACATATTATTTTCACTCCTTTAGACTCTCTTGTTATGTCTTAACTAGATTAGGTGGAGTTGATCTCTTCGTTAGCCAGAAATAACTAGGGCCATCATTAAACCCCCTGACTGTAACATCTCATTACTTGTGGAAAGGTTAAAATGGTAAATGTGAGTGATTAATGAGAGTTAGAAATGCATTTCCATGTTCATGCATAATGTGTCATACACGTACATGAGAATAGTAAAAATTTTGCACATGAACATAATTGTACATGCATTCATTGACGTTTCCGGATAAAATTGTTTATAAATGTGGATTATATTGAAAATTGTGGTTGTATATGTTGAAAAATTGATTTGGAGAGTGTAATTGTTGATGTGGAATTTTTGGAGAATTTTGAGAATTTTGGTGAATTTAGGAATAAATTTTGAAAAATTATAGAAAATAGGAAAAAGAAATCAAAAGAAGATTTGGAGATAGTTGAATTGTAAAGATGAGAGTTGAGGGAGTTAGTTTCAAAAGAAACTAAGTTAGAGCTTGGTATTAGGAAAGTGACATGTGTCACTTAGGCTGTGTACTTGTGCTAGAAGTAGGTTACTGTTTCTGAGAGTTGAAAAGTTAAGTTATATGTCTAGGTTCATTCTTGATGGTCATCTTCTTTAAGTTTCCTTCCCACACACAAAGTTTTCCTTCTAACCCCTTTTAAGAGATTTCTTTGTTTTTCCTTTCCTACCCCAAGCCCATTTTGCTATTTGTGTCTTCTACCCTATGAAAAACCTATTTTTACATCCTTCAAGTTGAGGAACAAGTGATGCTTGGGAGTTAGGGCTAGTATTGTTTTTGAAGAATTTGAAGTGAAACCAAATTCTTCATGAAGATGTATTGTTTGTAAAGATTTATCATCTGTAGAGACGTATCGTCTGTAATGATGTCATATCGTTTGTGATGACATCATATCGTCTTAAGTTGACTCTGCTTCGTCTTAAGAGTTGCATCATCTTAAGTTGACTTTGCTTCATCTTAAGTTGACTCTGCTTCGCCTTAAGTTAACTCTGTTTCGTCTTAAGAGTTGCATCGTCTTAAGTTGACTTTGTTTCGGCTGCTCTTTGCTTCGTCTGCTCTTTGCTTCGTCTGCTCTTTGCTTCATCTGCTTTGTGCTTTGTCTGTTTTTCTCAATTCGTCTCACCCTTTGTCTTAGGTTGACTTTCTGCTTCATCTTATGTTGACCAGGACATCTTCTGGTCCTAATTTGATACTCTAGAATTTGTCTTCAAGGTCTTTTTGAAAGTTATAGATCTCAAAGTCCTCTTTGAAACCATCCTAAGATGATCTCAATCCAATATCTCTAGAGAGAGTTACGCCAATTGTAAAATAGCTTCTGTGTACTATTCATTCTCTATCATCTGGTCCCACTTTTGACCCTACAGATGATAGAATTTGTCTTCAAAGTCTTCATGAAGGTTGTAGATCTTGAAGTCAACTTTGTAACCATCTAAAGAAATACTTGATCTGATATCTCCAGAGACAGTGATGCCAATTGTAAAACAGCTTCTGTGTACTGTTCATTTTGTATCGTCTGGTCCAAATTTGACTCTCTAAACGATAGAATTTACCTTCAATGTCTTCATGAAAGTTATAGACCTATAAGTCCTCCTTCAAACCATCTAAAAATGACATTGATCCGATACCCATAACAAAAGTTATGCTAGTTGCCCCAAAAGAAAAAGGTTCAATATGATTGAGAACATAACCTTGTTTGATTCTTTCAGCCTTAACCTTGTCATCCGACCTCTAATTGGAGTGATTCTTGGACCAATAGATTCCTAATACATTTTTATACTTAAGTAAGTCTTAATGAAGGGAAGTGAATGAGTGGATAAGAAATGGACAGGTGTCCAGGCTTTAAAGTTAAGCTTTAATAACCTTGAAAGACAAGCTACTGTCCTTGTCTTTATCCTTCTTGAAACTTCTTTCTTTAGATTCCTCCAACACATAGTTTTTCATCAAATATTCACCAAAGTTAAATCTAGCTTTTCTCTGTTTGTCATCACTTCCACTTTGATATTTCTTTCTTCTATCCTAAGAAAAACCGAACCTCCCTGTCAACTTTCAAATTGATGTACGCAGGTGCATGAGGGATTAGGGTTATGTAATTTTGCAGATATTGGAGCTTCAAACAAGTAAGCTTGTTATGATTATGTATTTTTTTGCATGAATTGAAGCATGCGTCATTAGTTCACTGCTAAATGGTTAAGAACAGTGATATTCTTATTTTCTGGAAAATGATTGAGGAGATTTAGTGTGTCGTACGTGGTGATTTTCTTTGGATTTGATGATTGAAATGTTATGGGATAGTGTTAAACTAGCTTTTTGAGTTAAAA
Organism: Erythroxylum cassinoides; assembly: GCA_027478405.1. Classification (NCBI taxonomy): domain Eukaryota; kingdom Viridiplantae; phylum Streptophyta; class Magnoliopsida; order Malpighiales; family Erythroxylaceae; genus Erythroxylum; species Erythroxylum cassinoides. The sequence goes on along the minus strand of JANIPM010000008.1, from coordinate 49,833,240 downwards.
GATCAATAAAAATGTGTAATGATGTGAAAGAACAATTAAAGTGATAGTTAGAGGAATAAATGAAGAAAATACAAAAGTTAGAAATGCAAAAAAAGAAATTGAAAGTGAAGAAGTGCAGTAAATGTGATGAAATGAGTGAGTGTTCTGGTTTTTGGATGATCATGAAAAATGATAGATTTTTTATTTGGTTGTGATTTAAAGAATTAATGAGTGATTAAGTTATGAAATTAGTAAAGTACTCGAGATTGTCATTGAGCATGCATTGTACATAGTCCATATAATTGTTTGTGTAACATCCCATCATCGATGGGAAGGGTAAATTGGTAATTTGGAATGGGTTATGAGTGTGTAAACTAATCTCAGCATGTTCATGCATAAGATGACCTCCATATATGCATAAATTGAAATTTTTGTATATGCACATGATTGTACATGCATTCATGACATGTCCCGGCATATGTGTTTATTGTGAAAATTGTGTTATTTGTGCTTGAAAAATGAATTGGAGTGGATTTTTGTGTGTGTTTCCATTTTTAGGGTATTTTAAGAATTTTTCTGAAATTTTTCGGGGTACGTTTCCAGACCGGAAAATTTCCAAGTGGCAGACAGATTGGGTTTTCGGTACTGAAAAAGACTGTCTAATGGCACTGAAAAATTGGATACATGATTTTAGGAATTTTTTAATTTGAGCCATTGGAATTTGGCATAGAAATTTCATTGTTTTGGAAACCGATCGGTAGAGTGCTTAAAAATCGGGACAAGTGGCAAGTGACACATGTCACTTGCCTAAGGGGTCTTAGGATGATGGTTATCCTATTCTTCTATTTTGGGAGAGCTTCCACATTACTTTCTATGGAAAGTTTAAAAATGGTGCTTTTAAGTGTTGTCTTCCACGACTTTCCAAGTTGGAAAGTTTAAAACCCCACTTTTCATAGCTCTTTCTCTCCTTCATCCGAAACTTCCTCCTTCCTCCTTCCTTTGTTGGTTTTGTTCTTCCTCCATATCAAGAATTGTTTTTGTCTACTTACTTGCTTTTCCTTTAGTCCCACCCAAGACCTACTTGAGCTTTGAAATTATGATGATTGTGATGGCCGTAGGTGAGGAGTTTAAGTAGAGGTTGGTGTTATTTTGTGGATTTGAAAACTTAAAGTTTGAAGCTTGGAAGATTGAAGAGTTGAAGCTTGGAGTTTGTTTAGGTGAGAATTTATGTTTATGTTCTTCCATTTGGTAGATAGAAGCATTAATGTGCATTAATGTCATGAAGCCTAGGGTTTAATGCTATGAGTATGTGTGCTGTCAAATTGTGATTAATTACTCAAGTAATTGTCTTGATGAATTTGTGGCTGAAATCTTGGCTAAATGGGATGTTTATTGATGTGGTATTGATGTTTGCATTAATAGAGTAGAGTTTAGTATGAAATCTGGAAAATGGAACTTGTGTATGTTTCAGGTATTTGTTTATAACTTTTGATG
>JANIPM010000008.1:49615891-49630364 GCA_027478405.1 Erythroxylum cassinoides | reverse complement strand
AAATACATGCCTTAAATTCAAATCCATCCTGTATTATAGTTATTACAAACCATTTACACAAAATACAAATATGTCTCATAATTTTAGATACAACTCAAAAACTTATACAAAACGTCTTCCAAAACATAACACATCCTTCTTTGGCCATTACGGTTGTCCCAGCCTTAATCCTTTTTATCGAGACTTATACAGAGGAAAAACTACTATGCTAAGCATATAGCTTAGTGGGGAATAACTAAACATGATACAAGATGGCAACTGCTTCTAACAGTCGTCTAGCATTTATAAGAAAATGAATCATGGCTTGTCACAAGAAATATTTAATTATTTAATTCAGAGAATAATCAGACTATTAATTGCATCAGAACATAACATAATGCATCAAAACATAATATACTAACATTAGAACACAATATAAAAGTATCATAATAGGACATGATTGTTTCAGAGCAGAACTAATATCAAAACACATACAGAATTGCCTGCTAATCCCTTTTACATAAATGGGTAATGGGAACATAATAGAAGATACCTATGATTGGTATCTATAGAAGCAGAAGAGACTTGAGTCACTAAAACAGAAGAACTGTAGTGTCCAAGAACAGAAGACACCGTAGTGTCTAAGTACAAAAGCAGTTGCATATCTTTCTAAGCATGCCTATTTACCCACAACTAGGACTTGGAAAGTTTAAAGCAACACATATCACATTTCAGAATCACATGTAAGAGAAATAATGCATAAAGTAAGAATTTATTTCCTTATGCTCAAATTGAATACATTCTTTGACACCCGAACAAACTTAATATGCCTTATGAATTTAAGCATTTGTAACAGTGCATCAATAATAACATTAAGTAATTACACATCATATATGTTCACACAAATTCCCAATTCTCAAGCATTCGTAACTAAATCACATTACTTAAATCCTTTGGATCACATTTGTGTTCATAAGAACACCTTCATCCCTTGAACAATTCAAATATTTTAAAATTGGTTACATTGATATCAAATATTCCATTCCTTAAGTTATCACCTCAATTAACATTCCAAAACTTATTCAACCTTTAATCAATTAATCCATCAACAAACTAGTTCATTTCAAACCTTAATCAACTTCAAATATACTATTGTAAGGTGTCTGAACCTTATGTAGTTCAACAATTGCACAAAACCGAACTTTTCTCATTTCAAAGCATTTCCCATGACTATAGGAAGTAGCTAAAGTAGCTCCCATGATTGCGGGATGAGTGAACTGAAGGTTAACTATCCAATTGCCTTCAATTTGTTTCCAAATTTTAACACCTTCATACTCAATTCAATACACCTTCATCATAGTCCATTAATTAGACCTTAATTATAACTTAATTATGCTTCAATTCCTCATCAATTTCACATCCAATTCCAATTCAAAATCATTCATTTGGTAGCTCACAAACCATTGTCTTTTATGCTACAAAAACGAAAACAGAATCTATCATACAAACATCATTTTCCAGAACAAACACAACACATATTCTATCCCAATTAAAACATAATAGAATTTGAATTACCACAAGCCATCAAGTTTAAAATTTGACTTACATATTTAACTTAAACTCCTACTTCAATGAACAAGCCAATCTAGCCTTCTATGCAACAAGCACAATTCCAAGATCAAGGTGGAAGTAGGATGATCTTAACACCAAGAAGACAACAGCATAAAAGATAGCATGATGCAACTTTCATGATGTAGTATTTGGATATGGTAATTAAACATAAACATAAGCAAGAACTTAGGGAAGTGAGGGCATGATGTTTCGGTGGTGAGAGGAATGGTGTAGGAAGAAGATCGAATAAATAACTAGAATGAAGGATGATTCTGCATTTGCCTAAACCCTTAGATGCAAGGTTTCCTTGTTTTAAAAAGGACACATGTGATACTTAAAAGTGAGCTACTTGTCCTATTATCATGCTGCCAAATGTCGTTCAACTTTAATGCCATTTGTCTCTTATTTACTTATGCCATATGTCACTTAATGTATAGGCTTAGTCATCCACACTTTCCATGTATCAACTTGTCTTGCCACTTGATATTTTTCCTAGCCCAAATGTATATTTTAATTCATCAATTTTCTAATGGTAACAATTAATTCCAAGTGACTAATTATAATCCATCAAACCAAAATTCAAGACTTCTGACACAGCAACGCAACTTCAATCAGTATCGAAATGAAGTCCTAGAGACTGTTGATGGAACATGATAGAACATTCATATTTCCCTCTAAAAGAAAGAAAACTTTAAAAGGAATTATCTTGATTCAACAATCTTTTTTTCGACTTACCCACTTGAATTGTATATTTTGACTACCAATTAATCACATAATATATCACATGTACTTTCATGGACATGTAACATTCCTACTATGGTGTAATTTGGGGCCTCACACACAGCCTCTAAATTTTGCTTCAATTTTTTTCATAGTCACTTCAAGATCCATACAAAAATCTACTCAAAGATATTTATAATCTGTTATCATCATTTTGCCTTTGTTGAAATAATTTTACTTCCATCTTATATTTGGATGATTTTGCATGCATGGAGAGCTAAATTAGCTTGATCATTGAGGTGAAACTTGAGCTAAATAAGTAAAGTATTGTTCTTTGTGACTTGTTGAAGTAGAAATTCTATGATGACTGAATTGGGATGGAATGCATATGGTGTTGATGATGATGTTGTGTTGGAATGAGATGGGTGAATTGGTTACTTTTCTATTTTGTCTTTTATGCATGAAAATGGTAGGTTATAAATTGTTAAAAGGATGATTTAGGTTAAGATTTGAAGTATAAATGAAGGTGGATTCATGGTAAAGATAGGTGTTATTGAAGTATTCTTGAATCTAGAAAATTAGAGTTGTAGGTGTGTTTGTAAAAGTGATTGTTAATGACCTAGGTGAGCATAATTTTGTAAGCCTTAATGTAACCAATATGGAAATTAAATTAACCTGAAATGAAGTAACCTTAAAGAAAATGAAATCTGGAAATTTTTAGGTGTTAGTGATGTCTCTAAGCTTGTAAAATTCGTGAAGTATTAAAGGAAGTAAAGTTACACACATTAGTGATGTTGATGACAAATTTTGGAATTTTAATTTCAGCCTTGTGTACATGTCGAACCAGCTAAGAAATTTCACTCTAAATTGGTATATTTGGACTTGATTAAGGCTAGGAATGAGCCTAGATTGTTGCTTTATTAATTGGTTAAGAGCTTGATAAGTTTATAAAGTTAATTGATGTCATAAGTTAAAGAATGGACTATTTTGATGTGGTCGAGTTCAAATCTGGAAATTATGGTTTGTTAAAGGAATAAATGAGTTCTTTTAATACAAACATGATCTTAAGGACATGAGTACTATGTATAAGGTATGGATGAATGAGAATCGAAGAACATAGGGTAATTATGAATGAGAATTGGGTAAATGTATGAATATATATTACTGGAAAAGGTTTGGTGAATGTATAGATCGAGCTTGCTAAAATTCTAGATTTAAAGTAACAATTGTATGTGTGTTATAAGAGGCTTTTTGATCATGAAAGTGTTAAAGGATAAATGTAAAGTATGATTGATGAATTTGGAGTGAATCAAGCTAACTTTAAGGTACAAACTTGATTGCAAGATGGTAGTATACAAAATATAATGTTTGAATGGTTAAGATTTGTGAATAGATATACATACTCGGGAAAATCAATTGATCATGCATTGAACATGACATATATACATGTGCATGATTGAATAATTTATATGATTGATCAACTTAGTAATGTGTAAAATATGTGTGTATTGTATGACTAAAGAAGAACAAGTTGATCATCAACATCCAGCCGGATCAATAAAACAATAGCTTTTCTGGAGCGTACTATGAGTTAACCTGGATGTTTCTCACTATGATTGATTTGTTTTTGTTTAAATTTCAGTTATTGAATTGTTACTTATGTTATTGTGATAATTCTGGAACTTGTCGATCCGAGGAGTTTGATATTCGGAGATGTATTGGAAGTGCTTTCAAATTGCATGTGTAATATGGAATGTGTATGCAACTGAATGTTGAATGCCCGACTCAAATACAAAGAATGTGATAAATGATATGAGCACATTGAATGAAAAGTATTGATAGCATAATATATGAATTGATGCATTCTATTACATTGATATGCATGATCAGATAAAGGAGTTGTAATCGGAGTAACCAATGTGAAAAAGAGTTTTAAGCTTAGGAATTGTGCACAAAGAGCCACAAACTCAATTAATAATGAGCCTGGTATCCACAATGGGCACGGGACAGTAAATGAAATAAGATCGATATCCACAATGGATACGAGACAATACATAGGGGCTCAGTCAAAACAAAGTAAAAATGAAAATGAAGTCACATGTGCATGCATTTGCATATATAATATGAATGATTGGGATGAATTATTAGATTGTTCAGAAATGGTGATATGAAATGTTTCTATGTTGTACTTGTTGATATATGACAAAATGTGATGTGGGATTTGATACTGAATGATGTGTTATATTCCTTGAATTGGGTTATATACTTGCTTTTGCATTCTGATTGAGTGAGCACATCGATGATGGTTCACTCATTGAGTTTACAAACTCATCAAAATTGCAACATTGAATTTTCAGGTACAAACGAGTTCTAGCTTCTAAGGAAACTAAGTAGAAATTTTAGTACTGACATTTTGAGAATAAGAATGACTCAAAGGTTTAGTCAACTTATATCTTAGGAGTCTAGTTTAGAATATTTTCAGTTAGCAACCCATTTCATGTTATATGTTTTGTATGGAGTAGTAAACTCTCAAATGTTATGTAATGTATATATATGGATTATGGATTGTAATGTAACAATGTAAATTTATGTTTGCGAATGAAATGGGAAAAAGTTGATCTTTTTGAATGCTTGTGATTTGTGTGATGACATAGTTAGTTAAAGTGATTGTTCTAACATGCCATTTTCGTAGGGTATGTTCTCGAATATCCTTTGGATGTTCAAGCATATGTTATATGGAAGTGGTACGTTACAAATATCCATATCATTGAAACATTGAAACATTGAAATTAAATTAATAACCTACATAATTAAATTTATACTAACATGATCAGCTAAACCCACAATTAAAAAGTGTTAATTTTGACTTAATAAATGAAAGAGAGATAAATTACAATTAAACAAAGAAATAATATATACAAACAATCAACTATGATATTTGAGAAATAAAAGAGAGATAAATTACATTAATAAACTTCAATTTGAATTGAAATTATACCTAGAATTGACATATTTCACTTTATCCAAATAAACTGTATATCATCTATAATTAAATTGACATATTTCAATTTATTCGAATAAACTGCAATTGAAACAGGAAATGAATGAGTGAAATTATACCTAAAATTTAATATGAGTTTCAATTCAAAACTAGAAATTCTACCTAGATTGAAAAGGTTATCAAACTCAAAATCAAATTTAAATTTTCTACGTGGTCTTGAGATTTAAAGAGCTACTAAGAAATAGAAATTTTAAAGTAAAAAAATATGACAATTGAGAATTGAGAGGACAAATGAGATGTGTTTCTTACCTTGATGAAAATGGTGTTGATGGAGATAAGGTCAATGCGAAATTCTTGAATTCAACCCCTTTTCTTAATTTCAATTAGAAAATTGTGAATCTTGATATTTAACATGACAATTTCATTTCAAAATGCCCACTTCCACTGTTGTTTTACCTTTCAAAAAGAAGTTTTTATATGTATGATGCTAGACTAAGCTAGCCTTTTTACTAAACTGAGATTGATGCTACTTAAATAAATTCCTTTAAATTTTTAAAAAAGGAAAACTCTTTCTATACCTACTTAACTCAAGTGAAACTCTTATGTAATGGCCCTAAGGAAGGGTCCATCTTGCCCTTGCTCAATACTAGCCCTACTGAGCATAACCATGGTTGAGGCTATGGATCCTCCCATTTTCTTTAGGTGAGAGACATAGCCTTTGGCACGCTTGTGCATTTAGACCGTAAATCCTCTTATTTCTCTTATGATTAGCATATGATCTCTAAAAGACTGTGACTTGTGCCATGTTTTCTTAAAAATTCTTTTAACACTGCATGCTCTCTCTTCAAGTTATGTCTCTTCCTACACTTAATCCACCTAGGACACAAGTTGGCATACTAACATAGGTCAAACTATGTTCCTCTAATAATTGTAATTTTCTTCATATTTTTATTTAAAATAACCTACTATATTGAATAATCATGTCTCAAGGTTAGTTTATCACAATTACCTAAAAATAAAAAAATTAACTAAAATAAGGTAATTTAACATTAAAATTAAGTAAAATACTTAAGAATATATATATTATGCACATAAGTTAATTACACCTTTAAAAACTTATGGTGTTTACTATAATTTTCATTGGGATTTAATGTGACCAAACAGAAATAATGAACAAATAGGTGTTGATTCTTTTGCAATTGAGTATAAGAATGAATACAGCTTTTTCACTTTTCAATTCGCTTTGTAATATTGTGAGGTTCTATTTTGGTGTAGAGAAGTTAAGTTTTTATATTTGAACTTTGAATTTTTTGGACTTGATCTGACCTGATTTAACTTCAAGGCATTCAATATTCAGTCGGAGTTCAAGTAATTCAAGCTTACCAAAACCTGATCAATTTTCGAATAATCTAAAATTTGATTGAATTTGAAATCAAGTCAAATAATTAGAACCTAAGCCCCAAAAAACGAGCTAAACTGAACTGTAGGCTGCTTCTTGTTGACCCGTCTAATACTAAATTTCATATTTAACACCTCTTCTAGTCCCAAAATTTAGTCTTTCTTAGATTGCTTTCTTAATAATGACTTAATTGGCATGTGCCATGGAATAATAAATAAACATGTAGACTTATATTCAAAGTCCACAAACGGAATTGTAACAAAAATAAATGCAAACCCTTTAGGCTGGACCTGCCCATAATTATATGTCTGGACAATCACTGCTCACTATTAACTAAACTTAAAGAACCTGTAAGAAAATAAAATGGGTAGCTGTCATTCTTCCGGTATATGCATCCATTTCGCCTTAGGGATTTGGTCCAGTGTCACTAAAATCTCTGCTTTGAATGTTTCTAAAATAGCCCATTGGTCAGTGCTTTTGATACATAACGTTGTGGGGTTGTCAGATTGGCCATCTTTTGCCCAGTGTATTCTGCACGTTCTTGATGCTGAAGCATGCATTCCATTCATTATATGTTCCTTTCAGATTCTTGTCGCTTTTCTTTGTCAGTTTTTCTTAATTTCTATGTCTGTCTTGTAGTTAGATTATCTAACGTGTTCCCCTTAGTTTCTTACATTTAGTTTTGTTCCTTCTTGTGCGAGTTTACTTAGATCTACCTTTTTTGTAAACAAGTTAAGCCATATCCTATAGTTTCAGTATAGTTTTGAATGCCCGCACGGGTAGCTTGGTTGGTAATCTAGCAGAGGAAATTGGGACAAAGACCTGGGTTCGATTCCCAGCAACGGAAATGAAAGGGCCACTCTGCTAGGCGGTCGATCGAGATAAACCGTGATTTACCCCCCTCACGACCTGGTCGGGCTTGGGTGTGGGGGTAGCTGGGGTGGCTGATTCCACCTTTTGGGACAAAGAAGTATAACACGACAGCACAATTACATTTCTTTAAGTATTTCATACCTTTTCTCTTCTTAGTAAGGATGAATTTTTATGAAAAAAGAAACATTATTTTTCATGGTCGTTTTATTTTAAATGATTAATTATTGAAAATTTAAATTTTATTCAAATTTATAATACTAGCATAAATTTTAAAAAATGGTGATAAAATATTATAACTATCAATTTTTAAGAAAAATAACTCACTGTTAACTTCTTCGTTAATGTAATTAATATGGTGAGTCACATCAAATTAGATTTTTTTTTATCATGTAGCTATCATAGATTGTATTTGTGTCATGTATGATAATTACTTTAGGATTTTTTATATTTTTAGTTTATTAAATAATAAAATTCATATATAGCATAATACAATACGTAGTAGTTACATGGCAAAGATACTAATCTAACGTGATCCGTCATAAGATCTACATTAACACAGAACTTAACATGGAATTATTTTTACTAAATATTAAAAGTTAGAATATTTTAACATCAATTTTCAAAGTTCGAGTTAGTACTATAAAATTGAATAAAATTGATTTTTTTACAATTAGCCTTATTTTCGAACACAATTTTTTCGCTTTTTAAAAACTTCTTAAAACATGAAGGCTCTGAATCTGTCTTCTTATGTGCATGATTCCTTTTTTTTATTCTTTCCAAATATGTAAATTACGAATACATCTTCGTTATTACTCTTAATTCTTCATTCTTTTTTTTTTTGTATATTTGGACCTTCTAAATTAACCTTGCTAAAAAGTATACATGTTGTGACTTTACTCTTTACTTCTCTTTTCCATAAAATCAATTTTACTATACACCATCAGCATGACATAATTATCGTTACCAAAAGGCTTTGTTTCTTTATTTAGAGTCCCATTATTAACTTCAAAATCAAGTTTTATTGTCTTTCCCTATTCTTCATATGAAAAAATAAAAGTTAGAATCGAGTTGACATATAAACTTGTCATCAACTTCTCTTTAATTTGATAAAATTTTCAACTATCACTTTTAATTTTTTTTCTCACTTTTCATTCATATTTTCACTCGTATAGGCCTTTTAAATTATAAGGATTCTAATATCATGTAAAAAATAAATGTATAGTTTTGCAAATGATACTATATACAAATAAAATAAAAGCACAACAACATAAGAAAAAAATTGCGTAGAGAAATATGAGGCCAAAATTCCAAAAGTACATAAGACTAGTGTCCAAGTTTTTCATTTCATAAACATGTTCTTTCATAAGAAAAAATCATAGCACATTTTGTACATAATTACGACGTTTCATATAAATTTGATTATTTTTATTTTTATTCATTTCTCAACAGTATAAATTTTAGTAATGATGTTAGAAATTGCTTCTAATTTACTTGACAAAGGCAATGAAAAGGCATATCCTCAACATGCTTACTGATTAATATCTTCTATTAAACGGCTAATGTTTCGATAAGGAGATCCATTTTCATCCATTGCTTCCTTTGTTGACTTGCTTAACTCTTTGGCCTTTTTTCTTCTTTCTTCATTTTCGTCTCCTTTACTCATCAAACTTCCTATAGCCTTCTTAACATGTTCCTTCACTACCAGTACCCCAATCATGTCTTCTTTTCTCCATTTCAAAGTGGCATTAGCCCCAAGACTAATACCAATATTTAGAACTTCCACAACTAATTTCTCATTCATAAACTAGTCCATGACATGCCAACAGATACACTTTCAAGAACTAAATTTCAACCACAATGTGTTAAAAAGCCTCCCATTGTAGTATGTGGTCAACATAATCTGCAAGTGTACAGAACCGTTCCTAATACTTACAACTTAAGTACTCCAAGGTCATCTCCCACAAGGACTAGATTATTCACTACCAAATTAATTCTAATTACTTGAACAAACTTGACAAAATAATTAAAAGATTATTGGAGTTTGGTAGACGGTAATTGTAAAAATATTGAAAGATAGCAATTAGGGATAAGTTGATGATTTGAAATTAAGGTTTGGGGTTCACCAACTCAAAAGATTGATTCATACACTATGAAATTGATTGGGTGTTAGGTTATGATAACAATTGCATAGCTTTACTCATATCCTTTCTCAAGACATATAAGAGTATCTACCCAGTGGATTACCATTCCTCAATGTGCAAGCTAACTAGTTAAATCCATGAAAAGCAAGCAACCACAAGTTATCACACTAGCTTAGGATATCTCCATCTCTAAGTCTAAGGTGTTTATCTTTCTAGAGCATAAATCATACTTCACCTCTCAGTCCATCACATGATTCCTAAGATTGCATCTATAAAGATCAAGCATAGAAACAACAGTGAAATACAAGAGAGATAAACATAACCCAAAGACTTTCATTCAACACTCAACCATCCATAAAATACAAATCAATCCCCAATTAGGCTACATCCCTCAACCTAAATGAGGTTTAGTTCCAGAACATGATACTTAAAGCCATACATATAAAGATGATCAACATTTAAGAAAGAGTAAAGAGAGAATGTGGGAAGAACACAAGACAAGGCTGCTTCTAATCCTTGACGTCAATTCCCAAAACTTCCTATCTTCCTCTTATTTTGTGCCTCCTTAAGTGATAACCTCGTTTTCAGTATCCAGCCCTTTAATTAGGTCTTCAAAACGAGTATTTATAGTGTCTTGGGTCCAAAGAACCCTAGTTTTTACTAAACAGGGGAAGGCAAAATGTCTTTGGGCTGTCAATGTCTGTTAAATGGACCTTCTCGAGTCTCTGGAGGAGAAGTTGGTAGGCAATGTCCGTTAAACAGACAAGATGTCCATTAAACAGACCTTCTCAAGTCTGGAAGTGCATTTTGGCAGGTGATGTTCGTTTAACGAACATACCCCCATTCACAAATGTCCATTTAACGAACATACCCCCATTCACAAATGTCTGTTTAACGAACATACCCCCATTCACAAATGTCCGTTTAACGAAAACCGCCTCCATTCACAAATTTTGCACTTTTGACCCTTCAATTGATGGAATCTCTCCTTGGAGTCTTCACGAAAGTTGTAGAACTCGGAGTCCTCTTTGAAAGCGTCCCTGAATGACCTTAATCCAACATTTACAATAAAAGTTATGCCTTTCACGCCTGAAATCTATCCATTTGTACCTATCAAGCAATAAAGTTGAAATGTGTGAGAATTGACCAAATAAAGCTTCAAATTCATATAGAAATAAGTCAAATTACTTCCAATTCACCCCAAAATTCTCAAACAGACCAGAAGCTTCCTATCACGACTCTGGTCCATCTCTGGAAGAGTTAATTTGCAATTACAGGAGAATACTTTACAATTTCAGAAGGATGGATAGCAATTTCCAAAAAATGCATGGTCTAATGCCCAAGATTCAGAGAGCCAACATGATTCAGATGAATCTTTAAAAGAAATTGTTAAGAACCTAGCTGCTAACACTTTGCAATTTCAACAAGATACGCAGCAGCAGTTGCAAGAATTCCAACAAGAGACAAAATTAAGCCACAGAGGATGGAACACCTAATGGGTCAGATGACAATAAGTCTTGATCGTCTAGAATCACAAAGTGAAGAGGAGCAACCGTATCAACCCGAGATGTACCCAATTAAAGTTTGTACAAAAACTTTACAAAGTGATGAGGAGCTTGAGAATTTTGAGGTCAACTCTCAATGAATTGTTTGTGTCAAAGAAGTCGAGAAGGAGCTTGAAGCAGAAGAGGACACATCTTTTAGCTCGAAGGTAAGTACTAAGTCTATGATTATTTTTTAGACTAACTCTTTACCTTTATATAACATATTGGAGGAGTTAAATGATGAAGAAAAAGGTGAAGAGACATTTGAAATATTTCCGGAGTATATAGAATTAGTCAGGATTAAGAATCTGAGGATAGGGAAGACGCTAAATAAGGATAATGATCAACTAAAGCCTTATTCAGAACTACCTCCCGTGGAAGTGACGCTAACTGTAATACTTGAAGATTACAATTTCGTCACGTGAGGAGAAGAAGGAGTCAAGCCAGTGACCGTAAACAAAGACGCTTCTTGGGAGGCAACTCAAGGGAATTAAATTTCTTTTCCTTTATATTTCCGAATTACTTTTTAAATGCATGTATGTTTTTGAATTTGTTTGTTTTACTTGTTTTAAAGTTTTCAATCAAAATGAGAGAAAGAATAAAACAAATGAAACTAACATTTTCTCACTTTCTATTGCTTCTAGGATTATATAATCATGATTAGAGTATGGATTGACTAGAGAATTTCATAGCAACTTTAGCATGTACTTTTGCTCTTGTGATTGGTCGATATACATTATCTTTAGAAGAGTAGTGACTAATGGTAGACAAAGTCCGTGAAATTTTGAGCCTTATTTGAGTGACACATCCATATCAGTCTCATTGTCTTTTGATAATGTGTGACCTTCATGACATATACATCCCGATTTTGCGTTAAATTTCTATTCAAGACCACATTTTTTATCGCATGCATTAACATGGATATGATTAGACATTCTTTGTTTTTCATAAACTACATTAGCCAAATAACCTACCCTATTGACATGATTTTTCCTTGATAAACCCCTTCGAGCTTTAGCCTTTCTTTTTGTATAAACCACATTTTATGCTTTTAAACTTAACCAAATGCCCAAGTCATAAAGCTAGTGGAACATTTGTGATTATTGAGTTTGTGGATATACAAAATTCTAAATGTGGGGGTGTACATATGTGAGGATTGGTTATAATGTTGGGATGTTATTTTATATCTTATCATCGAAATTTCCATGTTGATGTAGTTTATTTTAATTTTTATAAGGAAAAGAAAGAAAGAAAATGAAAAAATAAAGAAAAGAAAAGAAAAGAAAAGAGAAAATAAAATAAAATAAAAAAAGAAAGAGAGAGAAAAAACAAGAAAAAATTATTTAAAATAAATGTATCAAGGAAGAATTGCATACGTGCTGAAAGTTGTTTATGGTTTATGCATCTTCTTAGACTCATAATAGATGTGTTATTTGAGTACGTTGAATATGAGGTAGAGGTTGGCTTGGAAGGTTCACTCTTGCGATTTCATTGGTATAAATTGTATGAATGATTCCTTCGAATTGGTATAAGATTTATGTGGTTTGTGTAAGAGAGCTTAATAGGGTTGTGAAATGTAAATGTTACGTTCGTCATAACTGATGGTACCCAGTTTTTGATGAGTGTTGCTTTGTTTCACTAGCTTTGATGACTTTCATGCTACTTGACCCAAATAGATCTCACCTCACCTTTGCCCACTTTACAACCTTGAAAAGTCACCTTTGATTCATGATTTTGCATGTGAATTTTAGTGGTGGAGAAATGAAATGATATGCAAAGTTATAGATTGTTATGATCATGAATGGTGTTGAGTGTACCCTTAGATATATTTTAGTTAAACATATTTTTCGAGTCTACCATTAGATTGCTTAGTATTTGAAGATGATAAATGTCGATTGATCATGAGTAAAAGATTGGAATGTTGACTTCTTGCTATGATTTTTGGAAGTCACTCATCTTTTCTTGTGATTGTATATTCTTAGAAAATATGGGAATTGTGTAAATGTTTCGAGTCTTTGAACTTAATTTGGATATTTTGCTCGAGGACGGACAAAAGCTAAGTGTGGGAAAAATAGATATGTGTTTAATTGTTGATATATTTAATTATTTACACTTAGCGATTAATGATATGAACATGCTTAAGATACTCACCTTAATTCCTGTGTGATTTTAGGTACAATTTGAAAGCAAATAAATTAAAGTGAGTTAAAAGTATTGCATTTGGGTTACTTTTTTAAGATCAATTTTAGCTGTTTTTATGAAGCAAGAAGAAGAAAAATTTAAAAGCAAGCAGCAAAAAAAATCAGCCCAAAACGACAGTGTTAGATGAAGAAAATGCAGTGTAAAAGGACCAGGTGAAACGCAGGTGGATGTCTGCGTTTCTACGTGAAACGCAGCAGTGCTGTCGTAAACTCTGCGTGTTTTCGCTAAACGCACAATAGGAGGAGCAGACGACACGGGAGGTTTTAAAAGGAGTTGCAATCTTATTTGTCCCATCAAGAATGAATAGTGGCGACATAGGCAGAAAGGAGGGGCGTGAGTGCATGGGGCTGGGAGACATGTAGAGGAGCTAGGCTTGGTGGCTTGGTGGTTGAGAGATAGAAGCCACAAACCGTGAGAGAAGAGGAGCGTGAACAATGCCCATAGACAAAAACTCCTAATCTTATTCGTCCCATCGATGAATAGTGAAGAGTTAAGAACCTTACGTTAGTGAGAAGGGGATTTCGGTGGAGCTATAATATGGGAGTTGAAGCATTTTTTCGAGAAAGATCCATAAAGGGCTAGACATCCTGATACCGGTTCGGAGGTGACATCAATGCTGACGACCTGGGTTAAGTATTTTTTTAATTATTTGTTGTTTGTTTCTCTCCTTAGGAATTGATTGTATTATCCTATGTTAATTGAACTGGATATTATGTTGGATAATTTGATTTTCATTATTATTCGGGTATTTGTGTATGAACCCATTGGGTATTGTAAGTTGATGATTTTAATGCGTTCATTGAATCGTTAATTGCAAAACTATTGCTAGAATTTTGATATAATCCGTAATTATTATGTTGAAATTCATGTGTAGCGACTAATGATTCGTAATCATTAAGGATAACATGACCTAGGTTAAATGACGAATCGTATGTGGTTGTTGCCTTGATTAATCGATTTTCCTAATTCGTAATACTACTGCCTAATTAAATCTAGAGATCGT
>JANIPM010000008.1:49441423-49455323 GCA_027478405.1 Erythroxylum cassinoides | reverse complement strand
TCAATTCCATCTCTAAAGGGGTCAAAAACCCAATCAAAATTTTTGTCCCTTTTAATGTCTTCCTACATAATCACATAACTTCCAAACTTTCTATCTTTCAACTCTAAAGTCCAAAAATGTCATATTTTATATCAATGCAAAGACCAAAATAAAACCTACAACTTTTATGAAGGACAGAAAAATCAATTTGGCCCCTAAGGGAGCCAAATTTTCAATCAAAGTTTATGTCCACTTATACTCTTCCCAAACAGTAACAACAACTAGTAAAATTCATAAATTCCTATTCCATGGGCCAAAAATTACATACTTCACATCAATGGAAAGATCAAAACATAATCTAAAACTTTCATGAAGAACTTAAAAACAATTTGAACCTCTAACTAGGTCAATTTTTTAGTCAAAGTTTCGGCCAGAATAATGGTCATCCTATACCACCTCCAAACTTCACAATTTCATATCTTCCAATTGTCACATCCACAAATAACATATTATACATCATTGTAAAGATCAAAACCTAAAATACCATCTTCAAGAAGACCCTCCAATCCTATTCAAACTCTAAGAGGGTCAAAAACTCAGTCAAAGTTTCTGTCCTTAATAAAAAATTTGACAGCATCTCTCCTAAATTTTCACTAGCCAAAACTTGAAACACCTACACAAATTTACCTTCACAACACTTCAACCATCCACATCCAAACACAATACACAATAACTCGTCTTTTTTATCAAAACTAGGCAAAACACAAGGAAAACCCAATTGTCTTCCATTTCATCAAAAGATCATAATTTCATTCATACTTTTATTCAATTACAAGAAATCATACCCTATTTCCTCATTTTATTTCATTTTATAATTTCTAATTTTTCACAAAAAGTTCGGGGTCCAACATCATTAATAATAAATATTTTCATTACAAAGCTGTAACTAGAAGAAAATTAAGTTAGATGCAAATACACTTGCTTTCTAGGGCACTATATTTACATAAGTCCAACAAAAAATTTGTATGAGAAGGTGTCTCATCTTTGGCTTCTTTCTTCTAAGAAAAATCTCCTCCAAAGTTTTCTTCTTCTTTTCGACCAAAGGATCTTATTAACCAAGTTGTCCAAGAAGAACAAGTGGTAGATTGGATTGGTTGAGGACACAATATCGAGAAGTGGAAACAATATCAAGAAGAAGAGGATACATCACCTTAGAGTGGATATATTGCCGAGGATAGGATAGCACAACTAGGAGTTAAAGTTGTAGCGAAGGATTTGGTAATATTTCTACTATCTTATTCTTATGTTAAATATTATCCTTGTACCGTATCATGTATAGATTGACATATTTATTTGGTTATCTTGCATCCACTATGTTATGATTTCTATTTTTTTTTAAATCTACCGTTTAACTAAATCTTGCATGTTTTCTTTTCCAATCCAACAAGTAGAATCTAAATTAATTGATTCACAGTTGAATAATCAAGTTGGTTGCTTGATTATAATTTAGACTATTGTGTTATGATTTATCTCCATGTAAGTAAAGGACTTTACTTTAAGGGAATGATGAGTTTCATATCATGGTAATAGTTGACTATCGATAATGATACTATTAAATGAATCTGGAATCACATATGTTTTTAAAGAATAAAGTAGGACATTTTTTTAATCTTAAAACATATACTTTAGCATTCTTTTATTACGAACCACAATCTTGATCAGTGGTGAACTCATATGTGTTTCATTATAATTCTTGACATGATCATAATGAATTTTTACAGAGTATCAATCTAGTGTCTGCATGTTGGGATTATTAATTTAAACATGTATTATGGAACATTCACTCTAATAAAGAGTTTATAGTGATGTTATCACTTCTAGATATTTTCAGAGATTGGTGATTAAACTAGTACTAACAATTTAATGAACTAGCTACCCATCAAGTCTTAATACCAAGATGAGATCTTGTGTGCTAATCACCATATAGAGTGAAGCGGGAGATCTAGAAGGAAAAACTAAAATAAGGGCAAAACGGTAATTTTATCTTTTATTGTGCTGATGGATATAATATGATTTATAATAGATTTTACAATTTGACATCTAATTTTAAATATGTTTTTTCATAATATTTAGTAATTCAAGAGTTCAGCTAATTGTCTTTAGTAGAATGACATTTGGTTAATAAGTTGGAATTAATTCTAATTAGATTAAATTAATTCTAGAGTTCTTGGAGCTTGAATTATATAAGTCCAATTAGATTCCCCTCTTAGCTTTTAGGAAAGGTTATCAAGCAAAGTAAGAAAAATAAATAGAGGTTATCAGAAAGAAAATAAAAAAGAAAGGACCAAACTAGATTCAGAATAATAATTCCGAAACAATTTAATTAAGAGTTAATTAAATTGAGTTTTAAGCCTGTGATTAAATATTGGGCTTACACTAATTAATTGTTAATTAGAAGCCTAAAATGAACATTTAATATTACGCTAGAGTTTGGTTTGATTTGATTAATTAAATTGAAACAATATTTGTAAAGACAAAAGGAGGGCAAAATTGAAATCTACAATGATGTAGATTTTGGTTTTATAGAGCTAAATGGACAGTTGCACTTTTTGCATTGAATTGCTAAATATAAGGTTCGTTTTTATTATGCTTCATCATCATTAAATGGTTTAATGGTGTCCTCATTAAATGGTTTAATGGTCTTATCATTAAATGGTTTAATGGTCGTCATTTAATGTTGGCATGTAGAAAAAATATAAACCTTTTAGCATTCATTTGATTAAATAAGGAAGTAGTGCATTTGTTACTCTCTCTCCCTTCTTTCAACATTTAACCAAAAATGAGAGTGTCTTATTTCTGTTTTTTGTCTTTTCATTTAGCCATATTAAACAAATGAGAATGTCTTATTTATTGGCCTCTCTTTCATTTTGATTAAAAGAATGAAGTTGTGCATTGGTTGCTCCCACTCCTTTCATTCATGATCTAGCCAAAATTAGGAATGAGAGTGTCTCATTTTGGTTCTTTCAACTCGTTGATCATAAAAGAAAAACCTCTACAATATTTCTTCTCCTTTCCCACCAAAGTATCTTGTTAACCAAGTTATCCAAGGAGAACAAATGGTAGAATGGATTGGTTGAGGATAGAATAATAAGGAGAGGATACAATAGCGAGGAGACAAAGTTATAGCAAAGGAGTTGGTAAAATTTAGATCATGTTCTTATGTTATTTATTTTCCTAATACCATATCATGTATGGATTAAAATATGTTGATTTGGTTATCATACTTCTACTGCATTTTGATATCGGAAAAGGTTTTGAAATATACCGTTGAGCCAAATCTAATATGATATTGTTTTTCAGTCCAACAATGGCAGTGTAGTCATTAATCTAACAATTTGCACATGAGCTTCAACCTTGTGGCTCTCCTTCTTTCATCTTCTTTTATATGATCACTTCTTTTTGAAGGCACTCCTAGGATCCTCAATATCTTCCCATTGCCCTTGAGGTTTGGGTTCCTTGACATTAGTTGGTGGTAAAGGAGGATTGTTGTCTTTCTTTGACATCTTGAAAGTTAATTGCTGCTTTCAAAGTTAGTTTACCCCCATTAACATCAATGATTGAGTGAGAAATAGCCAAGAATGGTTTTCCAAGGACCATAAGGGTTTCCATATCTTCTCTAATATCCAACATATAAAATTCTATAGCACAAGTAAAATTATTAACTTGTACTTGCACATACTTAGTAATCTCCTTCGAGTGATAGACTATTCTATCTATCATTACTAACATTTTTCTGCATACTAACTCTCCTAACTCTAAGTTTTAACTAAAGATGTAAGGCATTATATTGATGATCACTCCCAAATTTGTTAATGCCCTATCTATATTGGCTCCTTTTATACCGCAAGGAATATGAAAATCCCCTGGATCCTCTTTCTTCTGTGTTATGTTGGGTTTTCTTCTGCTTTGTGCTCTTTAACCTTCTTCTTCATTGATTCCATTAATGTGAGCCTCGTTTGTAGATGTTTTGTTATGTTCTCAACCTTGTTTAAGTCAACCTCGTTTAAGTCAACCTCCTTAGAATTTCTCATTACCCTACTTAACAATGATTTTCGTTATGCTAGAATAGGGTATGGTAATTTAGGTTGAGATTCCTTTACTAGATCAATTTCGAGCTCACTTGGAAGGAGTTACACAATTACTTGTCCTTTTCCTTTATCTCCATTCTCCTTTGTATGGTCAAGTTCCTTTTCCTAGGTCTAAGTGATGGCCATCATCCTTTTTCTTTAGGTTAGACTCAGTATCGCTTGGAAGGGTTCCTACATTTCGAGTAGATATTGCTTTAATTAGTTGACCTACTTGGACGTCCAGATTATGTATTGAAAAGGCATGGTTCTTGGTAACTTGCTCAAATTTGCTTTTAAGCCTCTTGCATGCATCCTTCATGCCTCCAATCTTATCCAAAATCTTATCCAACTTAGATTCCATTGAGTTAGTTTATCTTGTTGGAATCCTGATTGTCCTTGAGGTCTAAACTATCCTCAAATATTGTTCATCTAAGAGAAGTTAGGGTGATTCTTCCACTCAAGGTTGTCGATGTTGGAGTAGGGATTGTTTCCCCCTCCTCGTCCATATTGGGCTCTCATATAATTTACTTGCTCTGGATCACCTTCCTTCATTAAGAAAGGATCCACTATGTCATGGTCCAATTGTCCATAAAGTTTACATTTAAGTTGTACGGCCTTCACCAGAACTGAGGATGAAGCCTTTATGTTGTTGAGCTATAGAATCAAGTTATCAATCCTTGCTTGCATTTTGATCATCTGATCAATAACTACAATTCCTTTTTGGTCATGAAATGTGGTAGTTTGTCTACTTCGCTCATTTTTCCATGAATAGCTACTACTTGCCATCTCTTCTATTTGTTCTTCCGCTTCATCCATTATCTTCCTCATCAATGATCCTCTTAAAGTTGCATCAATCATGCCTCTTGTCTGCACGGTAACTCCATTATAGAACATTTTCAACAAAAATTCTTTAGGTAAGTTAGGGGCACTTAAGTTGCAAATCCTTGTATCATTCCTACACTTCGTAGATCTATTCCCTGTCACCTTATTGGAAGTTGGTGATTTCCTTCATGATCTTAGTAGTTTTTGTCAGGGGAAAATATTTATTTAAAAGGACACTAACTAATTGATCCTAATTGGTAACATTGGCTAGGTTAAGGAAGTGATACCAAGCCTTATCTCGTTCTCGACGAGTAAAGGGAAAGAGACTAATTTTAACATGTTTCAACATCTGATGGTAACTAAAGGTATCACAGATTTCTAAGAATTTCACTATGTGTGCATTATGGTCTTCATTTGCCAGTCCATAAAATTGCACATTCTGTTGGAGCATGTTTAGGAAAGCTGGTCTGATCTCAATTGATGCGGCTTATATAGGTGGTCTAGCTACTCCTTGGCTAGCCGCATTAAACCTTTGTCTCATAAAGTCCATAAGGGTCCTCTATTGACATCCTTGGTTCACTCCTTGGTCCAAATCTTGATGAAATTCCTTAGCCATTACTTTCTTTATGATTTATTCTTCTTTATTATACAGAGCTTTCCTAATGGTTCGTTTTAGTCAAGTGATATCTAAACCTAAATTTTCAACTGTGCAACTCGAACTTCTCGTGACTCTTATGTTCATATAAGAGCACAATTTCAAAAATAGAAAAGGAAGAACAAAAATAAAAATAAAAAGGAAAAACTAACTAAACACCTTAAACTATAGAATTAAACTATCGCCTCCCTATGAACAGTGCCAAAAACTTCATCACAGTTTTTCAATATGAGTAAGTTTTATTATTTAACCTCAATATTTCACAAGCATATGGGTCATTCGCATAGTACCTAAGGTGTCGATCCTATGAGGATGGTTAATCTAATCTTAGAATTTAAGGTTGAAAACTATTAAAAAAAATTAATAGACAAGTAATTTAAATATGAGAACTAAATAAATCAAACAACTAAATCAAATAACAAAACAATAATTGACAATTAACACTCCACGAAAAGAATTAACAATTTTAGATTAAAATGAATAACAAATAATGAAATTTGATTGATTTATTGAACGATGATAGCACACCCTAGAATTCAACTTGGAGAGAAAAGGAAAGTTATCTATCTTTAATACTAACCTAACCAGTTATGATTTATCGAATTAATAGTTATAGATGATCCTAGAGTTGATTACTTTCTCTCAAGTTATAATTGAACCCTAATCAAATTATGGTAAGTTGTAATCTCTCAATTAACAACCTATCTAAAACCTAATCAATTCTTAAGTTCTCTAATAAACAATTAGAAACTTATACGCGATCTCTCTACGTAAGATTTACCAACCTAGTTTAATTCTTCGTTAGCCCAATTTAATCTTTTTTTTCTCGATTCACCCTCTTAGTTTATTATCGATATATAAAGTGAAAAATTAAACCACAGTTAATTCAATAAACACATAAAACAATCAGAATTCATTAAATAAAAATAATATTCCAAAGGTGAGTATAAAACATCAATCAACAATTCAATTATATCATCAAACTATATGCCTAATTCTACAATCAAATAAAACTAAAATATATAAGAAATAGAACTCGAATGGATGATGGGAGGCTGTGACTTCGAAAAGCTTCTTATTCTAGGAAGCACGTCGAGTCTACATATTCATCTTCTCTCTTCCTTCTTCTCTTTCTCAATCTCTCAAAGTTCTCTCCTTTAAGGTTTGATTATGGTGGCCAAAAGCTCTCTTCATCTTGTTTTTTCTTGTTCTTTTTATACTTGATGTGTTTGTGACAACCTTAGGGTTTTTTTAGGGTCAAAAGAGTCCAAAAAACTCTCAATTTTTGACTTTTCTGTGTTTCTATGCATCTACCTAATGTAGGCCACGATTATGACCCAGCAGGCCATGATCGTGGGCCACATGTAAGCTCTCTACAATGATCGTGGGCTATATTTAAGCTCTCTACAACGATCATAGGCTAAGTACCACGATCATGAGCTATCTTGTCTCTCTTATGTCATGATCATGGTTTGTTGTTTCAGTCCAGGTCTTTCCAAAACTTCTTCATTCTTCACTATTGACCCTAAAACACTAACAAACACATCAGGTCAAATGCTTGTACTAACCCATTCACAAACAACATAATTCTACCAAAAACAAATACTAAATAATCTAATAAATGGATAAACACATATCAAACTATATCCTAAAGCATGATGCATTTCACACTTATAAACAGTACAATGATTACAAAGGAGATGTCTTCACCATAACCAACCAAAGGAATTCCTATTGTAAACTTTCTACAATGGAGTTAATCCACCCACGAGGGGCACCATAGATGTAGCTTTTGGAAGATCTCTTGTGCGAAAAACTATTTAGGAAGTACAAGAGTTACTAAAGGAAGAGAATAATAGATGTCTTTAGACGTCAGATATAAACAGGTAGCAGTTGACTTTTTGAGATAGAAAGGAGACATTACTGTCGATTCAGTGACAACATTATAAACTGAGATCGCTAATTTAACAAGATAACTAAACAACCTGAAAGCATCCTTATCTGCTCTAATTAAAGCAATTTAGCATGAATGTGAGTTGTGTGAATAAGATAATCATGTTATCGCTGATTACTTTTTAATGAAAAACAATAATATGGAGTAACTCAACTACATTGGCATACATTTTGGTTGAGGAATGAATAGCCCTTACTTAAAGACTTATAATCCTTGATGGAGGAACCCCCAAATTTTTCTTAGTTGAACAATGCAGACACTCAGTTGAAAAATCAAGGTCCACTTGAATTTTAACAAAACAAGTCTAGTGCTAATAATTCAAAATTGGACAAGATCATGAGCATGGATGAGGCACATAAGAGGTTGGAAGGGAAGTTTGAGCAAGTAGCTATGAACCATTCCTCTTCTATTCACAACCTAAAGGTTTATGTGGGCCAACTAGTGAATGAATTGTCTACATGGAGTATGGGGAATCTCCTAATTAATACTAAAGCAAATCCAAGGGTGCAATTGAAGGCAATCTCATTTAGAAGTGGAAAGAGATAGAACAACCAGTAGAGAAACAAGTTTTTGGCTCTAAACTTTTCTTTTTATTATTTGTTATTTTTTATGTATGTTATTGGGTTTCTCACATTGAGGACAACGTGTTGTCTAAGAGTAGGGACATGTATGCATTAACATGTTATATGTGTGTGAATTTTGTATATCATATATGTTACTTTTGGATTAGGATGACATTGTGCGAACATTTTGTTGTATATGTGTCAATTGCGTGAATATGTCAATGGCAAGAGTTTGATGGAATTAGTTTAGATTTGAACATGTTCATTTAAATTGTAAAGGTTATTGAAATAGGAATTTTATGTCTTAAGTATCTTTGGATAAATATGCATATTAATTAGGATATGATACTTTTCTTCACTTTAGGAAATTTGTTGTGTACATTTATAATTATAAGTCAATTGGTAACCTTTCATAAGAATAATTGACTAAAAAGAAATAAGGTAGGCTAAGAAAGTAATTTAAAATATGTGTTAAATAAATAGCCATTCTGTAGGCCCTTTTTGAAAAACAATTCAGTTAATAATAGACCTGACAGCCAGTTGAGAATGTGATATAGCTAAGTAACTGGGGGCATTCACTAAGTGAAATAAAGAAAAGTGACCTATTTAAGTAACCAGGGGATATTCATGACAAAATGTTTGACTTGGGTCAAAAACTAGGTTAACATTAAAGAAAATTAAAAAATGGTGTTTCAATAAATAAAACCTACTGATCTTTGAAAATAGCAAACATTTTCATGAAAGGATACCTAGAGATAGTTGCCTTTTTGATTGATCACTAATTATAAATGTATGTTTACATGTGTTATAGGTGTATGAATAGGGTGCTAATATGTTGATCGATATGTATATTCAATTCAAAGTACTTAAACATAAAAGGAATGGGTTAGTATGTTGGAAAATTTTGAATGATTCATATTTGCAATTAAATTGATTCCATAAGATTCAATGTCGTTGTATCATTATTGCATATTGCATGAATATATGATTATGTGTTTTTGT
The DNA here is from genome assembly GCA_027478405.1 of Erythroxylum cassinoides. Classification (NCBI taxonomy): domain Eukaryota; kingdom Viridiplantae; phylum Streptophyta; class Magnoliopsida; order Malpighiales; family Erythroxylaceae; genus Erythroxylum; species Erythroxylum cassinoides. Next base: position 49,446,221 of record JANIPM010000008.1, on the reverse strand, counting down.
TTTTGCTGATTATGTGTTTTTGTTTTTGCTTAAGCAAAAACAAAAATACATATTCACATATTCATGCAATATGCAATAAAAGGAAAAAGAAAAGTTTAAGTGTGGGCATATTAATAGTTATAATTCATACTATAATTTTTGAAATGTTTTAAAGTGTTTTTAAGGGTTTATTAGATTATTATCTTATATATAGGCTTAGAATTATGTTATTGTGAGCGTTTGTTTATATTCTCAATGTTTTTTTGTTTAGAGCATGAATTCAATCTTAAATTTATGTTTCATTAGGTGTTTGATGTCTTTGTGACTGTTAGAAATTAGGTAATTAAAGAACCAAGAAGACGAAAGCTATAGCAAGGGTGTCACAATCGTGCTCTATGGGGCTATGTGATATCCTATTTTTCGGTATATGCTTAGGGTTTAACCTTAGATTAAGTATTGCATATAATGCATAACATTAGCATTCATACACGAATTTATATTTGAACACATTACAAAGAGAGCATATGCACTCAATTGACTTATTCTAAGGTATGAAGGAAGTGAAGTGAACATGATGTGAATTGTGATTTGGTATGTCTTGAATTTTGATATGTTTGGATTTCAATTAATAAATTGGGATTAAATTTTATTGGTTGAGAGATTAATGAATTAAATGTACATTTTGTTTAAGAAAAAGTCAAGTGGTAAGAAATTTGATATACGGAAATTACGATGATTAAGCCTAAAATTGAGTGACATTTGGTATAGTTAAATTGGTGACAAATGGACTAGTAATTAAATGAAAATTGGATCAATTAGTATGTAACAAGTGAACCAATTTTGGAGTAAAAGTTGACACCTAGCATATGATGTAGCAAGTTTCTACAGTTGAGTTTTGCTGCTTCTTTCCTTCATTCCTTTCACTGAAATATCTCCTTTTCTTTTTATTTTTTTAAACCTAGCTAAGTTTCTACACTAAAACCATATGTATATCTTTCACTAAATTGCCAAGAAAACTAGCTGAATGTGATTTTCACTTTTGCTTTCCGAAAATCACCTTGCTCTCACCATAAGTTTGCGTTGATTTTTGCATACTTGGGAGGATTGGTTAATCTAGAATTTTATGTTAAATTGGAAGGTTAATAGGTAAGTAACAATTTGAGTTTTATGGCATGTCAAATTATATAAGAATGATGCTTGAATTGGAATGAAATGCATGTGATATTGGTGAAGATATGTGTTGGAAAATGTTGACTGAACTTGGAAGTTATCTATGCTTGCTTTTGGTAGATGAAAACCATGGGATATAAATTGATTCATGGAAGAATTAGGTCTAGATTTGAAGTATAACGAAGTTGGATTTATGCTAAATAAAGATTTTAATTAATTGTGCTTGAGTTGAGAAAGAATTAGACCTATATACAAGATAATGAAAGACAGATTTCTAGTTTGATTTTTGATGCATGAAAGACTAGGATTTGTGAGCTATCAATTGAATAATTTTGAACTGGAATAGGAGAAGTTATTAATGAGGAATTGGAGTATGATTCAGGCCCAATAGACTTATAATTGATGAACTATAAAGAGGCTGTTTTAATTTTGGTATAAAGTGTTTAAAAAAATGAAAAAGTGAAAGAAGAATTGCTGGAATATGCTAGCTGTAGTGTTTTCACTGAATATGCATCGGTATTTTGGCCATAACTTGATCTGTAGACATCAAAATGGGATGATTTTAATTTTAGATTAAACTAAAGATATGTGGCTCATAAGGGAATTGAATTTTAATTATGTCCTTAAGAGCTTTGATCAGCTTGTTCGTCTTTGGGTTATTCCCTTAGAAACTGAATAAAAAATTTAATTCCAAGGATTGCAATATAGAGTGCAACCTCGAGTCGTCTCACTTAATCGAAACCTAGCGCAATGGATCTAAGCTAGCCTAATTATCATGAAATGCAATCTAAATTAGTTAGGAGGGATTTTGGATCTTAGAGAAAACTCACTAAATTGAGCTAATTGAAAGCAAAGTAAATAAAAAGATATTTTTGGATTTTTAGGAAAGGAATTTGAAGACTCAAACAATGATCGAATGTGGTAAAATCCTCTTGAAAATGAGCTTTGGCTATCATAGTTCAAAATAAATCTTTTTGGGAGCGAAAGTCACTAAGTTTTCAAATGATAAACCTTAAAGAAATCTTTAAGTCCAAAGTTTTAATCAATGAATTCCATTTCCTAAGACCTTGTTGAATGCATCTTAGTATGTGTAATGGGTAAGTTAATGTAAGTAGTCAATTGGGATCAAACATCATCTCAATGTCAAACTCAACTAGGCAGATAAAAGAGAATTAACACTATCACCAAAAAGACATTTATGAGACTTCATATATTTAAGATCAAAGTTCTACATCAATAGATCCATAACACAATACATTGTTTAATACTTGATTAAACTATAATCAAGAAAATCTAACTACAAAGCATAAATTCTAACTCAGGAGTTCATAACGATGTAGTTAAACATAAACGAACTACTCCCTTTTGAAGCCCATTGAACTCAAGCCATCGCTACATCTTCAAAAGGAAATGGTGCTTAGCCAAGCATCACTCCGAGCACACTCACAACTTTAAACACACCGATAGCATCCATGGCAGTAGCAGCAGATGATGAAGGCGACGATGAAAAATGGAATAACTTGATGGATGAAGGTAGAGAGATGAGAGGTGTGTGGTCAGCTCTCTCTTTAGTGTTGTCTGCTCTCCTGTAACCTAATTTAGTAGGTTTTTAAATATAGGGTCGATGGGTCAGGTCAAATAGTGAGAGATTTGAACTGCGATGACAGGTATGTTTGTCGCGACATGCTTTTCCCTAAAGCCTTTGCATTTATGTTGGATCCTTCGCCGCGACAAACTTTTCCTGAAAGTTCTCGCTCCTTGCTAGATCCTTCACCGAGGTGAAAGAATTAATCTTCTTCACGGTGAACTTTTCCCGAAAAGTTCAACCTATATTTCTTAGTGCTTTGCCGCGGCGAACTTTTCCTGTAGCGCTGGTCTCCTGTTGACTTTAATTCAGCACATTGACTCCCTTCTCCTTGAGGTTCCTACAATCAACAATAGCAATTTGCAGTATCAATTGTTCTCAGAAAAATTAAATAGTGCAATTAATACCAATTTGTAACAATTTTTACTATCAAATTGCATAAAATAAAGGTACACACTCAAGGGTTAATTTAAGCACAAAATCAAGAATTAGGAGTCAAAAAGTATAGTAAAAGCCATGAAAGTGTCGCCAATTTATATAATAAACTTGGGCTCGATTAGTTGTGCAGCTGAAACCTTAGAGCTAGACATTATTTGATTAGAACGATCAATTAGGAAAGCTGGTGCAAAGAAGAAGAAGAAACCACAAAAGCAACAATGGCCAAGGAATTTAAATAAGATTTGGATCATGGGGCAAACCAAAGATGTGAACAATGAACCTATATGTATTCTATGAGACTAGGGTTTAATGTCACTAACCAAAGAGTAGCTAGGCCACCCATACAAGCAACCTCTTTTGAAATTAATCCAAACCTCCTAAATATGCTTCAACAAAATGTGCAATTCTATGGACTAACGAATGAAAATCTCAATGCACATATAGTAAATTTCCTTGAAATCTGTGATACCTTTCGATACCATCAAATGTCGGAGGATGCGGTAAGAATTAGGCTTTTCATTTTTACCCTAAGAGATAAAGAAAAGGGGCTAGGTACTACTCCCTCAACCCATCCATTGTCACCACTTGGGATAAACTTATTTGTGCTTTTTTAGATAAGTATTTTCCCTTTACAAAAACCATGAAGATTATCAAGAAGATTTCCCTACTTCTAGCAAAGTGAAGGGGAATCAAACTATGAAGCTTGGAAATGATACAAGGACTTGGAATGAAATTGCTCACACTATAAGTTACATAAGGAGTTCTTGTTGTAAACAATCTATAATGGAGTAACCCCATATATGAAAGGCATGATTAATGTAGCTTCAGAAGGATCATTAATGAGAAAGATGGTAGATGAAGTAGAAGAGCTAATAGAGGAGATGGTGAGTAATAGCTACCTATGGACAAACAGGTGGAGTAGACAACCCAAACAACCCACTAATGGAGTAGACAACCCAAACAACCCACTAATTTCTAAGAACAAAAAGGGGTTATAGTTATTGATCAAATGATAGAGATGCAGGTGAAAATTGACAACTTAACTTAGCAGCTCACTAATATGAAGGCTTCTTACTTAGCTTCAGTAAAAGCTATGTAACTAAAGTGTGAATTATGTGGATAGATGAACTATGATATGATGGATTGCTTCTTGATGAAGGATAATGATCCAGAGCAAGTTAGTTATATGGGAGCTCAATAAAAACAAGGAGGAGGAAACAATCCTTACTCTAACATATACAACTCAAGGTGGAAGAATCACCCTAACTTTTCTTGGAAGAACAATTCTGGAGGACAATTTAGACCCTAAGGACCACCAAGTTTCTAGCAAGATAAACCAAGTTCAATGGAATCCAAACTAGACAAAATTTTAAATAAGCTTGGAACCCTAGATGATGCATAAAAGAGTCTTGAAGGCAGATTCGAACAAGTATCAAAAACCACGCCTCTTCAATACACAATCCATAAGTCCAAGTAAACCAATTGTCAGAGGCTTTCTCTACGTAAAATGCTTAAATTCTTCCTAGCACTTTGAAAACAAAACTGAGAGAGCAACAAAAGGCTATTACACTTCAAAGTGGGAAGGAGCTTGAACCACCTACAAAGACAATAGAGGAGCCCTTCCCT
>JANIPM010000008.1:49326352-49338627 GCA_027478405.1 Erythroxylum cassinoides | reverse complement strand
AATCTATGAATTTTGAATTCAATTAGAGTTAATTGATTAGGTCTTGAGAGAGAGTAATCAAAACTTTAGGAAATCTAGGGTCAAATGCATAAATTGAATCAATAAGATTAAAGGAAACAAAATAAAGAAAGAATAAGTCCTAAGTATCCCATCTTGATCAAAACTCTAATTTTATTGGCAGTTCATTGTTTATTTGATTATTTGTTTCGTTTATTATTCTGTTTTGCTTTTATTCAAATCAATTTCTGAATACCTTACACAAAATCAATTCAAATTGTTATCTCCTACATAATCCTTGTGAGAATGATAACCTCTTATACGACAAGATATGATCCCTATATATATGCAGGTATTGAAACTTTTGTTATTAGATATAAAACTTGCTCAAAAATCCATCCTCATAAGTGGAATTGTATAAGGGAGATTTTGGCCACGTTTTACTAGAATACACACTCTAGAAAATTTTACCCCTCTTCAAATGAGTTATTATTTCAGTCATACATAAATGTTTGCTAATGTAATTAGTCAAATGGCTCAATTCCTTGTTCATCCAACAATTAGGTGTAATATAGTGGATGTTCAACTATAATGGTAATTGTTTGTGTTTAATGTTATGAAGTTTAATGTTGGGTTTTCAAGTTTAGAGAAATATGGGTTTATATTTGAAGTGCCAAGGTCCACATTCATTTTGAGGTTGATAGGGGAACTGAATTTGTTAAGGAAGAGATCCTTTTCATTCAGCAAGACCTCTACTATGATAAATCTTTTCCAGTTGTAATTTGACTAAACATTAATAGCTAGGAACAAAGGCCTTTTATGTGAAAAGTATCCTAGCAAATTTGATTCTCATTCATCAATTCCTTCCTTTAAAATATCTATATCAACTTCTATATAGGTTCTTCCTTTAAAGGAGGAAGGTGGTCAATAATGAGCTTTAATTTATGAGTTGAATCACTTAAAACCTTTTTCTAAATTTTTCTAATGGTATATTGGGGGTCGGAGTTCACATTGTGAGGAGCTGGATTAACATCCTGAGCATGGACAAAAGCTTAGGGAAGAGGATCAGGAAACATGTTTTTGAAACCTAAAGTAGGAAAGTTTTTAGGGGGACAGGTTGTGCAGAGATGTTGACAATACTAAAAATGGTAAAAGCAAGAGGAAGTAAAAAACAAAAAGAGAGGGAAAAATGGAGAAGATCATAATTCAAAAGAGGAATAAATAGTGAACCACTAGCGAGCCAAAGAGGAAAGGAAAGAGAAACAAGGAAGAAGGATAATGGGAGGACCTAAAAGGACACCAACAAGGATAAAGGGGGAAAAAGATACTAAAAGAAGGACGGAATAAGGGAAAATCAACTTTTAAGAGAAATGAATAGAGAAGAAGTGTTGCTAGAAAAGTAATGAGGACAAAGAGAGGAAGTATAATCGAGTGAGTGGAAATTAAAAGCTAGCGAGAGAAGCCTTGATTATGCAAGTTGTGCAAGTCTTTTAGAGAAAAACATGAGCTACTTTTCTAAGATATTCTTTTATGTTATAATCCAATTGCAAGGTTAGTGTTGAGTTTTACTTATGTGATAGAACTTTTAATCTCCTATTCACTTTGATTTAAAAATTTTCACAAGATGTTTGATATAGATGTTTAATTCAATAGGAACTTATGAAGAGTAAGTATTACTAAATATTAATTAATATAAAGTCCTTCGTTTTAAAACACATTTTTTTTATAAAAAAACATTTTTCATCTATTGTGTGTGTAAAGGAGATGAATGTTGCTTTTTGTGCAACATTCATGACCTAGAATACTAGTATGAAATTTTATTATTCCAAAAGTATACTAATATTCTTATAAAATAATATTCATATGTTATTTATATATCTAATTATTAGATGAATCTTAATGTCAGACAAATATAAAATGTGGAAAGAAATGAAGAATCCAATAATATATCAATCGTAGAAGAAAATTGAGCAATAAATAATGAAATCAAGAAATCAATGTGAAGTCAGTTTTCTTTTGAAAAATATTCAAAGTGAAATAATGTATGCGATGTGAGAGATTAAAAAGTGAAAAAAATGAAGGAATACGTGTTTTTATTTTTAAAAATGTAAAAATAAAGGCACAGAAATGAAAACTTAATTTCTTTATTAAAAACAAATATGATAAATTCTTCTTTTGACTTTAGTCTCTGTTTGTCGCCGTGTATATCATTTGTCTGCAAACCCACCTATTTAGGAATTGTGAAAACATAATGTAAATCTAGCTAGCTATAAGTGGTAAGATATACGGAAAGGTAATATGAAGTATTAGAATGCTATGTTTAAAAAATTAAAAGGAGTTCTTACCAAGCTAAAGGATCTCACAAATTAATTTCTATGCGTAAAGTCGGTTTTCTCTAGTAATTCTTTTAATTATTAGTGGAAAATTTCTATAGTTTCAAACATATATGAAACTATAGAAATTTTCTATCGGAAATTTTCATAAACTTAATTAAAAATAAATAATTTTATGCAATTAAATACATAAGAATTCAACCATATCAACATATAGGTTAAATGAAGTGTTTACGAAAAAATAAACTTCTCTTTCATTTAGTTTCATAATCTCTTGGACTGAACTTCACATTCATAGGGTTCAAATCACCTATTCCTATCATATTCTATGAGCATCCATCCACTCATTGTAGGTCTCATTTATTAAATGAATAAACGCTCACGAAACAGAGTAGGAATGCAGTAATGAGAATAAGTGATCTGTTCTCATATTCATGGTAATATTCCCAAATCAAATGTCTATTTTGTGTCACTTGCTTAGTTTAAAGTTATTTCTCTCCCATAACTTACTAACATGAAAAAAGCTTTTAAGTTCAAAAAGTAAAAATTGTAAAACATTATACATTTTCCGATAAGATTTTTCACTACCTTTATTGAGTGTTATGTTTGCAATAATGATAATAATTTTTTAAAAATATCGTATAAGAACATAAAAATTTTATTGTCCTTACAAATTTTTTTGGGGAATGTAATTAATATAATTATTCAAAAAAGGTAGAAATTACAGCGTGTTCAAATTAACAACTCTATGGGAAGGAACTATTACATAAGACAAGTAACTACAAAAGCATACACTTCAAAAGTAACGTCTCCTATAATTGCAATTGCACCTTATTAAATGAGATTTAAAAGGTGTTGATGATCATTAGTAACCATAGTAGCCATTCTTAGTTTAAGGTAAAATTGTACCCATCCATACTCAACGAACTCTTCTACCTTACCTAAGATTTTAGTATTTCTCATCCTCCATATATAATGCACCAACATGGAAAAACCCCTCTTGAAGACCTTTTGATCCTCCTTATTAGTCCAACGTAACTCATTGACCCAAGATAAATAGTTTATCTAGCTGAGATTTTGGTTTTGTAGGCTAAAAAGGTTGAGAAATGCATTCCAAATTGGCTTCGTATGAGAGCACTCAAAGTATATATGGTCTAGTGTTTCATTCACTCTTGAACATAAAGGGCAACTTGGGTCAAGAATTTCAAATATGATTCTTTCTCTCTAGTTCCCAATCTGTATAATGAAGCTAACCATAAGATGAAAGAGTGGGCTGGTGATATACCTGAGCCCCATTCAATAGTGTGAAGAGGGAATCTAACTATAGGACCAAGTAGCAATTGCTTGCAAGATTGAGCAGTAAATATATGAGCCTTGTGTAGTTCCCTTTCCCATCATTCCAATTCTTCTACTTCTTTGGAAAGGCCACCTCTTAAGGCTGTTAACAGTGGAGTATTACAGAAGAGGTCGATATCATGCCAATTATCAAACAAAAAAGAAGTTGTTATCCCATTATAGATGTGGTGCTTAATGTGAGGGCGCGTGTATGACCTTATATGCAAAATCTTCCAAAAGGTATATGATTGAAAGGTGTTACAATTGTTCTACAAGTAAAATCGTAATTTAATTCTAATTTTGTGTAAGACTCTAACTGCCTTTCATTTTTATAGATTTATAATGGAGTCAAACAAAAAGAATTAATGCTATGATAAATTAAGGAGACTTACGTTGAAGAGAAACGATTGTTTACTTAATTTCTGAAAGTATAGAAAATAAATGAAGTTAAAGGATTTTTTTAAATTAATATAAATAAAGGACTATTAAGGTCGATTATCCCAAGTAATACGGTAAAAAGAAGAAGATTCAGGTTGGATTAGGCTTTATAGCAAATTTCATAATTGACATTCATTTAGATTCATTTATAGCTCCAAGTTTGGTGTATCCTACAGCAGACTCATGTAAGAAATTGCTAATAAAGAAAATTGTATGTACTACTCATTAATAATTCAATTGTTACACATTTGCACGTTTTTCCATTTCAACTTTGTAGATTTTGGAGTCATAAAACTTATTTATAGTTTAGTTACAATAAGCTTCATAGCGCTAATATGTACACACGAGTTATCTTTAACCCTAATCGAGCTATTTTGAGATGTATCGTTTATTGCACGATTCTGATTGTGATGTATAGCTAGCTGTGCCATGTGGTATTATTTGATCAACGCTAGCGCTTTCTATTTATTCGTTTATTTCATCTTCGGAGAAATCCAAGAAGAAATTCTGATGCCAATAATTGACTTGGATTTTCATCAGGTCGTTATCGCCTTTTCGGGAATCCAGATCTTTTGTCTAGTTTTATGGTTTCTTATTGTATCCAGTGAATCTCAGTCATTTATTTATGTGAATCTCGCGTGAGTCTCGCATAAATAAATGCAAGTCCCATATAAATAAATGACTAAAATTTACTAGATACAATAAGACACTATAAAATTAGACAAAAAATCTTGTCTCTCTTTTGGGGCCATTTAATTTGAATGATGCCGTCAGTGGCCGAGTTATCCACCGAGTCCATGAAACCAAGACTTCGTTATCTAAGTCAATATTTACTATATATAAAAAAAAAAAAGAGGAATATTCAATATTTTAAAAGCAACGGCTATTTTTCGCAGGTAATGCTCGTGAGGATTTGGATTCCAATTCCGAGTATTATTGCAGGCGGATGGCCCACTCTTCAAAGTAGTAGCAGTAGAGAATAAAGAAGGGGAGGCTTTGAATACGAGTTCCTATCTTTTCTTTTTCACACATTTCATGTGTCTGATCCAAAATGACGACTGGGATTCCTACTTATCGAAAGCCCAGGTTTACATGTTGCAATCTGTTCCTACGTGGCATTGAATATGCATGCCATGTCAGCACATGCCACTGTCGCAAGCATAGTCATAGGCCATTAAAATCATATATTTACATTATGTCATATAATTTTATTAATTATTCCAAGACTTGTATTCAAAATTTACTAATCAATACTAAAGTCAAATGAAATAAATAACTTAAGGTTACTTTTAATAATGAAATAAATCTTTTAGTATTCAGGAGCTTCTTCGCTGCGATGCGCAGGGCGCTCTGTATCCACGAGCTTTTAATTTAATTTTGTAACCCTCTTGTGTAATAAAAAAAAATCTTTATTTAAGTTTAACGTGTAACTTTTTAGTACTTTATGCCAGAATTTTTGTGGGCTTACAAACTAAGCATTAGTTGGAAAGAATATGAGTTTCTTGAATCCATGTCTGACTAGCTAGAAAACTTCTTACCATCCAATGGAAACCGATTTACATAATTTCGATGCGGATTTAAAATGAGCCTAAACTCCAATACACCACTTTTTTTGTTTTTGCGTTATCAGGCCAACAAAAATCTCTCTGCAGCTATATATGCCTTCCCCAGCGTCGATCCGCCGCAACCCAAATACTATAAGAAATACTTCAAAGATTCTCTTTTTCTCACGACAACAAAAGGGGAGTGAGTTTACAACCTCCTACTGTTGTAGCACACTGCAGGCATGGAATAATGGAATGAGGACGACGCTGTGGCGTTGATGCTCTAATAAAAACCACTTTCTGAATGTCGAACTTCGTTCACAAAAGCTAAGATGTGTCACATTTGAATTTAAACATGCAAGTGATTGGAAGGGAGCAGTAAAAGGTGGCACTGTATATGAATCTTTGTCGTGGCTTTTCTGAATTATTGCAATGATCAAGAAGAATCTTATGCAACACATGGATGAAAGCACTTTGGCATTGGATGACAATGTGCATTTGTAGGGAATTGATTCCAAGAACTTCCTTGTAAGCTTTTACCTGTACCACGTACACCTCAACTGCATCGAACCTATTTGAGGAAGGTCTACTTGAAAGAGTTGCATTTTATGAATCTAAGCATGAAGTGACTTATGCCTAGACGTCTTCATCCATTCATGTCACCATTTTATCCCGTGTAGTCATAATGTTATGATGGGACGGAGTGGAAGGATAAGGGAAGGGTTGCGGGAAGGAAATAAATCATTCTGACTTCACTATACGGTTCAAAATAAAATCCTAAGCTGTGTCTGTATACTATACATCAATTTATTTGTTCAGTAGTTGAGAAATAACATTGATGTTAAATAACTCTAGGACGTAGGTGAGTTAGTAAGGAGCTTTCCTAACTTAAGTAAAATCACGGGTTCGAACCGTCCTTATGTATGCAATCGTTTAAAACATGAGATCAGAGCATTGCCTCTTGTAAGGAATCTACTCGGTTCGAGCGGAGATTAGTCTGAGTGTGAATGACTTAAAGATATTTTCTCATAGTTGGAACCCTTCTAAGATACCTCATGAGCGACCAAAAATAAAAATAAAAATATTGATGTTAAATAGGGGAAACGAGAAAAAAGCAGTATCGGAAGCAAGTGAGCTTATATATAAATAGAGACAATACCTTCAACTTAAAACTTAACATATTCTCTTGGAGTTCATTCTTATCGAGCTAACCTCCCCCGAGCAAAGAGACCTTTTTGATTGCAATACCAATTGAGGAAGTGAGTAATTTGATAGAAATTTGATTGAAATCAAGTGTGTTCATATACAAGAAGGATATTATTTCAATCTTGCAACTTAATGGACAAGAAATTGTTTCTTATATATGAACCACTTATATCCCTTTTTGATGTAAAAATTCTTAATTTCTCGACTTTTAATTGACTCGTTTAGATTTGAATCCTGTTAGTAAAAATATTTAAGAATTTGAACTTTTTAGTAGCGATACTTCTTTACAATTTATCAAGATGTTATGATATACATGTTATTCATTTTAAATCAATCAACTACAACATTTAACCTTAGTCAAACATTAGAAAATGAAATTGAAGATAGAAATTATTATATACTGAAGCAAAACATATCATGGATGATTTTTTTCCCTTACATTTAGCAGTTAATTTTTTAATAGTTAAATCATATCGAGACATAATATTAATTAACAATAAAAATTAACGACAACTTATTTGAGAAGAAGAATAAACAAATTGCAATAGCTAAAGCTAAAGTGAAACTAAATAGAATTTGATGTGAAGAAACTATAATAAAATTGTTGTAAGTTGCAATTTGATCCAACTATTTGTATTTATATTTTTTTATTAACAAACTAATTTATCAATATCAAAATTTTGCTATTCAAAAACATCAAATGACTGAAACCATAACTAAAGTACAAGTATGCTAAATATAAATTAAGTCAACCAGGATTTAATATTATTGTTCTAAAACTTTTATTTTTATTATTCTAGGATTTTATGTCTCTTGTTTAGATAATTGTTAATTATAGTTGTAAACAAGCATGTTATACAGTTTATTAAAATTTTAAAAACAAAAACAACATGTTATAAGCTGCTTTAGCGTATCTTGAGGTAACATGGTTAATGTAATAGAAAAAACTATATAACTAATAAAATTGTGAAAATATAGAGATCCTTACCAATCATGTATTCTTAATGTTCTTCATTTTAGTGTTGATGTATAAGTTTTGAAAAATTGTCATTTTTAGTGGCTTGTTCTTTGAATAAGAACATTTTCAAAATATGGTGAAAATTAAAAAAACATATTATGCTTCATAGAAATTAAACATAGTTGATCCTAATTAAATAGTATAAATACTCACTAAATAGGAAGATATTGTTACTTCTTCAAGTGGAGAATTATAGTTCCATTGCCACTTTTTTTCTCCTTATTTTGGTTATAATTAATATTAATTTTTCTTTACAAGTTATTTAAATTTGATTTTCTATTTTAACCTAGATATTGATATATAATAGAAAAGTCAAATATAGAATAGTAGGTCAAAGTAGAATTCATCTAATAAAATAAAACATGACAAAAATAGTAAAGATGATTGATTAGATGAGTAAATTACCATAAAAACAATGTAAATAATACTCGTTAACTTTTACAATCTAAAGTTATATGTATTAACAAGAATGACTAGGAAGAAAAAAAATCCTAGTTTAGATTTGGTTTTCTTACAGGAGCGTTATATATACATTCTTTTAAAGCAAACATAATTACAAAATTTTATTGTTAAGCTATTTAATTTATAATTTTAATGAATGAAAGTTTCACAATATAATTTTTCCTTCCTTCTTTTTATTTTCTATTATGTAATTGAGCTATAATTATAAAAAACATTTTTGTCGAAGATTATATCGAAATTGGAGATAGTATGACTTTTTTTCTTTTTGAAAATGTAAATAGTTCATTGAAAAAATAAAGAGTTTAATATAAATAATTGCCAATGGCTACAAAAAGTGACAATCATTAAAGACATAAAAAACAACTGCCAAAGGCTAAAAAGGGTCTAACCATTGAGGACATAAAAAACAAAGCAATAATCTGCTAAATATGAGACTGCTAAATTAAAGCATATATAACTAGCTTGTTATAAAGCCAATATTTGATACATTGCTTCTGGTTATATCGAAGAATCACTATTTTTTAAAAAACTTCTACCAATAGCTTGGGAAGCTTGTTCTAGTTATACCATTGCTGAAAGTTTAAGATCATCTTAAGTTCCAATTACTGGCTAAGTTGTTGCTATAATTAGTATGTAGTTGGTTTAAGTAGATTAAATCCCTTGTTATATCATTGATTATCTTGAGTGTTTAGGTTGCTAAGCTATTATTGCCCTTAATTGTCCTTGCATCCCTTTCCATAAATATTTGATAAGTCAAGCATCTGACTGCTAATATCATTACCAAGTTAGTTGTTAGATTACTTTTTCTATTGTTTGTCATCCATATGGCAATGCTATCCAAATCCTTATGATGATAATCCATCTCAATACTTTTGTATCTTAACTAGTAGAAAGGAGGAAAAGATGAGCAATTGACTCTTAGTCTTGACCATATAGGGAGAAATAATTTGTTAAACTTAGTAAGTTATTTAATCTATCCAATGTTAGAAGTTTTCCTTTTAAAGAAAGCCATATAGTGAAAGAAATTCTAGGAGAAACTTAATTGATCCATACAAATTTGTACTAATGCACTTTAGGCATAAGTGGTTTGAAATAAAGCTTGTAAGATTTATTGGATAATGCTCTAGAGTTTTGATGTATCTAATATATATCACCAAACAAAGTTGAGAGAGATGACAAGATTGAAGCTAAATTTAGGAAATCAGCTAGGATTGAGGGGCTAATATGTTGAAAGTCACCATTGGGTGACTTTTTAACTAATGTATTAGCTGGAATAAGATCATTGAGTTTAGAATAAGCATTGTTATATTTAAAGCCCAATGCTACTCTAATTATCAAACTAAAAGCTAGTTCTTTCTCCATTGGCTATAATAGTTTTCAGTTATAGCTTGATTTGGTTCTTAAGTCAAAGGATATATAACATGTTCTAAGAATTATTATCCTTATATTCCATATTTTAATAGTTTTTGTTCTTTAAAAATCATATATGAACCTATTTAACCTACAAGACTTCTATATCCTTGAGGAATCTCCATATTCTTTCAATCATAAAGAATTTATTGGTGAGTTTAAGAGAACAAATGCCTAAGCCTCCTTCCTCCTTTGTTTTGCAAACTTCACTCTACTTTCCTTTTACTATTGTTTTGCTTACAACTTCACCAGACCATAAGAATAATCTTATTATCCTCTTCATCATTCTGATAATGCCTTTTAGAAGATGAATATTAGAATTTTAAAACCCATTTATGGAATCTATCACTGAATTAACAAGTTAAACCCTTCTAGCTTATCAAAGACTTTTGCTACACTAGCAACTCACTTTCTTTGTTATTTTTTAATTAATGATAAAATATCTATAATTCTCTCTTTTAAGTGATTGGAATTCTTAAATAAGTGAAGGGACAATCTTTGATTTTAAGAATAGTAAATGAGATATCCAAGTTGCTAAATGAGTAGCTCTTACTGAAAAGATTAAGTAACTTTTTTCCTTGTTCATTAAAAAGCAATAACAAATCCTTAAAACATTTAAGGGATAACATCAGTGTAGAGATAGAATCAAGATTAGCCCTTGATAAGAGGAGTAAGTCATCAACAAAAGAAAGAGTGAAATTTAAATCATGCATTTGTTATGTTACCTAAATCTTTTCTCCAAGTTGATGGTTTTCCCAATCAATCTAATGAGGACTTTTGATAAGTGCAAATTGTATCATATTTTAAGGCATAGTTTGATATATGCTTATCCATTAATCCGATCATTTAGTATGTGCTTAGGTTATAATTGTCATAGTTTGTTAATTATTTGTGTTTTAAGTGTTTTATGGGTTAGTATAAGCTTTTGAGCTTAAACATTATATTTTTAAGATAACTTGATGTGTTTGTTAGTGTTTCAGGATCAACATTAACGAACAGAGAAGTTTTGGGGGTATTTGAGTTGAAACAATAGCCCACAATCATGGCACAACAGGCTATAATTGTGACAAAAGCACCAGAGTTGGCCCACAATTTTGGCTCACATGTCACGATCATGACAAAAGCCCATGAAATGGCCCTTGATTGTTTCCTAGATCAGGCAGACATATAGACACTAAAAAAAGTTAAGTTTTGAGGGATTTTTTGAACCTTTCGGACCCCAAAAAAATCATAGAGTTGCTCAAAACACAAGAGGATATTTAAAGAACAAAAAAAGAGGTAAAGAGAAGCTTTTGCATTAGCTGCCTTAGAGAAACCCTATAGAGGATTGATCGAGAGATAGAGAAAGAAAAGAAGGAAGAGAAAAGAGGAGAAGAAGTTGACTCGACGTATTTCCCAGATCAAGAGTTTCTCCTCGTCACTACCTCCCATCATCCATTCATATCGTATTTCCTGTTTATTTTCATTTTTAGTATTGTATAGAATTGGAATAATAGTTTGATGATAGGATTTTTAATTGTTGAAGATCTTCTAAACTCACCTTCGAAGTTTTATATTGGGCGCCGATTCCGAAACCCAACTTTTGCTCTTATACTACAACTGTTAGACTCCGCTTCTAAAGCCCAACCTTTAGAGTTATAAACGTGTGCTTGTACTTGTTACCATGTATGGTTATTCTAATTAACCCGCATTAGTCATCCTCGATTCATCTTCATTCTTTGATATCGTAAGTGTCGGGCCTTATTTTCTGAATCATTCTTATACTGAAGCAAATATTCTATACTCAACTTCCATCTTGATATTGAACATCTTAGAGGTTGAATTAGAATTCGACCTCTCATATAATTTGTAAACCTACAGCTCTAGTTTACTCCACATTAGAAATCATCTTAGTTGGAACCTTATAGATCCAGATATATTCAAAATGTCGAAGCATGGTTAGTAAAATAACATCAGCTCATACTATTCCAACAGATTCCTTTACTTTCCTTTAATCAAATCCTTTTTCCAATCAATTCAGAATGCTGCCAATTTTTGTAGAGAGATAGAACAATGTGTCGGGAATCTATTCCTTCAAGAATCACTTAATTTGGAGTTCAGGTTATGAATTTATTGCCGAAAGGATCAACCATGCTCAAGGCGCGCCGCGACGTGTGAGGAGGTTGGTGTTCGCCGCAGCGCACACTTGTGTGCACGCCGCGGCCAGCGTACGTGAACAGGTCTTCATCGCGGCGAGTCCCCTGTTCTAGCAAGGAGGATTTTGGTATTTTGCGCATATCTTTGGCTGTAGATGTCCAAATGAGGTGATTTTAGATCCGTTGTGAACTAGAGATAAAGGACTACAAGGTTTATGAAGAAGGGAAGTTCGGAATTTGCCTCTTAGGATTCAGGAATTTAGATGGAAGTCGAGTATAGATTATTAATGTTAGCATTTCTGTTTTTGCGAAGTTGATTGCTTATTCGCCTTTGAATATTGATTGATTTGGGACTTAGTTTGCTATAAGAAACCAAGCTGACCTGATTCCATCGTAA
>JANIPM010000008.1:49071093-49083651 GCA_027478405.1 Erythroxylum cassinoides | reverse complement strand
ATTTCTTCATAAAGTCTGTACATGACTATGAACAAAAAGCGCTAAAGGGGATTGCCTTTAGGGCACTACTCTAACACTTGCATATTCTGCTCCATCTCTTTTTATGCCTTTACACTAGAAATGCTCTCTCAAATCTCTGTACATCCTAGTTCTAGCTGGGTGCATAGCATAAGGTGCATTATGTGTCTCATCTAGTATCTCATCCATAACCTCCTTGACATTCGGAATACAAAGTCTTCTTCCTACAACCATGAGTCCATCATCCCCCACTACCACTTTAGATTTCTTGCCATTCTGAATTTCTTCTCGAAGCTTGCTTAATTCTACATCCTATGCTTGTAACTCCCTAACCTTCTCTCTGAGTATCGGTCTCACTCTGAGAGTAATAACAGTACACTTAGGTTCCCCCTATTTCAAACTTATTCTAAGCTTAGCCATCTCTTCCAATAGAGGTAGATAAACTGTCTGAACATGGGCTATTAAAGATTTCCTACTCAAGGCATCCGCCATTACATTTGCCTTTCTTGGATGATACTCAATCAACAAATCATAATCCTTAATTATCTCTAGCCATCTTCTCTGTCTCAAATTCAGTTCTTTCTGACTCAACAGATACTTGAGACTTTTGTAATCTGTAAAAATCCTCGTCTGAACCCTATACAAATAACATCTCCAAATCTTCAAGGCAAAAATCACTGCTATCAATTCCAAATCATGGGTCAAATAATTCAACTCATATGGCTTCAGTTGCTACGAAGCATAAACTATCACCCGGTCTCCCTGCATCAACACACAACCCAAACCCTTTCTTGAAGCATCACTATACACTGTATACACTGTATAACCCTCATCTCCAGTAGGCAAAATCAAAACTGGAGCACTTGTTAAGCTGTACTTGTGCTCCTCAAAGCTTTTCTAACATTCCTCACTCCAGATAAATTTCTGATTCTTTCCCAATAACTTAGTCATCTGCGCAGCTATCATAGAAAATCCCTCATTCAATCTCCTTTAATATCCTACTAGACCCAGAAAAATCCTCACTTCTACCACTGACTTTGGTGCAAGCCAATTCACCACTGCTTTAACCTTTCTCAGATCAATATGTACCCCATCCTTCGAAATTACATATCCAAGGAATACTACCTCATGAAGCCAAAACTCACACTTACTGAATTTAGCATAAAGCTCCTTCTCCCTTAGTGTTTGCAATACTATTCTGAGATGTTCCTTATGTTCCTCTTCACTTTTGGAATGAACCAGAATGTCATCGATAAATACTATGACAAATTGATCTAAATACTCCCTAAAGACCCTATTCATGAGATCCATAAAAGCAGCTGGAGCATTGGATAATCCAAAGGCATGACTAAAAACTCATAATGTCCATATCGTGTCCTGAATGTTGTCTTGTTTACATCAAACTCCCTTATTCTGAACTGACAATAACCTAACCTGAGATTAATCTTTGAAAATACCTTTGCTCCCTGCTGCTGGTCAAACAGATCATCTATTCAGGGCAGAGGGTACTTGTTTCAATGATCACCTTGTTGAGTCTTCGGTAATCAATACACATCTGCCATATTCCATCCTTCTTCTTAACAAAAAAAACCAGTGCTCCCCAAGGTTATAAACTCGGTCTTATGTACCCCTTCTCTAACAGTTCTTCTAACAATTATTTAAGCTCCCTCAACTCAACTGGAGGCATTCTATAAGGTGGTATTGAAATAGGCACGGTACCGGGAATCATGTCAAAGGCAAACTCGATTTCTCTCACTGGTGGCAAATTAAGTAAGTCCTCTAGGAACACATCAGGAAATTCCCTTACAACTGGAAAAATCCTCTAACCTCCCTTCATTCACATTAGCATCCACAACATGCGTCAAGAAGGCTTCACATCCCTTTTTCATCATCCTGTCAGCTAGCAAAGCCGAAACAATTCTTGGTGATGGTGTTTTCTTTTCCCCTCTGAAAATCACCTTCTCACCGTTGGTCAGATCAAATTCCATCTCCTTAAGGCCACAATCCAATTTCACATGATATTTCTTTATAACATCCATTCCAAGTATAACATCTAAGCCTTTTAGGTCTAGAGGTAATAAGTCCACTACCAGTCTAGTACCATTAATGAAGAGCTCACAACTTTTATATACTTAACTTCTTATCGCATTCCTCCCTAAAGGAGTACTAACAATCAAAGAGTTATCCAAAGGCATCGAATTCACACCATGTAATGCCATGCTTGCATAATAAAAAGAATGTGTGGAACCATAATCAATTAGTAAATACACTGTTGAATTAAATAACTGAGCCATACTCGTGACAACCTCAGGTGCCACTGCAATTTCTTCTCTAGTCATGGCAAACACCCTTGCTTGTGCTTGACCTCTTGGACTTCCTAGAGGAATAGCCTTCTTTGCAGCTCCAGAGCTGCCCACCTCAGTGACTGGCCTGGTTCCTATTGTTTCTGCTCTCCTTGGGGCATACAACTATGACCCCTCTTGCCTCAGTACCTAAGGGCAATCTCTGATCATATGTCCCTTCTCTCCGCATCGAAAACATGATCTAAGTAACTTGAAGCACTCTCATTTGTGAAACTTCCCACAATGCTCACATTGGAGGTTCGTGTACTTACTCCTCTCCACCTTGCTATTTCCTCCGACAGTTGAAGCTTGCACTGAAACTACCCTTGATTACTTATTCTTACTAGAGGCACTACTTCCCACCTCACTCTGTGTGTGGAAGCTCTTCATACCCCTCTCAGGCATTGGAGCACCTATCCCCTTCTTAGAAGACTGCTCCCTATTCTTCCTCTTCTTATTCACTTCGTACTTGATATTCTCTAGTTTCTCAGCTTGAAGTGTAGAATCTACCAGTTGTTGATAGTTACAGAAATTGTGGATCAAGATTTTCTCTTTGATCCCCCAATGAAGCCCTCCCTCAAACTTGTGGCACTTGTCTTCCTCATTCGCCACAATGTTGGCTTCATAACGGGAAAGCTGGGTGAACTTTAGCTCATATTCACTCACACTCATGTCCTTCTATGTGAGATTTAGAAACTCCTTGACCTTTTCTTGTACATAAACTCTAGAGAGGTACTTATTCCTGAACACTTCAAAAAAGTCTCTTCATGTCAACATCGGAGGCATAACCTGACTATGGGGCACTGACTCCTACCAATGAAGTGCATCCCCTATAGCAAGCTCATTGTATAATCTAGTTTCTCCTCATTAGAGCACATCATCTGAAGCAGGACTCTCTCGATCCTCTTCAACCATGCTTCGGCCTCTTTCAAATTTGTTGTACCATTGAAATCTATAGCTCCATACTAGCGGAGCTTATTGTACTGCCCACTCTTTTCCAGTGGAGCTTGTATTGGCCCTTGTGACCCCTAGCCCATGGCATAAGTGAAACCCTAAGCAAAGCCTTGAAAGAACCATGGATCCATATGGTTTGCTTGAGAAATCGGTGTAGGTGGTGGAGGCACCTCCTGTTGCAAACTAGGTACCTCAGAATTTAGAGCAGAATGTGTCTCCGCATCTTACGGGACATAGGATTCATCCGTGCTCACTTAGCAAGAGCGAGATCAAGTCATAGCTCCTCGAGTTCTCTTTTGAGGTGGCATTTCCACTCCTTTAATATAAAACCATTGAAAACTTTCAATTCATGCAAAAACACATTTCAAAGTATGAAAAATAGCTCAAATCGTATAAAACAATTTCAAATCATATGAAACAATTTAAAACAATGCAAGTTATTCATTTAAAACAATGCATATTCGTTTCATGTCTTAAATTACCCATTTCTTGCCTAAGCTACTCCTAAACCTAGTCCTACACCTGGCCCTAAATCTAATCGCGCTGATACCATAACATGTTGGATTATGTTTTCGGAGCCCAAAATCGGAGTCGTGAGAACAAGAGCATGGAGGAAGACTTGGGATTTGAAGCTAAAACCCTTCGGAAGCAAGGCCGGCCGTGGCAAACATATGGGAAAATCCCATGGACCTTTGGGTAATTTACATCATAGCGAGTGATTGAACTTCGCCGCGGCAAACCTGAAAATTTATCTTCGCCACGGCGAAGTCGCCTCACCAACGAAAAATATAGCTTCGGGTCAATTATGCCGTGACGAAGCCAAGAGCTCGCCGCGACAAAACCTGTGAGACAAACCCGACAATCTCAACTTCCTATCATACTTAATGAAAACATAAATTCTTTCAACCACCCTCATCAATTCCACCTAAAGACAAAATGAACTTGGACATAATCAGGAGCAAATTTCCAAATTCTTAATCTCATTGTAAATCGATTAAAATGCGAAATGTTTGAAAGCTAAAAGCAACATCAACCATATTTCATTAATATTTAAAAGAAGAGTTTTACAAAGCTTTAATGGGTATTTCAAGCCACATTACAAAATGATCCAAAAACACATAGTTTACAAAAATTAGGATTTCTCAAAATGTGACTAAAGCTTTGTTTTACAAAAACTAATGTCAAAAGCAAAAATAAGCCTAGTCGGAGTGATGCCTTGAGTCTTGGCTACTCGATCTCTTGCTCCTCACCTGAAGATGGGACAGAATGGAAAGAGCTGAGCTTAAAGCTTATGGGTAACAATTTTATAACTAGTAATAAGCAAAACTATTGAAATACTTATTTCCATAGTGCAAAATTTCACACTGAATCACAAAGCACATATTTCTCAAATTCTCAATCAAATTCTCAATCATGCAAATCAGGTATACATCAATCTTGTCAACATAAAATGAGCATATAAGCACATCAAAATAGTTTGGGAGGTCCATAAGTAGAACAAACTAACACATTCTCATATAATGGTCCTGTGTAGTCGTGAACATAACGAACTAACACAATCTCATATAATGATTTTGTGTAGTCGTAAACATGAGGGAGTCTATGAAGGAGCTCCATGCCACTAGCGGATAGGCAGAAGAAGCCTTTACTCGAAGTGCACCTGACATACAAAATGGACCACACCGAACCCACATAACATGTATCTCATAACTTGTAAACTTGTTGTCCAAAATGGCACATTTCAAAACTTGATTTTTTTCAAACATGGCATCTTTTCAAAAATAATTTTCATATTCTTTTTATAAATCATTAACACAATATGCTCATACCAAACACATAACACTTTTTCAAAGCATTCAAAGAGTTATAATGAACAATCATGAAATAGTTAAAATCATTTATTTCCATCATTTGAAAGAAAACATTAATGGCCTATTACTTAATTATAAAACTATAACCCACCTTGAAATCCTTGCTTAAGAAATTGGCTTAAGAATGTCTTTCCTCTTGCTCCTCTTACCTCTCTTAATCCCCTTCTTGATTCCCCTTAACAATAACAAAATCCCAATTCAATAGGAATTCTAATTTGAGAACCCTAATAAGATACCTTCACTAAAATTATTTTGGAGTTCTTAAATCTATGCATTTCCTAAGCTTCATGAACCAAAACCCTTTCTATAAATTTAAACCTTTGGGTCAATTTTTCATGAACATTCTGATCAAGTAAATGATAAAATTTGATAACACTTTTTTTTTTTTTAAAATGTTCCCCATCATCTCAAATGACAAAATTTGATAATACTTTTTTTCTAAAAAAAATGTTCCCCATCATCTCAAGTTTCTAATGAAACCAAAATAATTCAATTTGGTTTAGTAATCTAAAAGTTATACCCTAAACATTTTTGGGCTATTCTTATACTAAAACAACATTCTATGTTCATCTTCCATCCAAAAAGTGAAATCCTTATAGACTGAATTGGAACTCTATTTCATCATACAATTTATAGCCCTATGTCTCTAGTTTACTACAAATTAAAAATCATTTCATTTTGATAACTACACAAAACGTTATGACTAAAATACTAAAGCATGCTCTGTGTAGAAAAATTAACTTCGCCACGGCGAACTTGTCCAGAAACCTACTCCGAGAAAATGTTTTGCTACATTTTCCATCATTTTACTTCCCACACTTCACATAACACATCTTAAACCTAAAACATCTCTTCTAATTCATTTTCAACTTCATTTCAATCCAATATCATTGACAAATACATCAAGATCTATCTTTGATCATTAACCCTAAAAGAGAACATTTGCCTATATCACTCATCAACAACTTTCTACACATATTTAATTTCATTTGAGTTTCATTTAACCACACTCACGAAATTTAAAGAATAAATTACTTGTTGAAGTTGCAAATTCTTCAAACTCTTTAAGATCTCCAAAAATCCTAACTTGTTTTCTCTTCTTTCTCTCCTCTCTCTCTTTTTCTCTCTCCAATTTTCGTGCTTCTCTTTTCTCAAGCAAGACAAAAATTTTACTTCATCTAATTTATACTCTTAAAAATCATAAAATGTCCCTTTTGCCCTTCCATATGTACTTAATTTCTATTTAAACTTAAGTAACTTGCCAATTTTGCTCTTGATACATTCTTATATCATTAATACTTTAATTTCAACAATCCATGCAATAAATCTTCCTAACATTGACATAATAATTAAACTCTAAATAAAATGTTTCATCTAGCAAGACCACAAAATTTATTCAAAACATACTTAATAAAATAAATAAATAAAAATTCAGGGCCCAACAATGTTTGTAAATGAAGAGAACAAAACGCAGTGTTTAACCTTCAAATTTTGTGTTAATGAAGAAAGCTAAACGATACATTTAATTGGAGGTGGGACCCACCTCTACTTAAATGCAGATGCCATCCAAAATGCTGCATTAAAACTAAAGGTGGGACCCACTTCCATTAAAAGTATCCACGTTAGTTAGTGGTGGGTCCCATATTAATAAAATTAAAAAATTCCACGTTAGCAAAATTTTCGCCATATATTAGGTAACTGACGAAGTAGCCTAATACCGTTAAGGGTCAGGGTTCAATTTGAATATTTTATAAATATTAAAGTTCATTTTGAATGTTTTATAAATGGTAATGTTCATTTTGAACATTTTACAAACGTTATGGTTCATTTTGAACACTGTAAAATATTAGGGCTCTATTTTACACACCAGTGTAAATGCTAAGGTTCATTAAGCTCTTTTGGCTTTTCAATGGCGCCTTCCTTTCTTTTGTCATCGTGCCTTCATCGTTCTACTACTTCTTCATCCATCACTCCATTTACTTGTTTGATGGCATTTGTTGCTTCTAAGCTTCTCCACTACACTGCTTCTGGCTCACTGTTGCTCTCTAATCAAATGACATGTAAGTTGCCTGGAATTCTCTTCCAAATTGAATGTACTGGGTTTGTGAAGATATTTTTGGATTGAAAACATGTTATCCTTCTATCTAGTTTATGCCTTTTATTTTTTAGTGATTCAGTTATTTACATTTTAAGAAAGACTTGTGTAGTTTTTAGTTTGTGTTGTAAACTTGTCATTGTAGTTTGTACAAATCATATTTAATTTTTAAATTTGGAATTTCCAATGTTTTCCCCAAAAATTATATGATCTTTTTCTAATTTTAATTTATTGTAATTATGTATATATTTAACTAAATTCATTAATAAAAGACAAAAATAACTCATGTATTTAGAGAAAATTTAAAAAAACTCTCTATTGTTTAAAATTATTGAAAAAAGTTTTCACAACTTTAATTTATATAAAAAATTAAAGTTGACTTTCTTTGAAAAAATTAATGATATAAAAATCAAATCAAATCAGTTGGTTTGATCAAGTTAAACACGAACTGAACTATTTTCAGTTTGGTTTTTGCTTTTTAACTGTTGGGAATGAAAACTGGTCAATTAGATAATAAACTAACTGGTTTTCTCGAAATTCTTAACTGGATGCATCTTCATCTTTCCCGGTACCCAAATACCATATCAATATAGACAGATGAGAGCTTTGTGTGATTAACGCTTGAGAAATCAACATATTGTAGTGAAAATCAGTTACGAATCAATATTGAGCAAATAGGTAGTTGACTTAGGTATAAAAACCAAAACAAAAGCTCAAAACAGGTTGAGAGATTTCTTGGAGCACCAAATGCAATCTTCATGCTAGTAGACCATGGGATATGGAGAATTGGGAAAGAACAACAAACCACAACAACTTGGCAACAACTTGACTTTCACCACCATCTTCATCAACTCTCTATCTCTAAACAATAATGATGGATGTTAACTAAATCGTAGAGAAAAAAGAAAGAAGAATCCAAAATCCGCACTGTCTTCAATGAAATGAGAGGTATAGTCTCTCATAAAGGATTCTCTCAACTGCTACAGTTACATTGCTACAATAACATTGCTACAGTAACGCTGCTACAGTACTTTTTGCCATTTCTGGAGTCTGCTCCCTTCTCAGCTGGCGTCCGCACACTGCTATGGTTGCTCCTTCCCACACCGCCAAAAAAGTTCGATTGCGAGAATAGGAAGAAGACCCTCCTCCCATTGATCAGCCAGCGATCCAACCTCCTCCAAGCTACAGTGCCGCGGTCTCAGGTCATCCTACTCAGGGCAGCCAATCTATCAATCTCCAGTGGCCAGATGACCCCTCAATTGAACTAGAAGAGGGCGATCTCACTCTGGTACAGGGACCTCATGGCTTAGGCATCGAATTGTCCTCTACATTCCGAGGCAAATTAGACACCGTCTGGGCGCAAGCGGTGGTGATCAAGCTGATGGGAAGAAGGCTGGGATTCAGCATGCTCCAGGAGCGCCTTCTCACCTTGTGGCACCCGACCAATCCCCTCAAAATTGTGGATTTAGAGAATGATTTCTATCTTATCAACTTCAAGGAGGAGCGGGATTATATACATACCTTGACATAGAGTCCTTGGATCATTTCCGGCCACGTCCTTTCGGTCCAACCATGGACTCCAAACTTCCGCCCTTCCTCCAGCCGTATCACCCACGTCGTGGCTTGGGTCCGCTTCCCCGGGCTCCCTATTGCCCGATACCACCCATCCATTCTCACTGCTCTTGAAAATCTAGTCGGGAAAATGGTTAAAATAGACGATACCACACAATAGACTTACCAAGGACGCTTTGAGCGAGTGGCGGTCACCCTGGATCTCAGTGCTCTTCTGCGTTCGGTAGTGGACCTCGACGGGGAAGTCATTCACGTTGCGTATGAGGGTCTTCCCCAAATTTGTTTCCAATGTGTTCGGGTTGGCCATGGCTCCAAAACTTGCCCCTCGCGACCCGTGACTCCTCCTGTTCCTGCGCCATCCTCCGTCGAGTCCCCCCCGCTAGATCTCGTCGTCCCAGGCGGAGTTCCCTCCCCTAGTCCCCCACCAGCAGATACTTTCAGTCCCTGGATGCAGGTGACCCGTCGGACTCGCCGGCCCCCACCTTCTTCCACCGGATTTAGACGGGATAGCCAGACCCAACTGACACAAGATGGCTCCCGCGGGTCGCGCTTCTCGGCTCTCTCCCCTGCTGTGTCAGACGTTGCCCCTACGAGCCTCCCTCCAACGGTCGCCTCTCCTAGCTCCTTCATTGGAACGTTCTCGTCCGCTCTGGACCAGCCCCCCCCACCCCGCCCGAAGTACCGCGATTACACGAGTCGCACGCCACAGACGAGGCTCGAACCTGGGAGTTTCTAGATCCCCTAATATTCATCCGGAGACGACGTCGTCTCCTTCTCAGATGTAGATCCCCGTGGGTTTGCCTCCACCCACGGGTCCAATCTCATCTGTTGCCAGCCAGCTCCTTCCTTGGCCCAGGATGCCTCCTCGGGCCCAGATGTCGTCCCTCCTCCACAGGCCTTATCCTCCGCGGGTCCACACACTCACGGCCCCCTGCTGCCGCAGCCCACACCCCCGGGACTTAGTACCCCCTGACCCAGCCCGTCACACATTGTCATTTCGCTACCATCCCACGCGGCCTTGCTTTCACCAGACCCGACCATCTCTCTGCCCGTCCCCGCGGGCCCGGACCTTGAGGTGATGGACGTGGTCCCCACTGATCCCCATCGCCCAGTGGACACGACCCCCCACCATCCCTTTCCCGAGGCTTCACCTCCCCGGCCTCCCAATCCAATTCCCGACCATCGCCCGGATGGGGAGTTGAACGCTTCACCCGATACGCCGATGGCAGAACTTGCCCCTGCGGCCCTGCCTCGCCCAGATCTCGCTGGCCAAGCTGGTCCCACAGACCATGCCATGACCGGTGTAAGTTAGTCCCCTTTCTCTCTTTTCCTGTTTGTGACGATATTTATCTAGAATTGTCAAGGGGCTAGAGGTCGGAACTTCAAGCCCATTATGAGAAACTATATTCGAATCCATAAGCCCCGTTTAGTGGTCATTATTGAGCAGCGTATTAACGGTGTACGTGCTCTGCAAGTTATTCGTACTCTGGGATTTAGCAATTCTTTCTGTGTGGAGGCGACGGGCTATTCGGGCGGGATTTGGCTGCTGTGGCACGAGAATGTTGATGTTCGCATTCGTCTTGCCCACCGCCAATTTATTTATGCTCGAGTTCAGTGGGACCGTCACTTGTTTGATTTTACCGCGATCTACGCGAGCCCCACCTACCCGTTACAACAATACCTTTGGCACTACCTGGCCTCCCTCGCTCCGCACATCAACGTCCCCTGGATTCTGGGCGGAGATTTTAACGTGAAATTGGAGGGTGCTGATAAGCGCGGGGGTTCCCGCACCTACCCTACCATTAACACTCACTTTCGGGACTGTATGCTCCGGTGTCATCTCCAGGATCTTGGGTTTTCAGGCCCAAAATTCACATGGAAAAGGGGCACTCTTCGGCTCGCCTGCTTGGCTTTCTACGCATCCGAGTACCCGAATTACCCACCTCCCTTTTCACAAATCGGATCATCGGCCTCTCCTTATTCGATTCAGCGCTCCCGCTCCTCCCCCGCCGCTGTGTCGTCCTTTCCGTTTTCAATCGACGTGGCTTACTCACGATTCTTTCGCCTAAGTGGTCGCTGATAACTGGCATCCGAGTTCCTCGGATTTCAGTGGAGCGATCCGTCGCTTCTCGGAGCAGCTCCATCATTGGAATGCCACGGAGTTTGGAAACATTTTTCATCGGAAAAAACGCCTGATGGCCAGACTTGAGGGCCTTCAAAAACTAGTGGAGGACTCCGATTCCCCCTCCCTTCATGAGCTCGAGACCTACCTGCGGAAGGAATTGGAATCCGTTCTCTATCAGGAAGAGCTCTTCTGGCACCAGCGCTCCCGGAGCCAATGGATTGGCTAGGGCAACCGGAATACTCAGTATTACCACGCCCTCACTCATTCTAGACGTCGTCATTCCCACGTTCATTCTCTTCCTGACAGCAATGGTAATGAAGTTACCGATCCTGCCGTTCTCCGAGGCCTTGCTCAGCGCTACTTGGAGGACTTGTACCGCTCCGATGGTCCCTCCCCTCTCCCTGAGCCTCTCCCTGGCAATTTTCCTCCTCCCCCGTCACATATGATCGAGGACCTCTCTCATCCGCTCAGTCCCGATGAGATTAAAGTGGCTTTCTTTTCTATGGCCCCTAACAAAGCTCCAGGGGTTGATGGTTTCCTGCTCTTTTCTAACAATCCCAGTGGGACACTGTTGGCTCCTCCCTGATTCATTTCCTTCAGCGTATTTTTTGTCATGACGTTTGGGAGACGACGATTAATCGTACCATCATCGTCCTTATTCCTAAAACCCCCTCCCCTACTTCTATTTCGTAATTCCTCCGATCGCTCTTTGCACTATGCTCTACAAAGGCCTCATCAAGATTTTAGCGAATCGGCTCCAGCCGTACCTCGCGGGTCTCGTTAGCCCGACTCAGTGTAGCTTTGTGCCTGGCCGCCTCATTACCGACAATATCATCATTACCCAGGAAGTGATTCACTCCATGAGACGCAAGACTGGTCGGACAGGGCTTATGGCCATCAAAGTGGATCTCGATAAAGCTTATGACCGTCTCAGTTGGGACTTCATTCACGACACCCTTCACGACATTGGTATTCCAGTCTCGCTTATTTCGCTCATCATGAAATGCATATCTACGGTGTCCTTTCAGGTAAGTTGGCAAGGCGAGCTTAGCGCGGGCCTTTCATCCTTCTCGCGGTATTCGCCAGGGGGACCCCCTCTCCTCTTATATTTTTGTGTTGTGTATGGAACGACTTGGTCATGCGATTTCTCAGGCGGTGTCCTCTGGTCGTTGGGTTCCTGTCAAATTAAGCAGGAATGGGCCTCCCCTTTCCCACTTATTCTTTGCCGACGACCTCATCCTCTTCTCTGACGCTTCCACCGATTAAGTTCACGTTATTCGGTATGTTCTAGACTCGTTCTGTGCTGCCTCGGGGCAGCGCGTCAGCCAGGCTAAGTCGAGATGCTACTTCTCCAAGATGTCCCTCCTTCGACCTGCCGTGCCTTAAGCAGCGAGTTGGCTTTCCCTCGGACGACCGACCTAGGCCAGTACCTGGGGGTTCCTATCCTGTACCAACGGGTCGGCAAGCATACCCATCAACACATTCTCGATAAGGTTCATCACCTCCTGTCTGGCTGGGCCCCCTCCACGTTGTCTTTTGCTGGTCGGGTCACCCTGGTGCAATCGGTTTTGGCGGCTATTC
>JANIPM010000008.1:48897656-48913272 GCA_027478405.1 Erythroxylum cassinoides | reverse complement strand
TAAGGTGCTTTATGGCAAAAGAAAAATAAGATTTTGTTTAAATGATGAGATATGAATGAATATGAAGAAGAAAATGAAATGAGGTTTGAGGGATGATGAAAATCCCTTTTGGAAGTGGTTTTTCTTTGATTGATGAAAAAAAATTTATACCATTTTGGAATTAGGTTTAGACCCAATTGTCTAAGCGGATTGAGGTAGATTGGATCGTCTTTATAGTTTTCCAACGTGTTTGTTTGTTTTCTTTTAAAAGTATGCGTTTTCGGATGTCAGAATTTGACCTTAAATTTGATTGCAGCCTTTCGATTCTTTTGGTTCCGCACGTGCTTTCAATTCCTTCGCTTTTTGATCCGATTTGATTTCTTTAGTTTTCGCTCATTGTGACTTTCGCTTTATGATCTGTTCTTTCGTTTTCGCCACTTTGTTTTTCGATTTATGTTTCCGAAGTTGGGTTTCGGAAACTCCCAATATTTATAACATATTTTCTGAGTTTCAAAGTTAAACGTATTCTAATTATGATATAGCACTTATTCACTGTATTTATTGGCTTCAAATGGTCATTTCCATCTGAAGCTGTATGTTGTTAGTTGTTCAGAGCATGATCAGCTATACTTTTTAAATTTATTTTGTGGAAATCAATTGGTTCATATGATATTTATAATTGAAACTAGGATATACTTTGGACTTCAAAAAGGTCACCTCTAATTGCTTTCATATTGTTATCATTTTGTTTTTATTTTTGTATCATTCAGATTTTATTATATATCTTCATTTAAAAAAGTATTTTTCCCATATGATTCCTTTTTGTTTTATTGCATTGTATCCTTGTTTATAAAGTTTTAATAAAAAATCAAAATTCCTTAATAATATTATTTTTAAGGTTTTTCTATCTCTTCTTCTCGAGTTAGGATTTTATTTTGTTCAATTCTTTATTATGTGCCTTTTATATCAAGATTGTTCTAAACCCTATTGTTTATATTATTATCTTATCAAAGGAGAAAAGAAAAGAAAGAAAGAAAGAAAGAAAAAGAAAAGAAGAACGTTAGTGCATGAACAGTTTACTAAAAAAAATCATTCCTAAATGTAACTTGAAAATTCTTGTTAATCCCCTTCTTTTTTTTTGGGTTTTTAAATTGCCTGCTCAACTCATGAGTTATTTCTCTTCTTGACAAATAGTTCTTAGATTTTTGGAATTTATAGGGTTGAATTCTTATTTGAGTTTGTTCAAAATTCATTAACTTTTCTTACCAATGAACTAAATTTAACATCAATTGACACACACACACACACACAAAAGAATAAAGAGATTGCTTATCATAAATCAATTAAATAATAAACAATAATTTAAAGAGAATGGGAAAAAGATAGTATAAATTGATTTATAGTGGTTTGATAAATAATCCTTAACTATATCGACTCTCTAAACTCTTATTTGAATTTTACTATAATTCTTATTTCAAAATGAAGAACAACCTTTGTATAATCTTTTCTTGGTAAAGAGGAATCCTTTTACAATCTTCCTTCATGGTTAAAAGGAACCTCAATGTCACTTAAAACACTCCTAAGTACAATGATATAATTCCCTAACTAAATCTTACAAGTCAAAATATCTTACTTTATCGCCTCATAATTTCAAAAAGGCTCACTCACACAAATATAGGTAATGATACTCAAATAATTTAAAAACATTTAGAAATATGTGTAAAAGACACCCAAATTATTCTTGATGTAACAACTAAAGAAAAAAGATGTATTTGTAGGTTTTAGTACCTCTACTAATTATTAGAACAAAAAACTAAACATAATAATGGCTAGTTGTAGAGAACTAATCAACCAATATGCATTGAATGGACATATTCATTAGCCATTAAAACATTGGTTGACGAATATGGTACACTGGTTGATCAATACATCAACCAATATTACTACAAACTCTTGAAATATCAAATTTAACAAATTTAACCTATATTGGTCAATCAACCTATATAGGTCAATTAATGCCCCTAAATACATGATTTTAACAACTTTGAATGCGCCAACTTAATTTGTTTAATACAATTATTATTTAAACACTTCCTACAATGTTTGTTAAAGAGTGTTTCCAAGATCAAGAGACTTTTCAATTAAAACCAAAATCTTCAATGCCTCTTTATTAATGAAAAGACTCATGTAATGAAGTGATATAAAATATTCATACTTTGTGAGTCTTTTAGAACATAAAATTGACTAAATGACATTCTAATTAACATTACAAACTAAAGAATGACTTTAACGTTGTTATTCTTTTGTTTTTGACTTGGTCTTAAAATTGTAAGTTGCAAATTTCATATTTTCTTTTGACAAATTCACAAACTATCTTCTTGATTTTATGATTACTTCTTATTCTTATATTCGTTCTTAACAAAATAATACCCATTAGTAGTATTTATGATTTTTATCATCAAAACATTGATTGGAACATCCCTTGGTTCAATAATTTTTCTTTTTTAATGATGACAAAATATTTGTGATATTAGAGAGTAATAATAAAATTAAACACACAAACAACTAGCCATATCAAGATAATTATTAGCTACCTTTTAATTTGTTCATAAAACATAATTTAATATTAAGAGAAAAAAAGATATTTAAAGAATTATTCATACATATAGATAAAAGAAATTTACTCAAGCATAAAAATATTATAACATAAAAGTCATTCCTCTTGAATGTCATCATTTCTTGTAAATTTGATATCACCAACCTTTCTTTCCCTTTTTGGAATCGTAAAAGAGAAATAATTTATCTAGAAATGCAAAAAAAATTATCATGCATCAAGCTAACTTGGTTAAAATATCAAAGTGAATTTGATCAAGATCGATAAACTTTCTCAATAAAGGGTGTTATTAGACATTTAAAGATTAAAAAAAGGTGAATTTTTAATAAAAGCATCCCTAATTATATCTAATGGTCCTCATGTGTAAATACTTCTAGTATTTTCTGTCAAGCTTTACCTAAGATCTTAGATCACTTATGCCTTTCATGCCTGTACTCCTTCTTTATTCAAAGATGAGTCTTAGATTGGTGTTGCTTACAAAATCAAGTTTATTCCTAGGATTAGGTTATCAACTTATCAGCTATCTCAACAAAAGTGATCTAATTACTTCAAATTATGTTTCAATTGTAACATATATAAGGTTAGAGAGAAAGAGACAATGATTGTTCCTTAACCTAAAAATGGAGTCCCATAAGTTATGTAGATTCATTTACTCAAGGTTATGTAAGATCATTATTTCCAAATCCCTTCACCTCAAGTGCAGTGTTGGTTACAAAAGGTTGAACCCAACTTAATGGTACAACTTATAGAATTGGCCCATATCTGCTACTAATTAATTGTTTAAGAATATATTCCAATAATTAAGGAACTGCTACTAATAAAAAAACCCTAAAGATTAAGGGTTTATCCAAAAAGAATGTGAGTGCTAATGATCTTCAACATGAAGGGGAAAGAAAATTTAAAAATGAGGTAATTAGTTACAATGGGGGATGGTGTAGTGAGTTATCCAAGGTTTTGAGAGGCATAAGTAAGAAAATGGAAAAAAGAAGAGAAGAGAAGGAAATATCTCTTAGATTATGAAGATTGGTCAACCACATAACTACATTAGTCGACCAATATTTGTCTCAGATAGGAAAAGTGAAGTAGTATTGAACATTTATTTTTAACTCGCTATATTGGTCAATCATAGAGCCAAATTAGTCAATTAATGACTGATATGCTTGAGTAGTGTATATAGCCAATCTACTTTCAATCTCAACGAAAAGAAAATTAAGACAAGGGGATATTGGTTGACCACTTGAAGACATTGGTTGACCAATAAGCATAGGTGGTCAACCAGAGAAGCAAACAAACTCTTTATAAACTTAATAAAAAGACAAAAAAAATGATTTTATAGGATGATGGTTAAATAAAAAGTTAGAAAACAATCTAAAAACTCAAATAAAATTATTAACAAACCTAATTAATTAACTAAATATCAATAAAAAATGAGTTAAATCATATAAGGGGATCCTTATCATATACAATTACTATATAATCAAATCTAACTTATGTTTATTCAAAAGTTTAGAGAAATTATTGCCTAATTGGTGTAATGTTAACTTAATATCCTTATTTTATATAATAATCTCTAAGTTTAGGTACTAAGGTCTAAACTATACTTTAGAAAAATGTTCAGTTCCTTATTCATAGTATAAACCCAACATTCATCACTAAGGATTTGGACTTAAATTGAAAAATAAGTGCAATATGTCACATATTTCAAAATCATAAACAAATAATTACCTTTTATTTAACAAAATCCATTAATGATTTGAATGGTGTTTCTTCTTGAATTTTCAATCTATAATTAGCATCTTATACTTTTCATCTCCCTTATTTTTTTTAACAACTAACTATTTTGAAAGTCTTAAGGGCTAATTTCTCCACATCCTACAATAACATCTTTAAGACTTTTTTAAAGTAAGAAGGTTAGATTACTAAAGATAAAAAACATAAGTTCTTTTAAAATAATACTTAATTCAATAACTACCATCTATATTACATACCACTTGATATATTTTTTTTTATAATAAACCTACAAATTAAGGCAATCAATGTGTTTTAGGTACTCAGATCCTTGGTTGTTAGTCTTCTTCTTCTTTTCAACCCACTTCCTTAAGGGTTTGCTTACCATCCTTTGTTTAATAAAACAAAATCTATCAACATGTCTATACTTATCACAAAATGACCTAATATGTTATACGAGTAATGATAATGTATAAATATATTTCTTGGTCTTTTATGTCTATATGCACAGTAAGGAATCTTTTTTTTATGTATTTAAGGGTGTTGAATGTTTTCGTAAGGTAGTGAAATGAGCTTCATGATTATATGCATGATACCTATATAAATGAAATCTTGATGCATGCTTTCTTTAGGTCTAAAAGAGTGTGAGTGGATTTACATGTTATAATAGAAATTATACCTATTCTTCCATTAAGAGTATTGAACTTTATGCCTATATTATATGTGATATATGAAAGCATGATGCTTTCTTTAAAATTAATCCTAGTGGATGTTGTATTTGCATGTATATACTTAAACATGGATGCTCTAAACTTATTCATCTCATCAAGCAATGGTTCTTCACTATGAAAATATTTTCCCTTCTGTAAACATGGTTTTAGAATTGGTTTTGCTTACATGGTTGTATCGTATTCCATGTTTATCATTGGAATTTGTTTTAGTTGCTAACAAGTTTTTTAATTTTTTTACTCTGTTTAGTAAATTTAGGCAATGAATGAATCCTTGAAAACACTAATCTACTTTTTCAATGTCTCATTTTCATGTTTTAATTTGTCTAATGAATGACTCTCATCAATGATCACATCTTTGGATGCTTTAATACTAAGAAATTCACTTTTCGTATTCTCATTATCATTTATGCGTACATCCAACTATTTTCGAGCATCCTTAAGTTTAGAGGATAGTTTCTTCCGGTTCTAACTTATGATTTCCAAAATTTTGACTAATTCATCATGCCAAATCATTATCACTATCATAAGAATTAGAGTTAGATGTTACCTCATTATCATTCATAACGATAAAGTACGTGTGAGATATCTCTTCTTTCAATTACTCATTTTTGGATTCACTTATGTAGGCTTTAAGTGATTTCTTCTTGTATCTGTCCTTCTTCTCTTTCTTATTATTTCTTTTATACTTGTCATCATCTTTAAGTAAAGGACATTATGACTTCCTGTGGCCAAGTTTTCTACATTTTAAGTAAATAATATTAGAGGATACGTATTTTAAATCGCTTTTACCATCCTTAAAGTCCCTTATTTTAAAGAATTTCCTTTGCAAAATTTTCTTGAATTTTATAGTGATTAAGGCAATGTCTTCTTCGTTACTTTCACTAATTGATGTCTCTTCCTTTTTGCCCCATTTTTCCTTTAAGGCTTTGAATGCAAAATTCTTTTTTTTAGAAGCATCATTTCTTATTTTGTCTCTTAAATCATCATTTCACATCTAAAAAGAGATATAATAAGTTCCTTTAATATTGTTAGATCCTTAGCTTCTTGTATAGCTGTCACTTTAACTTCCCACATCTTTGAAAGTTACCTAAGCAACTTTTTTACCATTTCAACATTAGTGTAATTCTTTTTAAGAATATTCAAAGCCTTAATAATATTAATAAATATAGTTTTCATATTAGATATGCTTTCATTATGTTTCATTTGAAACAATTCATATTGATTTGTTAATATACTAACTTTGCTCTCCTTTACTTAATTTTCCCCCATATGTAACTTCTAAAGTATTCTAAATTCCATGAGTTGATTCACGCATAAAGACCCTATTAAATTTATTTCTTCCTAATGCATAAAATAAGATGTGTACATCCCCACTATTCAAGAAATTAATCCTTTATCTTGAGGTTCCTATTCTTCCTTTTTTTGGGGGGCCTATTTATTATCTACGATTTTTTGTAGGTATAAAGGGACCATTTGAAACTATTTTCTATAGGTCTATACTTTTAGCCATTAAGAAGAATCTCATCCTAGTTTTCCAATAGAGATAATCATTTTCATCAAATAAAGGTGCCCCTACTAATGCTTTTGATTGAATGATGATGGTGATGTTGCTAAATATGTCATTATGATCTTTGATATAAGATCTTGTTTGAAATACTTGTATCATAAATTTGCTATAATACTATTTGTTAGTCTCTAATAACACCCAAGTTATAACTATTATAACTAGTGAACTCAATTTAACAACAATCAATATATATATAAATAAAAAAGTTATTTAACATAAACTGTTTAACCAATTGAATAATAATTTAAAGAGGATAAGAAAGAGAAAATGAAAATTGATTTATAATGGTTAGATAGATAATCTTTTCCTACATCCACTCTCAATACTCTTCTTGGAATTTTACTACAATTCTTCTTTCAAGACGAAGAACAACCTTTGTACAATCTTTTCTCAATTAAGAGGAACATTTTTACAATCTTCCTTTACAATGAAGATGAATCTCAATGCCATTTGGAACACTCCCAAATACAATGATATAACGCCCTACTGAATCTTATAATTCAAAGTACCTGACTTTATCACTTATAACTCTAATGAGGTTTATCCACATAATTATGAGATAATAATGCTCAAATGATTTAAAAACACTTAGAAGTATATGTAAGTGATACCAAAATACTTCTTAATCCAAAAACTAATTAGAAAATATGTATGTATAGGGTTTCATGACCCTTACCAACTGTTGAAGCAAAAAAATTAGTCATTATGTTACTAGTTACAATGCACTAGTCATCTAGTATAGCATAATAGACAACCATTGTGCATTAAATGAATAAATCAATTATTTGTTAATACATTGGTCAACCATTAAGCATATTAGCTAACCAATACATCAACCAATGTTATTACAAACTTACAAAACATCAAAGTTAACAACTTTAATTAGTTAAACATTACCCCATATAGTTCGACCAATCCCTAGAAATATGATTTTAACAACTAAAAATGATTAAACTTAATTTATTTAAAGAAAATATGATTTAATCTCTTCCCAAAATGATCCCTAAAGAGTGTTTGATTGATCAAAAGGCCTTTCCATTAAAATCAAAACTCTAGTGCCACTTTATGAATGAAAAGACTCATGCAATAAAGAGATATAAACTATTCATACATGATGAGCCTTTTAAAACATCAAATTGACTAAATAAGATTACAATTAATATTATAAACTAAAGAAGGACCTTGATGTTCATTATTCTTGACTTGTTTTCCACTTTGAAAGTTACAAACTTTACCTTTTATTTTATTGGCTTTATGAATTATCTTCATGAGTTCATGACTACATCTTATTCTCATATTCCTTCTCATCAAAATATAAACCTTTTAGTAGTACTTATTTTCTTATGATCAAAACATCAATTGAAACCTCCCTTGGTTTAACAGAATTTTACTCGTTATTTAAAGAACTTGTGAAGGAAGAAATAAGAGTGGTTTGTCATTTTTAAGAGTAAACATATGACAGACCATGTGAGAAGATTTTCTATTCTAATTTTTCTTATAGCTTTCAAATATGTCTATTAAAGGTGTTCATCATTAAAGGAGGACAAAGATAAGTTGTACTTTATGTAAACTATGCAGCAACAATTTGAAAAGATTAATATGATGTATAACAAGGTGAGGGATATAATGGAGAGGTAATCATAATATATTATTGAATTATAAAGAAGATAACAATCCTAAATCTATAATAAAGGGAGGTATAACAGGGTTAATTTAACAACTCCATCAAAGGTTTATGAGGAGAATAATGAATTAAGTGAAGATGATGTTAACCCTACATTTAAGGTTTAAGGGAACATGTTTAGACCTAAGGAAGCTCAAAGTTTGAGGAATGGATGCGAATGTTGGGAACATTAAGATGATCATACCTGTCTTTAAAGGTAGGTCGTGAAGCTTAATTGGAGTGA
The DNA here is from genome assembly GCA_027478405.1 of Erythroxylum cassinoides. Lineage (NCBI taxonomy): Eukaryota > Viridiplantae > Streptophyta > Magnoliopsida > Malpighiales > Erythroxylaceae > Erythroxylum > Erythroxylum cassinoides. The sequence continues at coordinate 48,904,746 of JANIPM010000008.1, read as the reverse complement.
GAGATAAACATATAATTAATGTTTAACTATCATCAATATAGAGAAGAACGTAAAGTTGGTTTAATAGAGTTTACTAATTATGTTATTATTTGTTAGAATCAGTTGGTCAATAATAAGAGAAGAAATCATAAACGACATATATAAACTTGGAATGAATTGAAAGCTTTTACAAAGAGGAGATTTGTGCAAGTTATTATTATAGGGATTTGTATTAAACATTGCACAGTCTTACATAAGGACCAAATGATATGGAAAATTATCATAAGGAGATAGAAATAGTCATTATTCAAGCCTATATAGAGGAGAATAAATTAGCGACAATGATAAGGTTCTTAAATGGCTTGAATAAAGTTATAACTATATATTATAATATTACATGGAGTTAAAAAAAGATGGTATATGTAACACCCTGCTACTATAAATTATATTCCAGAACATCTAGAGGACATTCAAGTACATATCTTATGATAATGACATGTTAGAGCAGTTATGTTCTCCTATATGGCATTATAAAGAATGACACAATACTTAAAAACAACTACTACTCTTCATTTTATTGCAAACATGATTTACACTGTAGTCATTAAATCAAATATTTACATTACCAAAATATTTGAAAGGTTACAAGCTTTTATACAAAAGTTCTACATGACATAAGTAAACTATATAAAACAATCTACTATTCCTCAGACATTAACTGATAGACCTTTGAGCCATTTCTTAATCTAAAATCGTTCTTCTAGAGTAACTTAGGAACTAGGCTCCTCTTTTGTACCTGAAAAGGCACTTTGCAATTTTGATGAGTTTTGCGAACTCAATGAGCTAACCATCATCGATGGACTCAGTCACATCAAATACATAAATATGTCACATATAACCAAACTCACAACATTCCTCATTTCAATAAGACATAATGAATGTCACATATTTCATATCCTTTTTCAGATCTTATATATATCCCAATCAACCATATTAACATCAATTACTCAAATGTAGCATATTACTTTATCATCACAATTTCAAAAATAGATTCTTAATCATATAATTCATAATCATAATGTACAAATGCAGATGCATATTAGACTCACTTCTATTTTTATTTTGTTATGACCGAGTGCCTATTTCACTGTCCCGTATTTGTTGTAGATACCAAGCTCATTTTAGTACTGTCCTGTATTTGTTGTGGATGCTGAGCTCATTAAACGTTGAGCCTAAGGCTTTGATGCACATAATTGAGCTTAAAATTCTTTTCACGTTGGCTACTCTGGTCACAACTTCTTTATGTGAACATGCATCATGTAATGGAGTGTAATAGTTCACATAACATATCATCAGTCACCTTCAGTCAATGAGCACATTCGATTTTCACAGTTCATCGGATATAAGTCTGGCATTCAACAAATAGTTGAGCATTCAATTTACTTATTCGTATTCAAATCACAAGCACTCCCAATATAGTCCCGAATATCGAACCCCTCGGATAATCAATTGTCCAAAATTAGTAATATCACAATTACAATCAGATCGTTAACAGTTCAATAATTAGAAGTTAAACAGAAGTAAATCAATCCTAGTGAGAACATCTAGGTTACTCACAATACGCTACAGTATATGCTATTGCCTAGATGGACCGACAATGTCTTGAAGACGGCATTCGATTTGAGCGCCTATACATCATACAATACACACAGAATTCACATTATAAAGTTGATCAATCAAATACAAATTCACTTATGCACATGCATATATGTGCCATGTTCAATGCATACCCAATTACTATCCCAAGTATGTTTCCTTAATCATAATTCGTAATCATTCATACATTGTCACTTAGATATGTCTTATTTGAATTTAGGTTAATACCTTAAGTAGACTTGATCATGCTCCATTCATTAACCATACATTTACTAACTCTTTTCTACCATTACAAATATTTCACATAATTCACAATTCTCATTCATTCATTCTTAATGCATTATTAATATCCTTTGGAATACATTTGCATTCATATGAATATCTTTATTCCTTTAACACTCCTTCATTCCAAACTTAGATGCATTATTTTCCAACATTCTTTTCCTTGAAGTATAACATCAATTATCAATCAAAACTTATAACACATTTAACCAACTTTTGCAACGTTAAATTATGTTCTTTTTAAACCTTAATCAAGTCCAAATGCATTATAGTTAAATACCTTATTCGTTAATTGGTTCAACAATCACATAAAAGGACATTTTCTTTACTTTCTTACAATTTCCACAATTGTATATGGCTTCCCACAATCGTGGGATGGGTTATCGAAAAGTTCCCATCCAATTACTTCATTAGTTTTCTAGATTTTCTCAGGATAGGTTTCGTGTCAGTTTTTCATGGATATTTTGACTAGGAAAATGAAGTAATTAGGCAATACATTCTTCTAAAAAACTTTTCGCATATGTCTTAAGTTTATAATGAACTAATGTTCATACAATTTGGTTGATTATTCCTAGAGTTATGCACAAAATACTACATACTGTTTTCAAATAGTGACAGAATCTAAAAACTCAACTTCAAGTCAAATTTTGAAACTCTTAAAGAGAGAAATAAAATTCAATTCCTTCATGAAAAATATATCCATATGTCTCTAGTTTAATTTAAACTTAAAATCATCCCATTTGGATGTCTACAGATCAAGTTATGGCCAAAATACATCAAATTAACATATTTCTTTAGCATAAATACAACTTATTTATACATTAAATTCTAGTCTAATTCATCCTCATAATTCCCTATACTCCACAGTTTCCATACACCAAAAACAAAATAGAAAAACTTCCAAGCTCGTGCAACATTTTCCAGAATATATCTTCACCAATGACACATGCATTTCATTCCAATTCAAGCATCATTCTTATATCATTTGACATGTCATAAAACTCAGATTGTCACTTACTTGTTAGGATTTCAATTTAGCTTAAACTTCAGATTAAATCACGTCTCCATGCAAGCAAACTTCATCACAAACTTAAAATGAAAACAGGTTGATTTTGGATATGAAGATGAAGGTAACGTTCAGCTGGTTTTCTTGGCTATTTTGTGTAAGGTAAAAAGCTAGTTTTGGTGCAACAATTTGGCTAGGGTTTAGGAAAAATACAGAGAAGAAAGTAGGAGCAATTTTCGGTGATGAAAACAAAAGAAAGAAGCAGCAAAACTCTGCTACAGAAACTTGCTACTTTACATGCTAGGAGTCACCATTAAAGCATAACACTTATCCTAAGCCATGTCTTACATTTGCCTAATCAAGATGCTGCCACTAATCCACTCAAGATGCTGCCATTAGTTACTAATGAAGTAGTCCACATGTCACCCCAAGATTGGTTCACTTATCACATAATAATTTGTCCATTTGTCACAAATTTTACTATGCCAAATGTCACTCAATTTTAGGCTTATTCACCCTAATTTTCCATGTATCAATTTGTCCTACCACTTGGCTTTTATTTGTTTTACCAAATGTACATTTAATCCATTTGTCTCTCAATTAATAACATTTAATCCCAATTTACTAATTAAGATCTGAAATACCAAAATTCAAACACATTATGTTCACTTAACTTCTTTCATGCCCCAGAATAAGTCAATTGAGTGCATATGCTATCTTTCTAATGTGTTCTAATATCAATTCGTGTATGAAAGCTAATGTTATGCATGTATATGTAAAACTTAATCTAGGGTTAAACCCTTAGCATATACCAAAAAACAAGATATTACAATACCAATATAAGGTATATTATTCTACTATGGTTTAACAATCACATAAAAGAAAGATTACCACGTTAAGGCCTTACCCACAATCGTGGGGTACATTCCCATGATTGTGATAGAGGCTAATGCATCTGCCCACGATCGTGCGATGAGTGCCACGATCGTGGCCTAACTATTATCCTACGAATTCTAGATCCAAACATCTTCTTTCCAAATTCCCAAACACCAACATCATAATCCCTAAATTATGCGTCAAGTATACCTCAATTACATGCCAACTCCTCATCAATTTCATATCCAATTTCAACTCAAAATCACTCATTTATCAGCTCACAAACCATTGTCTATCATGCAACAAAATCTATAGCAAAACTTATCAAACAAGCATCATGTTCCAAATCTCATTGTATTATCAATTCAACATATATTCCATTCTGATTTAGTCATCATAGAACATATAATAATACATACTATAAAGTTTAGAATTCCCTTACCTTCTTAACTTCAATTTTTCAAATCCAAAGAACCAACTATACTAGCCCTTCCAAGCAACCAATACACAACTTCAAGATCAATGTGAAATTAAGTTAATCTTAGCACCAAAAGGACAACATAGAAGATAACAAAATCCAGCTTGGTTTATGCAATTTTTGGCTAAGATTTTAGAGTGGTAATGCATAGATTTGCGACAAAATTTCATAGATGAAGGAGAGGGATAGTTTTGGTGGTGATCGAGCAAGAAGAGAAAGAATAACCAACAGAAACACTTCTGCCCTAGATGGACTAATTTGATGCTCTCACCACAAGGCATATGTCTCCTTTGTATGTATCACATATGTCCTGCATTTAAGCTACCAATTGTCATACTTCCATTAAGTCATTTGTCACTTAATGAATGCTAACCAATGTCACAATTTCATTAGGCCACTTGTCACTTAAGCAATGTTGCCAAATGTCAATGCATTAGCTATGCCAAATGTCACTAACTCATAAGCTTAGTCATTCTAATTTTCCATATACCAACTTGACTTGTCATTTGATAATTTTCCTAGTCCAAACGTAGATTTTAATATTGCAATTCTCTAATGGTGGCTGTTAATTCCAAATCACTAAGTATAATCCATTAGACCAAAATTCTAGACAAATGCAATTCACATTCAAATCATAGCTTAATTTTAACACCTATCACACATGTACTTTCATGGACAAGTAACATTTCAACGAGGATATAATTTGGGGCCTTACAGTTATTGTTTCAAGGAAAGTAAAAAACAAAATCATTTATCTCGAGCTTAACAATATCAAGTTTGATACACATCCATTATTATTGCAAGAGGCCTTTAATCACTTAAGTGACTTAATGAACAAAACCGCTAAGGCTCAATCCTTTAAACTCTTTCAGAAGAAATCTTGGAAGATACAATTTCACCTTAAGAAGTTGAAATTTTATGCAAAGTAGTCACTCTTTAGGAAATAAAGAAATCTTGAGATCTCTACATCCCCTCAAGGCCCCTAGTCTAGATGGATTCAATGTCAACTTCTTTAACAAGACCTAGCCTTTTATAGGTAACCTAGTATCTAAAACTGTTATAGAGTTTTTTAATAATGGTTCTCTACTTGCAGAAATAAACAAGGCATATATTACTCTTATTCCCAAAATAACTTTCGCTCCATTACTTATTGTAACTCCATCTATAAGGTAATTTCAATCATACTTGCTCGTAAACTAAGAAGGATGCTTCAGAACCACATTATTCCTACTTAAGGTGTATATATACCTAGTAGAGTAATTAGAGACAACATATCGATTCTTTAAGAGCTGATGCTCTAAGAAGAGAGGCAATCCTAATTGGATTGCTTGCAAGTGTGCAACCTTCAACAAACCGAGTGACTTCCTTCCCCATCTTGGGCCAATAAAAATTCTTACTAGCCCACTCATAATTCTTGTCTCTTCCAAATTGAGTGGCTAAGCCTCCACTATGGACTTCTTTCAAGATAGCTTCTCTTAAAGAACGATTAGGAACACAAAGAGCATCAAGTTTGAAAAGGTAACCATCATGAATGAAAAAATCCCCAAAAGCACCATCTTTCTTAACTCTCTCCCAAATCTCACCAAACTCACAATCTCCCTCATACAAGTTCCTAATGTCCTCAAAACCTATTACATGAGCATGCATAGTACTGAGGACTTCATATCTCCTAGACAATGCATCAGCCACAACATTACTTGGATTATCCCTATACCTCACTTTGAAACTTATAAGGTCTTTGAAACACAAAAAGTACAAAAGTTTCATGTAGAAGAAGTTGAATTGAGAAAAATTTTCATTCTGCAAAAATGGGTGGGCGTCGCGACGTGCGGCAACGTGCGCCGCGATGTGCGGATGTCGCGACGTGAAGCTGCGTGCACGTTGCGACGTGCATGCAAAATGATCAGCCTCGTCGCGGCGAGGAACAGCAGAATGACAACAAATTTTAAATTTACCAAGTTTTTACCAACAGAATGCAAGATTGGCTAACACATGTGTTAAGAAAACATCAACAGGTCGGCAAGACAAATGATATATAGGGAAACAACTCCCCCACACTTAAATCACACATTGTCCTCAATGATAAACAAGAAAAAATAAGGCAGAAGGGAAGGAAGCACAAAGGACAATTCAACACAACAACAGGAGGGCAAGAGATAGAACTCAAAAGGGGGAAATTATTGAATGGAAAGGCTACTTCCTAAACTAAAAGCTAAACTATTTTCCTACAAGGTTTGTTTCTCCCTGACACTTACTTAACAAACTAATGCACCAATATATATATCACAAGTAATCACGAGGCTTAAGTAAGTAAACAAGTGAAAGAAAGAGACAACCTGGGAGTTATGGAGGTTCTTGATACTTCCGATAAACCTTCGACAGATGGCCATGTTGTGGTGAAACAACTTCATCCATTTCCATGTCCGTGTCGGCCTCCACTAAGCCAGATTCACCTGAAATGATTGTCGCAGAAATAGTAAGAGTTAGGCTCAGCGAACTTTCACAGAAGGTGTAATCTGTAAAATGCTAATTATTAAAAACGAAGGAAAGCGATAAATGAAAATGCAAGCTAAAAGAAAAGACTCCTAACTTCACTTAACAACAAAATGACAAAAGCTAACTTAAAGAACCAATTCGCGGTTCCCCGGCAACGGCGCCATTTTGATCGCGGCTCTGTCGATTCAACCAAAAGATTGATCCTTGGAAACCGGTCAAAAACAATAAATTCCAAGATCGCAGTATAGGTTGCAACCTCGGGTCGTCTCACTTAATCGGAACCTAATGAAATGGATCTAAACTAGCCTATATGTCAT
>JANIPM010000008.1:48725717-48741758 GCA_027478405.1 Erythroxylum cassinoides | reverse complement strand
ATTTTGAAACTTATAAGTTGTTAAAGGAATGAAGTATACTTTTGATCACAAATGTGTTTTAAATGATAAAATTGATGTGTTAGTTATGAATGTTTAAGAATTGGGAACTTAGGTGAGTACATGTAAAGTGTAATTACTTAATGTATTCATTGGCGAATTATTACAAATGCTTATGTTTATAAGGCATGATAAGTTTGAGTGAGAATGAATGGGTTTAATTTGAGCAAAAAGGAAATGAATTCATACTTGTTCATTATTTCATAGTCATATGATTATGATATTGTGATAATTCCAAACCATCAATTGTCCGAGGAGTTTGATAATCGGGATTGTATTTAAAGAGCTTTCTAATTGTGTGAATATACATAATGTGTGATGACTCAATACATTTATTGATGCCTTAATGCATATGTTTGTATTTATAAGGCATCTTAAGTTTGATCGAATGAATAAGGTCATATGTTATGCACTACATCATTTACATGAAATTTTGAAATCTAAATTGGTTTGTTTTAAAACTATTAATTCCTAGTCGTAGGTAAATAGGCATGCCTAGAAGGGTCTGTAGCTAATCTTGTGACACTAAGATGTCTCCTGATATCAACACTTTGGTATCTCCTAATATTTGACACAATAGTGTCTTTTGATATTGAGATGTAAATCTCTCTTGTTCTATGATATCAATCATGATATCTTCTATTCTAGTCCTGTTACCCACTTCTATAAAAAGAATTAGTAGTCTAAATTATTTTGCATTCTAATACATGTTCAATTTTGATAAAAATAAGTTTTGTTCTAATACAAAACAAGTTCTGTTCTGATAAGAGATAAGCTCTAATTTTATACTAAATAAGTTTTGTTTTGATATGTCATATTTTGATATGAAAGGATTACATCCTATTCTTATATTCAAACTAATACTTGTACATTCTGTTATGATATTTATGAGTTTTGTTTTGATGTAAAAATGTTCTGTATTGATTAATGAATCATATTCTGTTCTGAGATACACTGTTTGGATTACTCGGTATTATGAACAATTAAAGATTGTTGTGATATGATTTGAATCTGTATATATAAATGTTAGATGACTGTTAGAAACAATCACCATTATGTATTATGTTTAGTTATTCCCCTCTAAGCTATATGCTTATCACGGTGGTTTTGCCTCTGTGATGGTTTTGATAAGAAGGTTTAAAAACTGGGACAAAGACAACTACAGTAGCCAATGTGTGTTTTGTTTTAGATTTTGTTTTATTTTGAAAGACGTATATTTTAGTTTTTGGGTTGTATCTGACAATATGAGATAGTTTATATTTTTTTAATGGTTTATAATAACCTTATTACATGATGGATTATATTTAAGGCATGTATTTTGATAAGTTCATTACATATGATGTATGCTATGGTTTGTTTGCAATAACATCTAATGATATGTATTGTATATTTGCTTAAGTTTCTGTTATGCATGTAATGAATGTTGATTATGATTTAGATTGTTTCATTTCTGTTTTGTGTAGCATCTGCATATCCTCCCAGGGGTATGTGGGTGTTACAAATGAAGTGTGAAAAAGGATAGCCAAGAAAAGGGAAAAGGAAAGGAGATTCAAGAAGTGAAAGAAAAAGAGAAGCTGTATGTGCCACCACCACCATATAAGGCCAAACTTCCATATCCACAAAGGGTGAAAGAACATCAGGTGGAGACTCAATTTTCCAGGCTTCTAGAGAAACTAAAGAGGCTTCAGATCAACCTATCATTGGCATGCCTAAGTATGCGAAGTTTTTGAAGGACATACTAACACATAAACAGTCTTGGTAGGACAATCAGACGGTCACTTTGATGAAGAATTGTAATTCAATTATCTCAAGCATGATGCCTTCAAAACTACAAGATCTAGGGAGTTTTATGATTCCATGTGTTGTTGGAGACTTTGAATTTTCTAAATGCTTATGTGATTCAGGTGCAAGCATTAACTTGACGCCTTTGTTTGTTTTTAGGAAATTAGGACTAAGAGAGATCAAGCCAACATCCATGCTAATTTAACTTGTAGATTAATCCATCAAGAGGCTATATGGATTTGAAGATGATGTGTTGGTAAAAGTAGATAAATTTATTATTCTTGTTGATATCGTGGTGTTGGATTTTTAAGCTAATAAAAATTGTCCATTGATTTTAGGTTTGGCCTTTATGAATACTGATAGGGCATTAATTAATATGCATGAAGGAAAACTTGTTTTGAGGATTGGTGATGAACAACTTGAGTTTAATATGTCTAAATCTTTGAAGAAATCGACGGATGGTAATGTATATATGAAGATTGATGTTATGGATGAATGTGTGAAGAAGGTTGAAAAGGAAGTTAATGAAGTTATTGAAGTACACAAGGATGAGAATGTGAGAAAAGAGGATTTATGTGAGGAATTTAAGTTAGAGAAGTTAGAGAGAACAAACACATCTACACCAACTTCTTTCATTAAGCCCCCCACTTTAGAGCTTAAACCCTTACCTCCCTATTTGACATAAACCTTTTTAGGTAAGAACCATATGCTACCCATCATTATCTCAAACCAATTAGATTTTGAGTAAGAAGAGAAAGTGGTGGAGACCACTAGGAAGAGGATGAGAGCTTTGGGGTGCCAAATTTGTGATATTAGGGGGACTAGCCCCAACGTGGTGATGCATAGGATTAACCTAGAAGAAGGGTGTAAAACTGTGAGAGAGTGACAGAAAAGGTTAAATCCAAATATAAAGAGGTTATGAAGAAGGAGGTAGTAAAGTTGTTGGATACAGGGATTATTTATCCTATTTCAAATAGTGAGTGGGTATGTCTAGTACAGTGTGTGCCTAAGATGGGAGGCATGACAATGATGGAAAATGAAAAAGGTGAAAAGATTTCCACTAGGATCATAAAAGGTTAGAGAGTATGTATTGATTACCGGAAGCTCAATTTGGCCACTAAGAAAGATCACTTCCCTTTACCTTTTATGGATCAAATGATTGAGAGGGTGATTGGCCATGTATTTTACTATTTTCTTAATGGATACTCAAGGTACAATCAGGTGGTTATATACCCACAAGATCAGGAAATTACCACTTTCTCTTGTCCTTACGTGACTTTTTCTTATCGAAGGATGCCATTCGATTTAGGCATTGCACCTACCACATTCCAAAGGTGAATGATGGCTATATTTGTAGGCATGAAAGAGAACTTCATGGAGGTATTTATGGATTCAGGTGGATTGAGTTAAGACCAAAGTAATGGAAAAGTTACCAGCTCCCACCAACTTTAAGGGCATTCGAGCCTTCCTTATTCATGCAAGGCTCTACAAATAGTTCGTCAAGGATTTTTCTTTCATCGCTAGACCTTTAACTCATTTATTAGTTAAAGATGTGCCTTTTGTTTTCGATGATGCTTATTTGGATGCTTTTAATGCAAAAGGAAAAGAAGTTGCACGTCATCTATTACGCAAGTAAGACCTCAACTAGAGCACAAATGAATTACATAACTCCAAAAAAGGAGTTGTTTGTAGTGGTATTTGCATGTGAGAAATTCTTTTCTTTTAAGCTTGCATGTCATTATTTTTACAGATCATGTAACATTACGATATCTTTTTGCAAAGAAGGTTGCTAAGGCTAAGCGTATTTAGTAGGCACTTCTATGCTAAGAATTCGACATTAAGATTAAAGATAAGAAGGGAGCAGAAAATGTTATAGTTGACCATCTCTCGAGACTTGAAGGAAGGCACTATAAAAAAGAAGAGGAAATCATGGAGAGCTTTTCTGGTGAGGCTTTAATGATGGTAGATAATCCTTTTCGTCCTTGGTTTGCAGATATGGCAAACTACCTCTCAAGTAGTATTCTTCCTTCTAATCTTTCTTATCAAAAAAGGAAGCAGTTTTTATTTCAATGTTCTTGTTATATTTGGGATGAACATGTACTTTATAAGATATGCACTGACAATGTGATTCACAGGTGTATCCCTGAAGATGAAATGCCTAAAATTTTGATGCAACGTCATAATTCACTTTATGCAGGGCATTATGAAGCTAATAAGACTACAACTTAGATCTTAGAGTGTGGATTCTATAAGCCAACCTTGTTCAAGGATGCTCAAGATTCTATGCTAAAGTATGATAGGTGTCAAATAGTGGGTAACATATCGAAGAAGGATAAGATGCCGCTTTCAAACATCATGCACATGGAGATATTCGATGTGTTGGGATCGGACTTTGTGGGACCATTCCTATCCTCTTTAGGTAAAACTTATATATTAGTTAGAGTTAAATATGTTTTTAGATGGGTTGAGGCTATAGCTACTCTAACTAATGATGGGAAGGCAGTTTAAAAGTTTATTAAGATCTTTACGAGAATTGGGGTGCCCAGAGCAATTATAAGTGATGAAGGGAGTCATTTTTGCAACAAACCGTTTAAGGCTCTTCTAAAAAGATACAATGTTCATCACAGAGTGAAGACTCCTTACCACACCCAAACCAGTGGTCAAGTAGAGGTGGTGAACAAAGAGTTGAAAAGGATTTTAAAGGAGGTAGTGAACACCTCAAGAAAGGATTGAGCGTTGAAGCTAAATGACATGCTATAGGCTTATAGGACAACTTTCAAGACACCCATAGAAACTACTCCATGTAGACTTGTATATGGCAAGGCATGCCATTTACCTTGGAGTTAGAGAATCAGGCCTATTGTGCCTCTAGGAAGTTAAACATGGATTGGAAGCTTGCAAGTGAGAAAAGATTGTTACAACTTGACGAATTAGAAAAATAAGGTTTGACGCTTATGAAAATACCAAGTTGTACAAGGAAAGGACAAAGAAGTGGCATGATGGGTGCTTTTGTTTAATTCAGGACTTCGATTATTTCCTAGAAAGCTCAAGTTAAGATGGAGTGGGCCCTTTAAGGTTACTCAAGCATTTCCCTATGGGGTTTTGGAGTTAGAAAATGACACGAGTAAAGCATTCAAGGTCAATGGGCATAGATGCAAGCCATACTGTAGAGGGCTATACTCATAAGAAAGGAAGTCATCTCTATCCTTTCTTCCACTTCTTTGTTAAAGCATATGAAATGGTCAAGCTAATGACCTTAACTTAGCATGTTTACCTTTATTTTGCTTGCTTTTGTGTACTTGTGTGTTTGATTTTTTGGTTCTGATTATGATTGGTTTGTATTTTTTTTAGTTTGAACTTATGTTCTTTTCAAATTTCTTATTAGATAGTTGATTTTGATGTGTTGATAGGTTGATTGAATATTAGGAATGCATGTTAAGCTTAGAAGAAGACTAAGAAGCTGGAAAAAAATTAAATAATCCACAATCGTGGAAATATTTGTGGGAATCAACCCAATTCCCATGGCTTTCTAGAAACTTTTTGGAGCCTTAATCCACAATCTTGGAAATGGAACCATTTTCCATGATCATGGGAAGGCTCTCTAAAAACTTTCTATAAAACCTTAACCCACGATGATTTCCACAGTCGTGGGATCCTTCGAAAACAACTTTTTAAAAACCCTTTTTTCTTCTTCTTTCTTCACTTTCCTTCAATTTCTCTCTATGAAGTTGACTCTCTCACTAACCCTAGCTTCAAAAATCTTTCATTTGTCTCCTTAAATTTGGAAATTTCTTCATCTTTTATATCATTAACCACTTCTTTTACACTTATTTCACACTACACCATCAATCATACAAGGATTTGGTGAGTTCTAGTTTCCTTCTCTCTCTAAAACGTACTCACTCTCTCTTTTACCTATTTTTGCATATTTTTACTCTTCAATGTCTCCAAAGAAGCTTGTTGCTTGGAAATCCATTGACCAATTGTGTCTACAATTTTGTGGTGAAAGTAAAACTGATATAGCGGCAAATTTTCATGCGCCATTCCTAAGTTTTTCGAAAGATGAAGGTATGCGATTTCGGGAATTTAAAGATAACGAATTACTACCTTCGAGATACTTTGATTTTGAATTGTTAGAAACTCTAGGTTTGAGGGGTAATATTGAACAATTAGCTGCGAATATTGGTTAGGGTCGGTTAATTCATTGTGATGTATCAATATACCCTAAGATGATTGTTAATTTTTTTACCACTGTGCATTATAATCCCAAAATGGATACACTTTTGGTTTAGAATAGGTGGTCATGTTTACAAGCTTGATTATATAGTCATTCGTGCACTTTTTGACTTGCCAAACACTAAAATTTCAGATGATCATGATGACTTCTATGCAAATGACTACTGGAAAAGCCTTACGGCTGAAAACATGTTTGATTCTAGGAATGCACCAAACACCTTAATTCGTAGTACTGAGAAATTATTTCTTCACAAATTTATGTGCTTAATTGTCTTTAATAAAACTGGAAGTAATAAGTGTTCTACTAAAGAATTTTTCTTTCTTTAGTGCATGGATCACAAAGTTAAAATAAATACCTCGTATCATATTTTTAGGTGTATTATGAGTTGTGTTAATAAGAAAAGCTCATATTTTGGTATGGCTTATATTGTCACTACTTTGGCTTTGTTTTATCATCCTGATGTGGATACTGTGTGTACTGCTAACTATGATTTCTTTGATGTATCATATTTAAGATGCTCTGAAACTTTAGAGCTCCATTTTATGAAGCTTTGAAGTCCTCAGTGGTGTACTATAGTTAAGAACAGGAAGGGAAAGAGCACAGCTATTGGACCCTGAAATTTTTTCAATTATTATCGATTTATTTGTGCAATTAATTATTTATTTATGTTTAAATTTATATGGTGTTAAGTGGATTAAAGGAGTTAAAGATATAAAAGACAAAGGAAGGGGTATAATTGGAAGAACTAAGTGAGTGAAGGGCAAAATGGGAAGAATAAAAATAAAAATGTGTTTTAGCTTAAAAGAAGAAGAGAAGCATCGTGGGAGAATGAAAGAGAAGCATCGTGGGAGAATGAAAAAGAAGAGAAGAAAATCGAAGAGGGAGAAGAAGAGAGGAAAATTGTGGGAGGTTTGGAAGGAAGAAGAAAGAAGAAGAAAAAGAAGAGAAATCAACTTGTTAGAGGTAAGTTTATCATCTTTCTTCTAGCTTAGATACAAAAAGGGGACTAAAAAGAGACTAGGGTTTGTGTTGGGAATTTGTTTATGGATGATATTGAGTTGAAATGGAGTACAGAATGAAGTGTAAATGATGTAGAAAGGATGATTCTTATATAAGATGTGTTAGGTATAGATCTTGGATGTGAAAAATCAGGTAAATGGGATAAGGGCTGGAAGTTTCGGAGGCTTTTGGATAAGTTCGTTGCGGCGAAGTCAACTTTCTTACATGAACATGTTTTAGTATTTTGACAATATCTTGCTCTATCGTCATTCAAATGGAGTGAGTTTTGATTTGGTGTGAACTAGAGACATAGGCATACAAATTGTATGAAGCAATCAAGTGTTAATTCAGTCTTTAAGAAACTTAATTTTTGGATGGAAGTTGAGTACAGAACATTGTTTCAACATAAGGATAGTCCCAAAATGTTTGGGGTATAACTTTTGGATTTCTGAACCAAATTGAATGATTTTGATTTCATTAGAAACGTAAGACAATCGGAAAAATTTTTCTAGAAGAAAGTGTTATCAAATTTCTTCATTTATCAAATCATAATGATCATGGAAAAATTGACCCGAAGGTCTAGATTATTGGAAGGGTTATGGTTCAATTTTAACATTGTTTTATATTAGTAAAATTTTATGAATTTTCATTTAAATTTCGATTGAATGAGAAATTGTTGTGTTTAGAAAATCAAGAAAACCTTACCCAAGAGTAAGAGGAAAGGCAATCTTGAGCTTGGATTTCAAGCAAAATTTGGTAGGTAATGTATTTATAGTTATTGTGTAATTGGGCAAATTCTTGCCTATGTGTGTGTATGTCGATTTACTTGTACTTGATTTGTTTGAAATTGATATCGTTGTGAATGTTTGAACATGCATTGTGGTTTGTGAATTGTGATCAAGTTATTCCATTGAAACATGTCATGGCATTTTGTATGAATGAAAAGATGGGAAAGCATGAAAGTATGAGCATATGATAAAATGAATATGTGCTTTTGCTTAGGCAAGAGTGGAACCATTCTATTTGTCACGTGCATGTTGACAAGAGCTTTCTCCTGACTGCCCACTTTTGGCATATGAGCTCCGAAAATAGACTCATTTTGTTCATGATGTAAACTTCGATTTCTTCGTTCTATTTTCATGGAACCCTCGAGCCATTTGTTTGTGCATTGCATCTTTAAATTGTCAAGTATTATGTATTTACATACTATACATAATGGTTAAAGCCTATGTTATGTGTTATGCGTTAACTTGCTTAGTTATGAGTTTTTGAGATAAATTAAGAATGCTTAAATTATTAGATACATATATATAAATGTGCTTGAATTTCAAATTACCATTGGATATAAACATATTAGCCACTGAGCAATATAGCTCAACCCATTATTTTCCCTCCTCAAGTGTAGAACAACACGATAATTGATCCTTGCAAGGCATCAGAAACTCCAAGATAGTTAGAGATTTTTGTACTAAGTTAGTGAATATTTTGGATAGCTTTATAGGCATATCAACATTGAGCATCCTTTGTATTTTGTTTCAAACTTTGATATGTATGATGAAGTGTAAGTGAAGATTGTATGAACTCTTTTGGATTTATTAATGAAATGAAGAATTGAAGTTTCTTTTGAGTATGTCTAGATTTATCTTGTGGTTAAGTTTGGATGGTTAGAATTGAGTGTATATGTGATCAGAACATTAGTATTGATTGTTGAATATGTTTTAAAATTTTGAGATGGTGTTGTTTTTCGATGTTTGGAATTGAAGGTTTCACCACGGCGAACCTCTCAAAAGGGTGTTTATAGATGGAATTTTGTGACTTCCCTATAGCAAGGCCCAACTCTTGTCGTGGCAAAACTCTCCTGAGTGGTTCTCTTGCTCAACCTCAGGAGTTCACAGCGGCGAACATTTCCCGAAGAGTCCATGGTGATAACTCCATGAGTTCACTGCGGCGAACTCTCTTTTGTTGCCACGCTGAGATTTCTTATAAATGCAATGCTTCCAACTTTTTGTTCGCACCATCCTCACACAACTACCTCGAATGGTCACCTCGGAATTTGTCACAATACCCAAGTCAAATATCTTTTGATATTAGAAATGATAGTTGGACTCTGAAAATAGGGCCCAATATAAATGGTGCCAAAGGTTCAACTAAAATGAAATAGGTTGATGTTTGTTTTCCTTCGGATGAGGAAGTGTTAAGTATAACTCCTATGAAAATCACAAATCAAACTCTAATCTTGACAAGACTATGGTGGATCCTTATGGATGAAAACTCTCTTTGTGTGAAAAGGCTACACTTTTATTTTCTCAAGGAAAAAGCCTATGGAGTATTAAGAAATCAGTCTCATGCTCTCATTTTCTCAACCAGATTTTGAAATTGAGGGATAAATTTCTAGAAGGGATCTCTTGCAAAATTAGGAATGACAACTTGACTTGTGTCTAGTTTGACAACTAGTCTAACTTGGGACCTCTCATGCATCATTATGGCAATCTCAATAGTCCTCAAACTGCTTCACTCAAACTCAAACTCAGTTCAATGGTCACAAAGGG
The DNA here is from genome assembly GCA_027478405.1 of Erythroxylum cassinoides. NCBI lineage: Eukaryota > Viridiplantae > Streptophyta > Magnoliopsida > Malpighiales > Erythroxylaceae > Erythroxylum > Erythroxylum cassinoides. Next base: position 48,732,134 of record JANIPM010000008.1, on the reverse strand, counting down.
CACCTAGAATTTTCCTCAAAACGTAAGGCATCTCTAACCATCATATCTTCCCCAATCTAACTCTCTGGACATTTTCTACTAGCAGACCCAACCTATCCTCAAACTCACAAACAAGGCTATGAGAGATATTTTAAGATGTAGGAAACAAAAGGAGGAATGACATATATTTTTTTGGAGTAAGGTACTAACCCTAAAGGTATATTTCACACTATGGTTAACAATCCTAAATAGGCTGAATACTGTTGATAGAATTCATTATCTACAAATGGACAGAACATGTCCAATGTGCAAGAATAATATGGAAACAAGAGATCATCTCTTCTTCACATTCCTTTATAGTAGCAATGTATGGGAATCTATAGCCAAAAACTGCTTATGGATAAATCCTAAGAACACTATCACAGAGGTGATCCAAAAATTGATAAACCATACAACCCCTCCTAAGCCAAATACACATATCCATGTTCTAACCTTAGGACTCTGTGTATATGGATTATGGAAGCAAAGAAACCTCAAATAGTTTGGTGGAACCAACATGCCCAAAGAGGTCATCATATCTAAGATCCTCTATGAAATCAGAGAGCTTATTCTACTTCGTAACCTCAATCAGACATGCAATATAACTATCCTAGCTTCACTGAATGTATAACTAGAAGCTAAGTTCAAAAGGTAAGCATATGTTTAAAGAGAAGTAGAGGAAATACAATATAGTAAAAGCAGCAAAGACGAAACTAAAATAACTAATTGGCTGACCAACTCAATCAAAACCACTAGATCTCCATGAATCCCTTGTCACTTACCGATTTCCTCTGAGGAGATAAACACATCTATGAGATTGCAAAACTACCTCTAATCATACCTCCTCTTTTCTCACAACCCTAATTAAGAAATGCTAGAACATTCGATGCATAAAATAGGAAGATACTTACCTTATTTTCAAACAACATTTTTTAGTAAATGAATGAGCCCTTAATGTAACAATGTCATTCCAAAAGTTGTTTTTTATGTTATCTTTTTAAGTTAGCTTTGGTTATTAAAGACCAAGGAGAGTTAGACCCTCTTTGCGAACTCTCTATAATTTTCTATTTAATACAATTTTATTTCTAAAAAACTTAATTATTTAAAGACATTATTGTCTTGTACATATTCAGATGTATAAGATAAAGTCATTGATATAAATATATATTGTAAATGAAATTATGATATATTGCATTTTTGTATAATCCATAAATTGTTCTTAGTTATTGTTTTATTGAGATTGGACATTAATAGAGCATAAAAAGATTAGCACATGCTATGTTTCTTCCTTATGAATGAATTAGTTAATCTTACAAACTAAAGTATGGAGATATTTAAACAAACAAGTAGGTGCTTGTTAAAGAACAAGTTCATTGAACTGACCTATATGAGAATTACATTTGGAGCATTACTTATATGCTTATAGAAATTCTTATTGTGATAATTATATAACTAATCATTTGAATTGAGATCCTCAAAGTTATCTTATATAGGGATTGCTATATTTTGATACCACTTATAGCCTATTCTGGTCAAAGTTAGCTTAGTCAGTAGTCATTGGATATAGTATGAACTACATGTAGGTAATTAAGTAATCAATATAGGATTCATTACTCTAAAGTGGTTTGAGAGAATATTCCATTGTTCTCGATTAGTATTGATTAAGGAAATCTTTAGCCAAAGTGGAATGACACTTTGAAAATAGTTTTCAAATGTTACTAATTGAATCAATTGCTAATGCTGGAGAACTAACATGATTGGATTCAAATTGAATAGACATCAACTTCATACTTTATCTCTAATTGGAATATTATATGAAAAAAAGATCAAATTATATAGAAAATTAATGTATGGAAAGGTTAATTAAAACTACTTTAACATTCTTAAGTATTTTAGTGTTCATTATGAGTTACTAAATGTCAATCTTGATCTATGGATATAAATTGTTTAATTGGAGAATTAAAGGCAAATCAAAATAATTTAATTTATATAGTCTAAAATATGAATTTGGATTATAATTTATATCCATTGACAACATATTTAGGAAGCTAATAAGTCATACATAAAGAACGGTTGAAGAGAGAAAAAGTATTTTTAATTAAGTTAGACATATTTTTAATCTTTCTAAAATTTAATAATTGAATTAATATAAAGTGGACAATTTATAAGATGTTCATTAGGAAACTATGTTCCAAAATCATACAAGATGAAAATGATTCCAAAAGTACCAATAAATTGAAAGGTCAAGTGATCAAACTATAAGCGTGAACATTCTAGATCGCCCATATTTCTCTCATTCCGTTAGGTTCTCATTCCACCACCTAAAGTTGTATGTATGATGTTATCAGGTGTGGATAGTCTGACATGCAAGAGAATCCTCTTGTATATAAGTTCCTTGTTTTGAGATGTGGCTCTATAGAGTTTATTGTTTCTTTCCTCTTAGATGTAGTAAATTAAAACACCAAAGCATCTTCTGAATATTTTTAAGTCACCCTTTACATCATTTAAAGATAGGAAAACTTTACAATTAAATATGATATATTTAATATATAATGATCAATATGAGATATTATATCTTATTTAAGAATAATTGGCATTTAATTATAACTTTACTTAAATTTTATTTTTATTAAAATTTATTTCAATTAAATTACTAATATGTATAGAACTTATTATAAATAAGCTTAGGCGCTAAGGGAGCTAGCACTCTATATTAACCCCCTCTACAACAGTTATAGAGTTTTCCTAATATGTTTTATGATACCACTAAAAGCTAGACGCTTGTGTGGCTATAGTGGTTAAGATGAGTTGATTTCAGAAACAGTTTGATGGAAATGAAAAGAAAAAGTTCAAACTTCTAAATTTGATATGAATTAAGAATCATGTTTTGTTATAATTTATATAGTAATCATTTTATAATGTTTAAAGTAATATTGGCTTTTAAGAAATCAAAATAAAAATGGATCAAATCTTGTGTCAATTTCCTGACAATTAATATATAGAAGGCTAATGTAGTTAATGGAAAAGCTTAAATTATAAATTCTAAATATTAAGAAATTTGATCAGAATATTGAACATTTAGAAAAGGTTTTGCATATGTTTAGGCAAGAAAAGTTGTATGCTAATTTTAAAAACTGTTATTTTTGCACTAAAGATGTTGTATTTCTTACTTATATAATGGGTTCAAATAGTTTATAAGTAGATGAGGATAAAGTTTAGAGAGTGAGTAACACTAAAGCCGTGTATGATGTTAAAAGTTTCCATTGTTTAGATAGTTTATACAGGCGTTTTGTTAAGGATTTTAGTATAATTGTTGCACCGTTGACTGAAGTAGTTAAAAAAAACAATGTAGGAATTAAGTGAGGTAATTACTAAAGAGAGAGTGATTGATTTTATCTACAATTGTATGAAATCAATTTAGGAAGTTATTAAAACTAGAAGATTCCAAAGTTTCAATCCTATAAGGACTACACTAATACACTTATTAATCATATTTTTATAATAAAACTAAATAAAATAAGAATTAATAAAAGTAAGACCATTAATTAGTAAAAAGAAATCAATGAGACAAATGTTAGGGTTTCAGAGTTCACTTATATAAAATTCTAATTATTATGCAAGTTAATTACCATGATTAAAAAATAATTAACTTAATGTATCTATGCTCTTTCTTGGGCCATATAAGTATATCTAATTAGGTAATTACTACCTCTAGATGGAAATTTGACCTAATCTAATTCATTAGAATAGTTAATCTATTTAGTAATCACCCTAATCTAGGATAATTTTTATATAGATCTAGAGTGTTTATTTTCCTAGTAACTAGACCATACTTAACCTCTCAATTCTTTATACAATCTTTACGATTGAATCTATGATAGTGACAAACTTAATACAAAAAATCAAAGAGAATAAATTCAATCAAAAAAATATTCCATTAGGAATTAAAAATTAAAAGATCCACCATTGAGGATTTAATTATTTAATATAACAAAAATAGAAGAAAATATAATAATCTAAATATGAAAGAAAGAAAGGAAGAAAAAATTAGAGGAGTTGTCATGATTCTCCTTTAATATTACTCCTACTCCATCATTGATGATAAGAAAACCCTAAAAGTAACAACTATATGAAAGAAGAGGTTGTCATTAGCCTCCAAAGTTCCCTTACAAAGAGCTCTAATAAAAATATTATAATTCAAGGTAACGTAAAAATTTATAAAGTGACTAAATTTGTAATCCATGAATTTTTAAACTACAAATCACGAGAATAATGCTTTGCTACACTTTCATATTTGTATCAATATTTTTTCGTAATTTTATGGGTGAAAATATAATGAGTCCGATTCTAATTTTGTTTTATGTTTAGTGTCATTTTGCTTTTGGACAACTAAAACAACCAACATGGGTCCAATATGGATAGGTGTTCTAGAATTGCATTACCTAATTATCCACTTTTCGTTAAGTTTTCACATATTTTAGATTAAATAAATCTCTTATGCCTTTTATAAAGTTGTTGCCTGTAATGTTAGCTTATAATTGATTCCAATTTCACCTTCATCTAATAACTATAGAGAATAATGCAATTAAATCCAAAATTTTCCTTAAATAATCATTAATAAATTATTTAATCAAACCTAAGACAACATCATATAACTCCATATAAAACACACCATAAATATGCCAAATTACAATAATTTAAACCCTAACAACATGTAAACTATAGAAATATCAAATTCCTCTACAATTAACTTATTGCTTGTCCTTAAACAATTGACAACAATTAACCTTAGCTAATTAAAACAAGAAAAGATTCCACTTTTGGAGGTATATGATGGAATTTAGCATATGAAACAAGCCTTTAAACCTCTACGTGTTCCTAATAGACAAGGTATGGTCTCGTGAGGGTTTACAAGTGTTAGATTGAAAACATAGGCACACTAGATTTGGCTAAAACAGTAGATTTCAAAAACTTTTTTTGAAATCAAAATGCAGCAGAAGCATTATAACGAAATCAACATATTTAATCCATACATGATATGGTATTAGAAAAATAAATAACATAAAAAATGATAGAAATTATACTGAATCCTTGCTACAACTTTGACTCCTCACTTTTGTATCCTCTCCTTGATAATATCTCCTCTCCTCGTTATTGTATCCTCGACCAATCTGATCTATCACTTGTTCTTCTTAGACAACTTGGTTAACAAGATCCTTTGGTGAAAATGGAGAAGAATATGGAAGAGATTTTCCTTAGATGAAAGAATCCAAAAATGAGACTCTTCTTATTCAAGTTTTAGCTAACTTATGCAAGAGACGAAAGAGTGAGTCAAAAAATGTAAGAACATTGTCTACTCTTCTTCTCAATTCGGTTAAACATGAAAGAAAAAAATGATGTGCATCCAATGCATCACTTCATTCTTTAATCAATAATAAAGAAGCAAACAAATGAGACTCTTCTCATTTGTTTAAGATGGCTATATGAAAAGACCAATAACCTAAATGAGACTCTCTCATTTTCAGTTATTAGATAAAAGAAGGGAGAGAGAGTACATCAAATGCACCTCCTCCTTTTTTTAATCAAATGAATGCTAAAAGGTTATATGCCATCATTAAATGACAACCATTAAACCATTTAATGATAAGATCATTACTCCTTTTAATGATGATGAAACAAGATAAAAACCATCTTAAATTTAGCAATTCAATGTTAAATGTGCAACTGCACATTTAGTTATAAAACTGAAATATGCCTTCCTTTTATCTTGAATAACTTTTTTTCAATTTCATTAATCTAATTAATCAAATCAAACCAAAGTCCATCCCAATATTAAATGTTCATTTGGGCTTCTAATTAATAATTAATTAGTGTAAGCCTAACATTCAATCATAGGCTTTAAAACCTTTATTTATATTTCTTACTTTGCTTGATAACCTTCCTAGAAGCCAATTGGAGAATCTAATTGGACTTATATAATTCAAGCTTCAATAAGCTCGAAATTAAATTAATCTCATTAGAATTAATTCCATCTTATTAACTAAATGTCATTCCACTAAGGACAATTAGTTGAACTCTTTAATTACTAAATATTATGAGAACATGTGTTTCAAATAAGATGTCTAATTGCAAACTTTATTATAATACACAAGATCTCATCTTGGTATTAAGACTTGATGGGAAGCTAGTACATCAAACTATTGGCACTAGTTTAATCACCAATCTATGTAAAACATCTAGAAGTGATGATATCACTGTAAACTTTTTATTTGAGTGAATGTTCCCTGATACATATTTCAATTAATAATTCAAACATGTAGACATTGGATTGATACTCTTTGAAAATCCATTCCGATCATATCAAGAATTATATAAAACTCGTATGAGTGCACCACTCAT
>JANIPM010000008.1:48647887-48677985 GCA_027478405.1 Erythroxylum cassinoides | reverse complement strand
ACCCCTCATGCATAAGTTACCACCTTAACACTTTAATTCCCTTAACTTATGTCACCTAATCTCATTCACATTAACATGTCAATTAATTCCAACATAAAATTATTTAGCAAGACCCTAAAATAGTCTAATCATGCTTATTTATCAAGAAAAAAAATTTGGGGGCCAACACATTCATTTGCTTGTCTTTATTTACTTGTTTGTTTGATTTGTTTAGTTATGATTATGTTTGGTCTGAATTTCCTATGATTTCTTAGTTTTTACTTGGATTTTGTTTGAGTGTTAACTTATTTTCTCTTCAAATTTCTGATTGGCTAGATGATTATGGTGTGGTTATTGGTTGCTTGAATGTTGAGAATGTATGCTAAGCTTAGAAGAAGGCTAAAAAGTTAGAAAAGTTAGAGTGCCCACGAATGTGGGAAGGCTCTTCAAAAACTTTCTAGAGCCTTAACCTATAATCGTAAGAATGGGTCTATTTCCCATAAACATGGGAAGGCTCTCCAAAAACTTTCCGGAACCTAAACCCATGAAGGTGGGAAACATAGGTATTCCCATGATCATGAGATCCTTAGTTGAAAGATTTTTAAAACTCCCTCTTTCTTTCTTCTTTCTTCATCTTCTCATCGTGGGATCCTTAGCCAAAAGATTTTTAAAACTCCCTTTTTCTTTCTTCTTTCTTCATCTTCCCACATTCTCTCACTCTAAACACGACATCCACTCACTCTAACGTAACAAATCCTTCTTCTTTCTCCCAAATCTTGGTATTTTCTCCATTTTTCCCATCATTATTCACTTTTTAGACATTTTTCACATTACCCACTCAAGAATACAAGGATTTGGTGAATTTTTCTCTCTTTCTCTCTTAAAAATGTGCTTACCTCTCTCTTGACTATTTTTGCAGATTTTTCCCATTCAATGGCTCCAAAGAAGCTTGTAGCCTAGAAACCAATCGACCAACTACCTTTAAGTCTCTTAAGAAGGTAAACCTAATATAGCGGCCAGTTTACGCTGTCGGATTATATGGAGTATCTAGAAGATTGTAGAGGATTCATATAAATCCCTAATTTTTAGGGATTATGATAAGATACTGATTTCCATGTATCTTAGGAATCTGCTGTATATTTAGTATAGATAATTGTATATATATACTACGGCTGTAACCTACAGAAGATAAAAGAGAATAAAAATTATTCTTCTCTGCTATTATTCTACAGTTTCCCTCTAATATTAGTTTCCACTATGTGCTCCCCCAACTCCTTGAATAGGTTGTATTGCATTCAGGACAGTTTGGAGGAGAAGTTCGGTTCAGGTATGAATCTGATTCTTTCAGTTTGAGTATTTATTAAATTGTAAGCGAACAATATTTCTTTATGTCAGTTGCAGTAAAACCTTTTAGACTTGACTAAAATAAGAGTGCTCAATAGAATATCATTTGTTGACTTATAACAACTTGTTTTTGATGGATTTATTTAAATGCATATCACATGATCATTACGCATAACAGAGAGCATCACTGTCTTTATATTAAAAATTTTGTAATGACGAACCATTTAATATAAGATGAAAATTTCATTCATTATATAGCATTAATTTAGGCAAAATGATGATGTTTGTTTTCCCTATTAATCCCATCCCTCTATGTTACAATGGATTTGATCAAACTTAATCATTCCACTAACACAAAGTTTGATGTGGGAAATTTCATTTCATGTCTAAAATGTGTTTGAATGTTTGGAGTACATGCCATGTGGCCAAAATTAGTCGTGTATGCATTCCAATTAAAGAAATTAGGCCTCTTAGATGAGGGGTAATTTGCTTATTTTCTAAGTTTATGGTCTATTAGAAGGCATATTTGTCATAGGACATAATTTACCATGCCAAATTCTAGTTTCTCTTTAATGAAATGGCTATCAACATCAATGTGTTTAATCCAACCATGTTAAATAGGGCTATGTCCAATACTGATTGCTAATTTGTTGTCAAAATGTACTCTTATTTGGCCTTCCCATTTTTCGCCATATCTTCAAGAACTATTTTTAGCCATAGTAACTCGCCTATTCCCAATGTCATCGACCTGAACTTAGATTCTGTAGTTGCTCTAGCTACCACATTTTTTACTCCTCCATGTTACAAGATTACCGCTTAAGATAGTACAATTGTGAGAGGATGACCTTTTGTCAACTAATGAACAAGCATAACCAATGTCAATATAAGCTTTTAAAGTCATACCTTTTCTTTTCTTGAACGAGATTCCTTCCTACGGCTACCTTTCAAGTATTGTAAAATTCAATATATTGCCCTAAGATGCATCTCTTTAGGATTATGTATAAATTGGTTGACAATACTCATAACAAATGCAATATCTAGTCTTGTATGTGCAAATGCTCATAACAAATGCAATTTCTAGTTTTGATAAGAACCTCCATCTATTATTCAATCATCTGGAGCATTTTATAATCTATAGTTAAACTTAATAGGTATATCAACTGGGTTAAACCCCCAATTTCCTATCTCTTTTAATAAGTCAAATATGTATTTTTGTTGCAAAATAAAGATTCCTTGTTTGAAATGTGCCACTTAATTGCCCAGAAAGTATTGTAACTTCCCAAATTCCTTGATGTCAAATTCTCTCAGTAGACGCCCTTTTAAAATTGTGCATCTCGTTTATATCATTACCTGTTACTATGATATCATCCACATATACCAATAATGCTATTGCTCTCCCTAACTTTTAGTGTCTTACAAAGTATGGTCTCCTTGACTTTACTTATACCCCAAACTAGTCATTACTTTAGAGAATCTTCCTAACGAAGCTTTCAGTGGTTGCTTAAGTCCATAAAGGGCTTTCTTTGACTTGCATACCATTCCCTCGTTAGATTCAAAACTTGGAGGGACCCCTGTGTAAATTCTCTCTTCTAGATCACCATGAAGAAAAGTGTTTTTTACATCAAATTTTTGTAAGTTCCATCCACAATTGGCAGCCAATGATAATAGCACCTGTACTATCTTCATCTTGGCAACTAGAGTAGCTGCCTTAAGATAATCAATACCAGAGGTTTGAGTATACTTTTCGCAACAAGCCTCGCCTTGTATATTTCTACATAACCATCACATTTTTACTTCAAGGTGAAAATCCATCTACATCTAACTAGCTTCTTCTGTTTTGACAATTAAACCAACTCCCATTTTTTGTTTTTTCTTAGAGCTTTTATCTCCATTTTCGTAGCATCCTCCCAGTTCTTGTTTCTTAATGCCTTGGATAAATTTCTCGGAAGAGGAATTGTATGAAGGTTGGCAAGAAAGACTTAATGACTTTGGGATAGGTTTTGGTAAGTCATGAATAGGTGTAGTGCATATTTTGTGTAGGTTTTTTTTTCTAAGGGCAATTGGTAGGTCAATATCACCTGATTGGTTAGATTTGTCACCTACTTGAGAATGGTAGACATTTTCAATAGGTTTGGAAGCTGTCTAAGAGGTTTGAATAGGTTTTGGAGGAGGAGATCATGTGTGCACAAGTTGAGGGATTTTTGTTTGCCTCCTAACTTGCAATGGTGGAATTTGTTCTTCCTTATCATTCATTGTTTCAGATGACTTAGGTGACAAGTTGAGGGATTTTTGTTTGCCTCCTAACATGCAATGGTGGAACTTGTTCTTCCTTATCCTTCATTGTTTCAGATGACTTAGGTGACTCAATAGATAGTTTGACTCGAAAGGAATAGATTTAATAGGCTGAATAGGAAAATCAAGAAAAATTAGGTCCTTTATTTTATTTTCACTTGAGGTCTCTTTTGCTTTATTTTCATTTGAGGGCTCTCCTTAAAGATAAGAATATTGAGAAAAAGACTCGATTTCAGAAACGTGACTTCTGTTGAAATAAAATTTTTTCTAAGGTGGATGGAACGTTAATATCCCTTTTGTGTAGAAGAATACTCAGCAAAAATGGACCAAAGAGCACGTGGACCAATCTCAATATATTTAGTTCGTTCATGAAACATAAGATTAGAGACAATGTAAAGAGCAACTTATTTATTACTCTAAAACTTTGCTGGTATTAAGGCTTTTAGATCAATTTTAGTTAAGAGCTAATATATTTATGTTACCTCACACACAAATTGTGCAATATCTCTATATTCAAATTTTGCACTAATTAGGAAACAACACTTGTTTCTTACTTTTTCATTAGGCCAAATTTCCTCCAACAAAAACAAAACATCCGATGGTGGATTTCTGTTCAAACTTGGAACCTGCCCAATTTGCATATCAAACACTCGATGTTGAGTATGTCCATGATTTTCATATAGTTTCCTAATTTAAAAGCTCCCTTTAAATAACATAAAATATATTCTATAGTAGGCCAGTGTTGAACTGTTGGGGAAGATATGAATTGACTTACAATACAAACAGAATATGTGATATCAACCTTGCTTCATTTGAGTCTCCTGATGCTTTGCTTGCGCATCCAACATTTATTTATGCATTTCATTTATTTGGTACTTCACATTTCCTCTATTCTCGTAATATATTTCCCACGAGTTCCATCTGCCATTAGAGTTGATTTAAGAATAAAAACTAGATTGTGACAATATAATTGCTGCTTTGATACCAATTGATACACGAATTTGTGCTTAGATTTAGAGGATTCTAAAGAAAGAATAAGAAAGTGAAGAGGGAGAAGACCAAAATTTGCAATGATTTATATGGGTTTGATAACAACTCGATATAACCCATGTAACTATTACAACAAAAGTATTTAATGGTAGAAGAAAGAGACCTAGTCATTATGAGCCATCTGTTCTCCTTAACTATTGGACATACATATACTATTTACAATGTTTTATTTAAAACATTCAAAATAGATTGCCTATTGTCACCAAGTATAATGACTCGTAACATAATCTGCTTTTTATTGTAGGTCATTTTCATTCTTTGTCATTTCTATCTCGTCTTTAAGGATATTCAAGGAGCCTTGGTTTACTTCTAGCATATGTTATCTAGTCTACAAGAGGAGCAATGTTAAACCAACAATCTTATTATGCCTTTTAGATTGGAAAACAATGCGGTTATGTAACATGATGGCCTTGTTTTTTAGAAATAGACTCTCTCGCTCTTTATACATTAACATTTACTAGTCAGTCATTTATTGAATATAAGGAAAAAGATTAGGTATTTTCTTAGTTCTCTTTTTCTAACATATTAGGTATTTTCTTAGTTCTCTTTTTCTAATATATCCCTATGTACCTTGTGCTTGCTGGAAGAGGAGGCTTCTAACTTTATATACTTATACTTCCTTGTTTCTTTTAAAGATCATAGAATTTAAACTATTTGGGTCAATTCAAAAATTTTATTTCAGATGGGGCCAACATACATATTCCAAAAGATCGAAAAAAGAAGTGCTTTATTTCTAAAATTATTATTGTTCGAGAAAATTGGGATAAGATGAGCTCATTTTTTCTCTAGACAAAATAAATGAAGACAAAACACTTATGCTTCCCAATGATATTGATGTTTGCAATCCTCTATAGTTTGAATCTTCTTAAAGAAGCTCCAATGATTTGGTAATTAGTTAAATAAGTTATTTTCCAAATACTTTATCGTGTTATTTTATTAATTTATGAGTATGATATTATAATTCAAGATGAATTGTAATGACTTATCAATCATATTTTCGTACAATTTGTTCAATATTGAGAACTTGCATATTTGATTAATCATTAAAGTGCCAGGGCCTCTTTATTAAAAGTCAAATTGTGGGCACTTACTAAATTCAATGGTGTGTAAGGTTTGGTGTAATTAATCTTAAATTTTTATTAGTTTCAACTTCCATTATGATTTTTTCCAGTGATTTTTTCTTTTTTTTTCCCAGATTTTACATTAGTCACTTGCTTTTTCTTTAGCATATTTCAAATAACTTACTTTTATTTATTTCTCAAATAGTTTTGAAAAGGTTTTGGTTTCCATGTTTTTTCTATGTCAGTTTATCTCTCTTCTCCAACCTCAAGGCTTATATTTGTTTTTCTTCGCATTTTCATGCTTTAAAGTTCAACGAGTTATGTTTCCTACAGGCAAAAGAGATGGTGCAATTTCTTCCAAATTTTTAGTTTGTTTGAACAAATGGGAAAAGCAATTGTATTGTTATTTTTTTCAGTTAAATACAAGTAGAACCCTTGCCTTAAATTTCTTAAATGTCTCCTTGCAGTGTTGGTTTGCAGGTAGGTCTTTAGGAAGTAATAAGTGAAATCTGTGCTTTCTTTTTTCTTTCCGCTAGTCAATGATTAACTGTAGATAAGTTTGATTGTGATAATCTAAAAGAACTAAGGTATGTACAGAATATTTCCTTGACTGATGTTCTCACATGGTTATCTTATGCTTTGACCGTAAAAAATCTAATTTACTTTCTTTCATAAGACACTGCACTACTAGTTGCTCAAGCAATGACTTGATAACAAAGAGTTTCCTTGTGAAATTGCAGTTGGATTTGTATTAGTTTGGAACATAGGTAAAATGTTTAACCACTGGTTTTGCAGTCTGCATGATATTCAACAACCAAGATCTATTGGGGAGAAGGACGAAAGCCATGAAAATGGACCCCTCAAAGTAAAGGAGTACTCTGAGTGGGGGAATTTTGCAAGAGGAGCTGTCTATGCACTAAAGAGTAGGGGGAACTCTCTTACTCAGGTTAGGGCATTTTGTTGTGTACTTTGTCAAAGTCTCCTACATTCAATGATAGGAGCAAGGAGTGGTAAAACAGGAGAAAAAATTGGGTGGTTGAGTTAGTAGAAGAGGATTTATTATCCTATTGTTAGTTCCAACTAGTTTGAGATTGTTCCTGAGTTTGCAAACTACGTTTATTGTAATCTAGTAGTCGTCCGAAATATGGTAGTTATTCTATTCTTTTTTCTTATTCATATGAATTTCGGTTGGTAACCATAGTAGGCAGTTAGCAATAGTATTACATGACATTGCCAGTAATCATTTATACGCAGTATAAAATGCACGACAAATAGTCTTATTATACATTGGATGTATGATTGGAGAAAATTTGAGTTTGATTTTTGTGTCTCCATCTCATGCTCTTTTATTCTCTCTTTATTAAACTGTCTTCCACACATACTTTAAATCTTCTTGGAAGATAAGTGATAATGCATCTTGATAGGGAGTATTTGCCATTGTTTTATTGTAGATTATGTGTTAATAGAAAAGGCTTCTAATTCAAAGATAGCAACCTACTAGCGTCAATTTTGTCATTTTCCCTTAATATAGGATGACCAGAACATATGCCAACTATTTGATAAACCGTAGAAGCTGTATATCAGGGCTGTGGGACTGTCAGTAATGTTAAGGTTCGCTAGAAGTAGGAAATCAAAGAATTAAAGAAAAGGATAGGTTCAAGAATCGCTCCTAGGATCTAAGAATCATCATTACAAGAGTAGTAGTTCCCAAATTGAAAATTTTGAGTTCAGAGGATAATTCTTGCTTTCATTCTTTGACTGAAAACATTCAATCATAAGTCTACTGCCGACAAATATTTTCAAATATGGATTCTAACTCGAACAGTCCATAATCGCCAATAAATCCTATGCTAAGTATAATAACTATAAAAAAATCTAGTAATTTACGAGGTAGCCTTTCACGACATTTTCTAGAATACAAAACTGGATAGTATGAATATGAATACTTGTAAAAGGTAAATAATAAATAGACATGATTGATTGGATGAATGATTAGATCTCACAGATCTTTTGTTCATTAAGGATGCCTCAATTGTTGGGTGAGACACATTTATAGATATAATATTACAAATTGCATCTTAATTGGCAGTATATGCTAAACCTAGCCATTATTCATGAGTTACTGATAACGTTATCATTAGAATTTAAGGAACTCACGATCAATATTTCAATCACTGCAGGGTATCACAGGATTCATATGTGGTTCGGAAGGTCTTGATAGTTCTGGTCTTAGTTCTTCTGCTGCTGTAAGTTTATTTCTTACATTCATTCTTGAACATGGATTGTTCTTTGTACCCCTTTTCCTGTTTTGTATTTTTGGGTGAGGATGATAGCCTATAGAGATATAAAGACAAAATCCAACTTGCAACAAATAGTAAAGTAATACAAAGGATTCTGGAACAGATGTACAAGGAGGTTCAGGCACAGATGTACACGACTGAAATTCATCACCAAACTCTCTCCAATACTCCCCCCTGAATCGAAGACTTGGGATAGAAGGAATCTGCCTAAACAAAAGTGATATGGAAACTAACAAACAACCTTTTTGATATGGGATCTTAACATTTATAACCATTTTGTGTAGTAGAGTAACCCGAGAACACACATTTTTTGGCTCTAGGATCAAGTTTGTGTGTGAATAACTGTGAAGGTTAGTTTCAAGATGGGCAGTCGTATGAATTTCTTGAAATTTTTGAAGAGGTGATTTGAAAGAAAGGACACGATTAGGCATTCGATTAATAAGGTAGGTTGTAGTAAGGATAGCATCCCCCCAAAAAATTTTTGGAACATTGCTAGTAAACATCAAGGCCCTAGCTACTTTAAGAAGGTGTCTATTTTTCTGCTCAACAATCCCATTCTGTTGAGGACTATTAACACAAGTACTTTTTTGGACAATTCCATGTTTTTGTTAGAATTTTTGAAGATTCTGATTAAAATATTCAGTACCATGATAGTTAAAATATCTGAAATTAAGCATCATTTTATCTTTTGATGAGTTGCAATTTAGTCAATTTGTTATTGGAAAGATCCTTGTTTGTTTCTATTTTTCAACTAAATTCAAAATTGATTTGTGATCAACGTACTCCTTCCATACTATTTCCTCTTCCCAATGTTAAGAGAGAGCACTTTTAGGCCTTATCTTTGTTCCGTTTGAAGGGAGATTATAATTTTGTGATTTATCTTAAAGAAAGAATTAAGCTATTGGCGCAATTTCAGACTTCATACTTGAGTGATGCTTCATTTATCTTGTATTATATTCCAATATTTTGACATTTTTGACAGGCTGGAGTTGCTTATCTTTTGGCTTTTGAGTGGGCAAATAACTTAATTATAACATCTATGGAAAACATCGAGTATGATAGGTATGTTCTCTAGTATTTGAATCTATCAATGTGTGACTTATTGATGTCTATATGTTGATAGAATATGATGGATCAATGACCAATTCTTTTGTTATATTTCTTTCAAACTGGTGGGAGAAAACTTGATGGTAAGATATGCATATACGAGTGCAATTATAACAAAAAGGAACTACAGTTTTTGTTCTGTGGTATCAAAATTTAGCTAAATCGATCTAATTTGAAAGATTGATTTAGTTTGATGATGTAGGATGAGTAGAAGAAATATCAATTAATACCTAAAACTTACAAAAACTAGAAAATATGGGCTATTGATTATTGTTAAGCTGCGAAAAGTTTAGATTTTAGGTGTGGACTTCTACTTGGGATGCTGGAATTTCGGATTTGGGTATAGCTAATTTAGGATAGAATTTTAGATTTTGATATAACTAGAATTTTAGGTTTGATATGCTTAGGTTTTGGTTGTTGAAATTTAGTGAGATAAACAAGTAATGGAGGTATGAAGTACAAATCACTCCAAGAGTCTAAGAATAACTCTTAGAAGAAACTATGACATTTTTAATTGAAAACTCGTGTTTAAAAAAATAATTTGGGATCTTTTCATTGAAGGGCTGAATACACAAATCTACAAAAAAGTTTCTAGAGCCCTTATTCTAGTAGGAAATGATTCTTAACTAATTTAAATTAAATTCTAATAGAAATTCTATAACAATTAGGATAACATAATTACAACTAGGATAACATATCTAACTTATTGTTGATATTATACATAATTAGCTGATTCTTTATAGATAATTAGTTGATATTTGATTAATTAGTTGAGATTTTGTTAGTTAGAATAATAGATTCTTCCTAATTTAATGAAATAATATATTCCTTGTACTATTCACAGAAAGATAAGAGAGAATTACTTTGTCCTTTTTCTTCCTGATATCAGAGCCATGGCTCTTCTACGATATTTTTTCTTTCTTCATTCAAATCAGTCCTAAGTGGACTATCGCTTATAGATGACTAGCTAGCGGAGAAACCCTTCATCCTCCAACGATGATTTTAACAGCTCGAGTGTGACTAATCCCGGTGTTGTGATGGGAAACGTACAATTGACGACTCACAAGTTGAATGGCCAGAATTACCTTGAGCAGTTGCAAACAAAAAGTTGGCCACTGAGAGGAAAACTTAGATATTCGACAAGAGAGACAATAAGGTCGGCTTTGGATGATCCAAATATGGAAAACTTGATTGTAAATTGTGATCATTGTAAACTTTATTCACACACCCAGGAAACATGCTAGAAAATTCACGGGAACATAAAAAATTGGAAGAAAAAACAATTCGGAGACAATTGTACCCCCTAAGTCATCACTATTGAATCTGAGCTCGAAATGTCTTTTGGCACGCAGCCTTTCATAGAGGAACAAATAGAGTAAATCTGTAAGATTCTTCAGTTTCAAAATTTCTCAAGTCCAATTCCTACCTATTTTTTAGTTCAGAAAGGTAATTTTCTAGTTGGCTCATGTTTTAGTGTCAGGATAATTGATTTTGGGCCAACAGATCATATGACTGGGTCCTCTAATTTGTTTTCTTCATATAGTCCTCATACAAGAAATCAAAGAGCAAAAATAGCAGATGGTTCTTACTCAACAATAGCTGGGAAAGGATCAATTGTTCAATCCTGTGATCATACACTCCACAATGCTCTTCATGTTCCTAAATTATCATGCAACTTGTTGTCAATCAGTAAAATATCTATTGGCCAAAATTGTCGAGCTAATTTTTCTTCATGTGATTGTCAATTCTAGGATTTGAACATGTGGAAGATGATTTGCAATGCTAAACAAGTTGGAGGTCTCTATTTCTTCAAAAATGGATATGACTCAGACAGGCAATCCCAAAAACTTATCTTAACTCTATTGCAATACTTCATGAGAATAAAATTATGTTATGGCATTTTAGACTTGGACATCCAACTTTGCATTATATAAGATATTTATTTATGAAGTTTTTTTTCAAATAAAGATCCATCTCCATTTTAGTGTGAAATTTGTCAAATTGCTAAACATCATCGAACATCTTTCCTAGCACAACTTTACAAGGCCACAAAACCCTTTGCTATAATCCATAGTGATATTTGGGGACCTTCAAGAATAAAAACAATAATTAGAAAAGGATGGTTTGTAGCTTTTATTGATGACCACACTAGAATTACTTGGTTATTTTTACTCAATGAGAAGTCAGATGTTGAGAGGGTGTTTCAAAACTTATATAATATGATCCAAACACAGTTTCAAACTAGAATTCAAGTTTTTAGAAGTGATAATGTAAAAGAATAGTTCAACAAAGTTTTAAGGATTTTTTTTGTTGAAAAAAGTATTATTTATAAAAGCTCATGTATTGACACCCTACAACAAAATGGAATAACCGAAAGAAAAAATAACCATCTATTAGAAATTGCAAGATCTATAATGTTTTCAACTAATACTACTAAGTCTTTATAGGGTTAGGCTATCCTATTAATTACATATTTGATCAACAGGATGCCTTCAAAAGCTTTAAAATTTCAAACACCTCTAAATTGTTTTACTAAATGTTTTCTTTCATCTCGATCATCACATAATCTCCCTCTTAAAGTATTTTGGTGCACTGCATTTGTTCATATTCATGACAACAATTGGTTATCCTTCCACTAAAAAAGGTTACAAGTGCTTTGATCCAATAACCAAAAGGTTTTTTATTTCCATGGATGTCACCTTCTTTGAAGATAAACCTTTCTTTTTCTCTCAACTCATCTTTATGGGGAGACATATAGTGAAGATTTGTTTTTGACAAATGGTGTAGATATTTTCTATAATCTTCATTCAAACGTTGATGGTGTCTCAAATAATAAAAATAAGGATTCATCTTTGATGCCTTTACAAATTCAATCTCAAGAAAAGAATGAAATTGCAAGACAAGATGGAAATCATTCTAAAGGGAAAGTCTTTTTGAGAAAATATCCAAAATGACAGAAAAGCACAAACAACTTGCAGCATGGTGAAGAGTCTAACCTAGAAACAAATCCGGAAATTGGAGACCAATCAGGTAAATCTCAATTTGAGTCTATTTCTATTGAGTCAGTGTCACTTGAACCAATATCTATTCTACAGTCAGATGAAGCCTTAAATTTACCCATTGCTCTTAGGAAAGGTTCTAGAGCTTGTACCAATAACCTTTGTATAACTTCTTATCATGTCAAAGTCTATCTCCATCATTTCAAGCATTTACTTCTAAGTTATCTGATGTTTCCATTTGTCAGAATATATAGGGGGCTTTAAATATTCCTAAGTGGAGGGATGCAGTCTTGGAAAAGATGAGAGCTTTGGAAAAAACATAGAATGTGGGAGGAAGTTAATCTTCTGAAGGGGAAAACATTGGTCAGATGTAAATGGGTGCTCACCATTCTGACAGATCACTTTAAATATATATGTTGAGAGATATTCTTGGTGAATATTTGATTCCAATAAGTTAGCTAAATCAGATCGTGATAATATCATGTACAACTGTAATTAGCTAAATCAAATCAAGATCTTATCATGTATAGCTGTAAATTCCTAGAATAGAACTCTGTAATGTCTATATATTATGCAGCAATGTAAAGTGAAAGGGGTGTAATACCTATTCCTCATAGGTTCTATTTTTTACATGGTATCAGAGCACCCTGAACAAGAATAAACCCTAGCTGCCATCCTTCTAAGACAGCTATGTCTGACACCGTTCTCATCTATTTCATAATTGCAATCCCTATTCTGGTCATGGAAAAATTTGTATAGTCTATGGGATCTTTTTCTCCTGTAGCTAGAAAAGGTTTGATTCACTTGTCTCCTAATATTTGTCTTAAATCAGTCCTTCATGTGCCTAAACTTAGGTGCAATCTTCTATCCATTAGTAAATTTACTCAGGAATCTAATTGTACTATCACTTACCTTAATTCTCATTGCTTGTTTTAGGATTAGACTACGAGGAGGACGATTGGCAATGTTAAACTTATAGATGGTCTCTACTACTTTGTTGAGGAAGACTCCAAGCATAAAGAAGCTCAATGCCTCAATAGTATCTGTTCTACCTCTGTTAAGGAACTAATTTTTCTTTGGCATGATAGATAGGCCATCCTAGCTTCTTGTATCTCAATAAAATGATGCCTCATTTGTTTAAACGTGTTGATTGCTCAAAACTTCAGTGTGAACATTGCATTTTATCAAAAAATCATAAAAAGTTTTATACCTCTAAAACATATCAGCCTTCTAAACCTTTTTATTTGATTCATAGTGATGTTTGGGGGCCTTAGCATGCTAAAACAATCTCTAGGAAAAGATGGTTTGTGACATTTATAGATGATCACATTAGACTTTGTTAGGTGTATCTGTTAAGAGAAAAATCTGAAGTTTCCCAAATATTTCAAACTTTTTATACTATGATTGAAGCACAGTTTCACTAAAAAATTAGCATTCTTTGTTCTAATAATGGTACTGAATATTTCAAAGCAAGTCTTGGCACTTTTTTGAAAGACGAAGGCGTTGTTCATCAAACAACTTGTGTTGACACACCTCAATAAAATGGAATTGCTGAGAGGAAAAATAAATGTTTACTTGAAATTTCCAGTGCCTTGATGTTTTGTATGAATGTTCCTAAATACTTATGGGGTGAGGCTGTGTTAATTGCTTCTTACTTAATCAATAGAATGCCAAGCCGTGTTTTAAACTATGTTTCTTCTCTTGATGTGTTTCACAAATCATTTCCAAACAATCAGTTGTTTCTGCTCTACCTTTGAAAGTTTTTAGATGTACTGTTTTTGTTCATATATCTAAGGTCCATTCAAAACTTAATCCTTGAAACAAAGGATTATGTGAATAATCTTTTTCACACCTTTCATTAATCATTCTCTACAAATATATACAGTAGGAGGAAGAAATAATTAAGGGATTACATTAAAGAATATCTAGAAAAATCAGCCTAGAAATCTGGAAGTAAATAAATGGAAATCATTAAAAATCAGGAAATTAATTTTGGATCCCACTAATTTAGGCTATCCTAGTCAACTTTCCAACACTCCCCCTCAAACTGGTGAATGTAAATCAAACATTCCCAGCTTGCATACATTTGATTCAAAACCAGACTTAAGTAATGCTTTAGTGAGAATATCAACTTCTTGTGATTCAGTTGGCACATAGGACAAACTGATCTTCCCACTTTCAATCTCTGTATTGATGAAATTTCTATCAATCCGAACATGCTTCATACGATAATGTTTTATAGGGTTATGAACAATTGCAATCGTTGATTTACTATTGCGATATAACTTCATAGGACGCTCCAATGGGAAATTTAAATCTGATAGCAATCTCTCTAGCCAAATTAACTCACCAATACCTGTGCAATTGCCCTATATTCTGCTTCAGCACTACTTCTAGATACAACAGTTTGTTTCTTACTACACCATGTAACAAGATTTCCCCAAAACTTTGTACAATAGCCTGTAGTGGACTTAGCATCTTCAACTGACCTTGCCCAATCTGCATCTGCAAATCCTTCTATTTCTTGGATTTCACTCTTTTTGAATAGAAGACCCTTTCCAAGTGTTCCTTTCAAGTACCTAAGAATTTGATCTACTGCATCTTGGTGTCTCTCGATGGGCGCATGCATAAACTGACTGACCACACTAACACTATAGGCAATGTCGAGCCTAGTAAGTGATAGGTAGATCAATTTTCCCACCAAACGTTGATAGCTTTCATTGTTTGTTGGAGGGTTATCTTCATAAACCTTATGCTTCCAATTCTTTCTAGTGGTGTGCTTGTAGGTCGACAACCTAATTTTCCTATTCTTCAATAGATCTAAGGTGTATTTTCTTTGAGAAATAATCCTTAGGATTTGTAAGATTTATGAAGTCTTAAGGTTTCTTATAGGGGCAGTTGATCATACTCTATTCATAAAAACTTTTGCAGAACTGTGTATGTAGATGACATTATCCTCATTGGCGATGATTTTGAGAAAATTAAAATTCTTAAAAAGAATCTCTCAAAGGAGTTTGAAATCAAAGACACGGGGTATCTTAGATGCTTCCTAGGGCTGGAAATTGCTAGATCTAAGAAGGGCGTGGTAATCACCCAACAGGAGTATATCCTGGACCGTCTAGAAGAAGCTGGGATGAGCAGATATAAACCATCATATACTCCTATGGAATTCAACTCAAAGCTGGGTGAAGTTAAGGAAAGAGTTCCAATAGATACAGGACGATATCAACAACTGGTAGGGAAGCTAACCTATTTATCTCATACCAAACCAGATATTTCCTTTGTTGTCAGTTTGGTAAGCCAATTTATGCATACTCCGTATGAAGAACACTTGGAAGCAATGTACAAAATCTTAAGATACTTAAAAGGAACTCCTAGGAAAGGATTATTCTTCAAGAAGATTGATCAAAAGAGTGTTGAAGTCTACACTGATGCAAATTGGGCAGGGTCTCTTATTGACAGAAGATCAACTTCTAGATATTGAGCATATTTGTAGGAAAATCTTTTAACCTGGAAGGGTAAAAAACAAAGTGTGGTTTCCAGAAGTTGTGCGGAGGCAAAATTTAGGGCAATGGCTTAAGGAATTTATGAAATAATTTGGCTTAAAAGAGTAATGAAAGAACTTAAGAAACTAGTGGAGCACCTAATGAAGTTGTTTTGTGATAACAAAGCAGCTATTAGTATTGCCAACAATTAATTTCAATATGATCAGACAAAGCATGTGGAGATTGACAGACACTTCGTAAAAAAAAAAAAACTTGAAAGTGGACTCATTTGCGTACTACAACACAAGTTGTTGGTGTCTTCACGAAAGGGCTACTAAGAATTTTGAGTTCTATGTAAGCAAATTGGGCATGATCAATATCTATGCACCAACTTGAGAGGGAGTGTTGATATTATAGAAATAATCAACTAATTATCTTTAACTGATTCTCTATAGATAATTAGTTGAGATTTTATTTAGATTCTTCCTAATTTAAGGAGGTTATTAGGGCTGTATTGTCCTATATATTCCTTGTACTATTCAGAGAAAGATTTAGAAAGAATTACTTTGTCCTCTTTCTTCACTTACTACTACTTCCTATCTAATAATGAATTTTAGCATAAACTAAATTTTAGCCTTCGTTGTCCTTGTTGTCAACTCAAATTTTCACTTTTTATTCCACCAAATTAAAGCTTGTAGTTAACTAATTTGTCTTCTTTTATTTCATTTATAAACTTTACTCTTTTTCATCAATTCTCCATAGCTAATTTGAAGTCGTCATCGATGTAAAATGTAACAAATACTGCTCATATAAATCTAGATTCAACTTTTGAAATTCATATTATAAAATTCATGTGCTATCAAAAGTTGATATTCCTTTTCACTTGATAATAAATCGTTGACACACACCAGCTCTTGTGGCTACAATTTATTTATCAAGACCATCCTCTATCTCCTTTTTAAGATGAGGAATGGTTTGGGATTCTCATAACTACATCTATGATAATAGTTAAGTCTGCAACATTAAAGATAGGATTAATCTTCATATCACTTGGTAATTGTAAAACATAAGCACTACCACTTATGTTCTTGATAATCTTATAAGGTCTAACATTTTGTTAATGGAGTTTTTATATTATCCTTTTGGAAAATGTGAACAAATCCTTACCATCACCATATTATCTTCATTGAATTCCAACAGGTGAAGATGTTGGGCAACATATTCTTTATAAGTTAAGTTGCTGGTTGTTTTCTTTCACTACATCTCATCAAAGATATCCCTCATGTATTTTGTAAAATCTTCAATTGCAACACTAACTCGTGATGTTTGTGGTAAAGGAACCAATGAATAGGCTTCCTCGGTTGAATTCTCGAAACTATCCCAAAAAGATTCTTACTAATGTTGTATACAAATTTTGTTATAGGTAGAATTAGGTCCCAATGATTCAGATTGTCTCCATCTAAACATCGTAACAAGTACCTCAAGCTTCTACTTACCACCTGCATTTATCCATCAATTTGAGGATAGAAAGAACTTGAAAACTGAAGTTTAGTGTTTAGTGTTTTTTACATAGTTTTTCAAAAATAACTCACAAACTTCTCATCACGATTGGAGATGATTAAAGGTAATCTATGTAGACTTACAATCTCTTTGAAATAGACTTAGCAATGAGGATAACATAATAAGTCTTGGCCATTGTATTTGCAGATTGTTTCATAACAAAACCACATAGCTTCTCTACCACATTGGCATCAAGAACATTCATATTGTTGCTTCCAGTAGTCAAATGCATTAACTTGTCTTCATTGCTGAACTTTGACTTTAAAATCATGCTCAAAACTTCCCCTTTCTTCATATCTTCATGTTGACTAGAGTTATTACCATAGTTATTAGAATTGAATGTTTCCTTGTATACATTTAGGAATTGATAGCTATAGTAATTGAGAGATTTCCATAGTTTTCTAAATAGTCCTAAGCCTTGTGTATATAAACCATAGGATTTCTCTGTATAAATAATTTCAATTCACTAATAGAAACACTTTTAGTTCTCTCTAATTTATTTTCTTAATGGTATCAGAGTCCTGTCTAATTTACAGGCCTATTCTTTCCTCTCCAATTTTTTTTAGCTATTCTTCTTTGTTCTGAACAGTACTGTAGTTGAGTTTGTACTCACCCAAAAATCAAGGTTTTTTTAATTTCTCCACCCACCCAGTTTACTTGAGAACCAACCAACGACCCTCTCTGTCGACATCAAGAAGAATGCTTAAAAGATGCCGTTGAATTCCAAAAAATGATAGAGGAGGATCGGGTGTTTGACTTTTTAATGTGTTTGACTCAGAATATGATTATATACAAGGTACTATACATGGAAAAGATCCTTTCCCTTCAGTACAAATTGCACATTCTCTCTCTCATCAAGAAGAGAGTAAAAGAAATGTTATGCCACATACAATCATTGTTGAGAAAGCGGGGTTAGTGGCTAGTTCTACTGAGAAGCCAAAACCTGTAAATACCTCATCTATTAAGGAGCATTGCACTGTGATCATTGTGGAAAACCAAGGTACATCAAAGAAAGCTTCTAGAAACTGCATGGGAGGCCAAATCAGAGATGTGGAAAATGATGTGGTTCACTAGTAAGGGGTCAAACCCACTTGGCTGAAGGGAATAAAGCATTTGAAGCTTCGTTAGCTGGAGCTTTATCCAATGAGGACCTTCAGAACTTAAGACATCTTCATTCAAAACTGGACTCTCCTTCCATAGTTGGTACATGAAATACTGCAAAATCAGGTATTGTGTATTCAAATTCTAAAGATAATCCTTGGATTATAGACTCTGGAGCTAACAGACATATGATAGGCTCTTAAAATTTTCTATGGGAGAAAAGGGGATAATGTTAG
The DNA here is from genome assembly GCA_027478405.1 of Erythroxylum cassinoides. Taxonomy (NCBI): domain Eukaryota; kingdom Viridiplantae; phylum Streptophyta; class Magnoliopsida; order Malpighiales; family Erythroxylaceae; genus Erythroxylum; species Erythroxylum cassinoides. The sequence goes on along the minus strand of JANIPM010000008.1, from coordinate 48,659,471 downwards.
AATAGCAGATGGGTGTTTTACCTCCGTATCTAGTACAAGTTCTATTAACTATACTCCCAATATCACCTTATCCTCAGTTCTCCACATATCTTGTTTTCCTTTTAAGCTTCTCTCTATTATTCCTATCACTAAAGGGCTCAATTGTAGAGTTGAATTGTTCACTGACTATTGTGTTCTTTAGGATCTCCACATAGGGCAGAGGATTGGAATTGGTAGACTGTGGGATGCCTTATGTCTTGGAAGAAAATCACAAGATAGTTGCACATCAAGCTTCTTTTAGGAATGATGTGATTAATAAGGAAATTCTACAGTGGCATAGGCAGTTTGGACATCCCTCGTTTTTTTTTCTAGAAAAATTATATCCAAGTTTGTTTAAAAGAACTTTTAATTCTTTGTTTTGTGAAGCATGTGAACTTGCTAAACACATTAGAAGTTCTTATCATTTATTTAATAATAAGAGTTCTGTTCCTTTTATGACAATTCACTCCGATATTTGGGATCCTATTCCAAATCCCTCTCTTTTTGGCCACAGATGATTTGTGACCTTTGTTGATTGTTGCACAAGAATGACTTGGGTTTATTTGATGAAAGCCAAGAATGAAAATTTTTCATGCTTTCAAAATGATTTGTACCCAACATGATACTAATGTTAAAATCCTAAGATCAGTAGGAAGGAATTTACAGGCAACATTCGAGAGGTGCCATTCTCTCTATTAATATTCTCATTCTTAGTACATTTTTCTTGTTCTTTCTACTCTCCTCTGCCAACTAAATATTCCCCTCCCCTAACACTCTTAACAAATGCCACCTCGACCTTCTAGAAACTTGCTAAAAGCAAACAAGTAATAAGGCAGAATTAACAAATAACAGCCCTCCCCACATATTGTCCTTTCTTTCTTCTTCAGTAGAAAAGCTTAACTGGAGGCTTATCACTTTCATTCATAAGAGAACTGAATAGATAGGATTAGATTCCCATTTGACCATAAATGTGTAAAATATGGATATTGTTACAAATGAGGCCCCGTTATCAACTTCGTGATGCTGTCATTAGTTAGCTCATTACAGCATGTTTGCCCTTGTCTTTGATGTTAAATCACGATCTTTTGCAAATCAGTAGCTGCATTGTTAATGCCAATTCCAAATTTGGCGTGTAACATCCGTTACGTGTTTGTGATACGACACCTCCTCCTCAACTTCTTAAGACTTATTTTAGGAGAAAATTTAGAAAAGCACATGAGGATCACATGGGCAAAGATTTAGTCAATCAGTAGTTGATTCTAACACATATTCAGTAGTCACATCCCATTATTTTAGCTATTATGTTATTTTACCGATTGGCTTTATCTTTTATTGTTGTGTATCCTTAGGAATAGATTATGGGTTTTCCTTAGGAATAGATTATGAGTTATCCTTAGGAGTAGATTATGAGTTGTTAGGAGTCTAGCATTATAAATATTTGATAGTTAGAGCAAGTGAGGAGGGGAGGAGAAATTAATTTCTTTGTTTTGGAGTTTAATCCTCTCCATACGGACTAACTTGGGAGTATAAGATTCTTGCTCTCAAATTTATCAATAAAATTCTATTATTCAGTTACTTCTATTTTTCTTCTTTTCTGGTTCCTATCAATTTGGTATCAGAGCCATGGCTATCACTCGTTCATTCACCAATGACCCACCACCACAAACCCACGATAATATACTGGAACCAATACCTCAACAATTAGCTGCCATAGCCTCTCGTCTTGAGATATTTGACAACTAGTTGCTAATGTAGCTGTGTTGAAAACTCAAGCTGACAAGGGGAAGAAACTTGAGAGTAGTAATGATCGGTGAACAAGGGGAAGATCTCATTGGAACTATGAGACAGAGGACGTAGGAGAACAATACAGGGGTTATAGAAGTACCACGTGACCACCTTATACTAAGATTGAATTCCCAAAATTCGAAGGAGGAGATCCACGCGGTTGGATTTTGAAGGCTTAGAAATACTTCAAGTGTTATCAAACACCCGAAGAATCGAAAGTTGGCGTAGCGACTATGTATTTGGAAGGTGATGCACTTGATTTGTTCGCTTGGATCAATTCCGAGAGAACCATTTTGTATTGGGAGGAGTTAGTGAACACGCTTCAAGAACAATATGGTCCCGCTGAATTCCAGAATCCCTATGAATATCTCTGTGCTGTTCATAAAATGAGTACAATACAAGAATATCGTTAAGACTTTGCTAAACGTTCGGCACGAGTCAAAAATTGGCCTGAACATTGTCTCTTGGGAATTTTTCTTAATGGGCTGCAAGATGAATTGAAATCTGATGTGAGAATCCACAAGCCTAGATCTGTCTATCGAGCTATCAGTTTGGCACTAGAGTTTGAGCAAAAGACCAATCTTAAAAGTGGCCAAAAGCAAATCAATAGGTCAACTCTAATAGGCCCAATACCTCACAGGCCCAAACTTCCAATTTGCCACGTGAAGGTCCATTCACTAGCAACCCAACAGCAAAACATTCCACACCAACAGCACAACATTCCACATTTGCTTCTGCTTCTTCTCGACCAGCGACATTGCGCACTTGGGACTAGGAGAGACAACTGCGTATTTCGAAGAGGCTGTGTTTCCGTTGCAACGAGAAGTTCTTTCCTGACCATCGCTGCAAGGTCGCGACCCTCAATCTCCTAGAGATGGTCGATGACGACGGCGACGACGCACCAGCAGAGGTTTTGGCTGAAAATGAAGTCGAAGGCGACAGAACAAGGAAATATGCAAAGATTTCCTTCTTTCCGCCTTGAGGACAAGGTGAATTTCCAGGAGGGATGCATTGATACGACACCTCCACCTCAACTTCTTAAGACTTATTTTAGGAGGAAATTTAGAAAAGCACATGATTGATTCTAACACATATTCAGTAGTCACATCCCATTATTTTAGCTATTCTATTATTTTACCGATTGGCTTTATCTTTTATTGTTGCGTATCCTTAGGAATAAATTATGGGTTATCCTTAGGAGTAGATTATGAGTTATCCTTAGGAGTAGATTATGAGTTGTTAAGAGTCTAGCATTATAAATATCTGATAGTTAGAGCAAGTGAGGAGGGGGGGAGAAATTAATTTCTTTGTTTTGGAGTTTAGTCCTCTCCACACGGATTGACTTGGGAGTTTAAGATTCTTGCTCTCAAATTTATCCATAAAATTCTATTATTCAGTTACTTCGATTTTCCTTCTTTTCTGGTTCCTATCAGAATGTTCGAATGGAGTACATATCCTTTGTTTCAGTACATGTTTCAAACTCACTATGATCAGTGTGAATGATAAATGGTTTCCCATTCAAATAATGATGTCAATATTTAATAGCAATCACTATAGCCAATAATTCTTTCTCATACACAAATAACGCATAACGTTTAGGAGTTGGAACCAATAAGCTAGTGGCACGTCTAATAACTAGCTACAATAGATATTCAAGTAAAGAAATAAAATGACGTAGTGGCTTTCTCTCAGTAAACAATGTAGAAAGTCACATTCTTATTCCTTTGAATGGTATGGTCAATTCCACTCAAGAATTAAAGTGTGACATACACAACATCTATCTTAATGGCTGAAGCATTTTACTCTTCTTGGTTTGTTCAAATATTTAGCACAAACACTTTATTGTGTTTTGTGGTCATATAAGAGATTATCTTAAAGTCATAAAAGGCTAGAAAACATGGTGTCAGTTACATCTCTAACTTAACATGTCCACACAAAAATTGTCAACCCAACATATCAACAATGGGAAATTCTCAAAAAAGAAAAAGGAAAGCTTATATTTAGCAATGTGAAATTCACCTTAGCAACTGGTGCCATCTCTGCTGCGATATGAATGACATGTAATCCTGGACTAGAACCAAAAACAGGAACAAATTAAGCAACCATAAGCAGAGAATTTTGCGATAAAATCTTTACCTTCTAGGTGATGATGTTAGCTTCAGAAATCTGGTGATGGCTTCATGCTGATTCTTTTCTCTGCACTCCAAGTATGCATCTCTAATATGTGCATCTTTCTTCCACACCATTTCTCTCAATAGCTTTGCATCATCTGTAGAAATTCTCTTTTCTAACATCCAACCATCAATTATGAGCAGTATATGGCTCCAGAATTCCGATGGCATGTCATCTATAGGTTCATTTAGAGCTCTTTTTTTGCTTTCTTTTTTTAAACTATTAAGTGTCTCTTGAAATTCCTCTACTGAATCTTGGTATAATTGGATATAAGAATGTATCTCTTCATCTGATCTTTGAATACGTTCCTCTAATAGTTTTATCTTCTCCTGCATCAGTTCATTATACTGGTGCAATCTTTCTGACGACACCTTATAGACATTAGCTTCCTCCATGCACTCCTCCAATTTATCAACCTTCTTTTGAAGTTCTTGGTTTTGTTGTAACACTAGAACAGCGTGGTCAGCCTGTTTAGTAGCGTTATCCAGCAGTACTTGCAAACCTTCAACCTTCTCCTGCAAATCCTTGCATTCAATTTTAAGACTAGATATTTTTGAAAGATCTTCTTGAGAAGCTGAGAGTTTGACTTCCAAGTCTTTCAACAAAGACTCCAGAAATGACTTTTCCTTCTCCAGCACTATGATGCGCTCATCTGTGTCCTTAATATTACTTTGCTCTAAATTAAGCTTTTCTATATCATTCTTGAGGGACACATTCTCCATTCTCAATGATCTAAGCTCTTCACTGAGAGGAGGAGTAACTGTATTCTGAACAAGAAGGGCTTTCTCTGTCAAAAATTTGTTTTGGTCCTCAAAAGGATCAACCAGACTTCTCTCAACAGCAGCACTGTGATTTAGTTCATCCCTTAATTTTTCCAACTGGTCTTCCAGGAGTTCAACATGCACCTTTTGCTGAGCAGCAACTTTCAGCTTGGCATCAGTTTCCGCCAATCTCATCTGTAAAACATTTATTTCTCCTTGTAACCCTTCCTTCTCATTAAGGATTCTCTCAAGGTCTTCAAGTGCACGGATACGAGCTTGGTTGAGAAGAAGGATATCTGTGACATGTGTGGCACTATTAAGTATGTTGTGGCTATGATAAAAAGAAAAGAAAACTAAATGAAATAATATAAACTGCATAATAGAATGACATCCTACTTTTCTCTGCATTTCTTATCATCCCTATCATATCATCATGTTGAACACCTGGAAGTCGTTCTTTATGATCCATGTTTACAGCCTATAAGAAAGACAATTAAAGAACTGAATGTCAATTCTCTGATACATTACTTGTTATATCACAGTGCAAGGACACAAATGATAAGTAAAACCAGTTTGAGTCATAAATGATGCAAAGAGTAACACCAAACACTTAAGCAGACACTAATACATTGAATCTCAAGTGCTTCAAACTGAAGCTTCCTAATTACATAGTCCTTAAAATTAGTGATCCAAAATATTCAGCGCAGAACAATATTAACATTCCACAGAAAATTTGGAAAGAAATAATACCAAGGATTCTGTCTCATCAAGATCATCTGAAAGCTTCTCTTCTGCTTGCTTGTGCAAAGCCTGTGTAACACAGAAAAGAACTTTACATTTCAATTGCTTTTCCAAGTTTGATAGTATAACGATATGTCTGAAGAGTCAATTTTTAAAGAACAAGCACCCATTGACAAAATTCAATTGAAAATATAGCATGAACAAGAGGACAGCCAATACTTATTAGGACTATAACTGCACAAGCAATGCAAATGACAAACTAATTAGAATTCTAGCATCATATTGTCTGCATGAAGCACCGCTGCTTTTTTCAAAATTCATAGATAAGTTAGATGAGATAGATAAAGAAAAGCATTTTGGTGTACTGTTTTCTCCACATATATTGCTCCTCAAGCATCTTGTATAATTGAATTATACCAAGGTAGACCCATTAAATCTTACTCATCCAAGATCATAGGGTGTTGAAATATAAAAGAATAAAAATAATGAGAAAGAGAATAAAGGATAAAAAGAGGAAAACAATAGATTTATGTAGTTCAGACATAAAGACCTATGTCCACCGATACATACAACAATAAAGTTCACATCTTTCTCATTAGATTTGTGTGTGGTTACATAATATCATAACACCCTCTTCATGGGGAGGATGAGTAATCTTTCCATAACAATAGAATATTCTAACATTAATAATGGTGTGTACATTTGATACAAATCAACATATTTGTTGAATATGTGTATTCTTTAATATTTTTTAACATCTCCCCTTAAGATGAGCATGGATGAAAGTGTATGATCATCTTGATTATAAAAAGAGATTAGCCGACAGTAGTAAATGATTGATGATGTGGCACCATGTGATTTACACCAACATGGCATGCAGCTTCAGGTTACATAATTGTTTACAAGATGATAAGCAACTCTAGCTTGCATGACTACTGAAATTGACAGCTTTAGAATGGTGTGACTGTATCACAGGTCATTGAAAGAAACTGCAGCTATAGAAAGGCAAGAAGAATATAAAAAGCCAAGAAGAATACAGGTTTCCCACCATACTTGTTATGACAATGAAAGATAGTAACTTAACTCTAATACATGTTGAGATACAAAACAAATAAAATAACAAGAAACAGAATAGAGGGAGAGAGAAAAGAAAGAGATTAACACAGTTTTGTTTGAAGGGCTTACATCCACGGAGATAAGAATAAAACTCACATATTTCTCTTTAGGATAGTTTGTGCCATTACATAATACAAGTCCCTATTTTATACAGATGATGGCAGATTTTCCATAATAATAGAATATTCTAACATTAATATTGAGATACACCACCGACATCAAATCAGCACACTGTAAAATATGGCTATTCTAAAATATTCATAATAGAAGGGATTGTTATGCCTTAAGCAGAAGAGTGATATCTAAAGTTGTTCTCCTCTCATAACATTTGGGAAACTAGGAAGATGAATGCAACCAAAGAAATCATTTGTCAAAGTAAAAAAGTTCACGGAAATTATTGTCAATCTCCTTGCACAAGTCACAGTAAAGGAGAATACCAAAGGTTTCATTTCTTCATTTGCCAGGCTGTCCAAAGATGTTGCATCAGTTTTCCAAACATGCTCCATATCTACACAACTGTCCAAACTTCTCCTGTTGGTATTCTGTATATTATTTACATCTATACTAGGGGCAATATCTTTTGGTGCAATATCATGGTTCGAGTTTGGGACAATATCAGCTAAAACAATGTGCCCCCCAGGACCCTCTTCATCATTAGATTCAAAATCAGCACTTGTTGAAGGCTGTTCAGGAGAGCCTTCTTTCACCGGTCGTCTCTTGTTCTCAGATCTGCATGGCGTTGATCAAATATTGATTCATACGGATACAAAGCACAAAGTCAAAAATTCAAATAAAATTAACATGAGTTATCATAAGGTCACTCCAGTCCTGAATGATAAATAAAAAAATTGTGTTTAATGAGAGATCAGCGAATGGAAGTCTGATAGCAAACTAATTTGCTTCTTTCAACAAATTCTGCCACCTCACCATAATATCATCTGATATTATCGAATCAATATATCATGTTTAACTATCTTATTACAATCTAAATAAGGAAACAGTACTCTCACTACAACTTAATTTTGTTTCAAACTTGAAACATCAACTCATCATCAAGCAAATGCATCACCAAACCAATAACCCGATGTTCATTTCCAAACACAAAAGACTATCGCTTTCTACCTACTTTTTCCCTTCATAAAATTTATGTTCGCAATACTTCCCATTTTACTTCACAGAAGTTCAATCCCCAACAATTCGTTCAACCAATGGGGAAGGGAGAGCAGAATAACCAAAAACAAATATGTAAAATCGAAAATGGCCCAAGCGGAATTCGTAAAGATCGCATAAAAAGTAAAAATAATAAATAAAACACATCAGAACTTATATTTCTAACCCTAAATCCAAAATTCAATGAAAGATCAAAACTTTTTGCCGACTCAAATCCAAATAAGTCAATAAAGCATTAAGAAAAATCACCAACAAATGAGTAGCTTTCACCTTCAAAAAATTTCGCAAACGAAACACAGAAACAAAGAGCAATTAATAAACAAACAACAAGAAGAGGAATAGAAATACCTAAAATGGCGGGGTCGCATTCTGCAGGAAGCAGGGCGTAATCTTTGGGTAGGCAAAGGGAACCGTAAGCTGGTTCGCTGCTTGTTACGATCCAAACCCATGAATCCGCTGTGACTTAGAAACCAGTTTGATAGCTTTGTCGCCATTTTCAGATTGTCCCACACCGGCCAGACCCTCTCTTATCTTCTCCCTCAATCCCTGGCTCTCTGTGTGTTTTTGTGTGTAGTGCGTACAAGTTAGCCCTAGATGTAGTTTTCGAATCTACCTTCAACGAATTGCATGGCTCTAAGCCTCTAACTTTAAGCCACGTATGTTTTCTAACGAGATAGGTGTGAAGATGTCGAAAATGGTGGGTCCCAGTATTCTCCTCTCATCCTAGTCCTACTGCTATAACAGGCTAAACCATTTCATCCACCTCCATAGATATGTTTAACTATGAACTACGTCTAAACCATTTCCATGAGAGGAACGCCCTCTTCTGCTAGTCCTCTCATCCACTTCCATGTAAAACTATCAAATCGACTTGAAGATAGTTAATAGTAAGTCTAAACCATTTCCATCAAAGGAACCAAAGATGTACCGATGTTAAATGAAAAAAGCAACCACCTTGTCTAAAGTCCTGGTTATAAGAAGAGGAAGCTGTCCTTGTCCGTGTAGCTTCAACTTCTCTACCTTGTTGTCCACAGGCTCACCTTATAGTCAATCCTTATGTATTGCTTCTCTTCAATTATGCGCTCTCAACAAGAATCTCCAACAGGGCAAAAAACTACATGCCCACTTGCTCACCACTGGCCTTTTCACCTCCTCTCTTTCATGCACAACGAGCCTCATCAACATGTATGCAAAATGCCACCAAATAAGCCTTGCCCTTGCGGTGTTTAACCATTGCTCGCATATTCATCGTAACGTTTTCTGTTACAATGCAGTCATTTCTGGGTTGGTTTCCAATGGGCTTGTAAACGATGGGGTGGAAATTTTTAGGGACATGAGAGTAGTGGGTGTTTATCCAGATAAATTTACCTTTCCATGTTTGATTAAGGGGTTTTGTAAGGTGATGGAGGTTAAAAAAATTCATGGTTTGGTGTTTAAACTTGGGTTGGAGTTGGATTTGTATGTGGGGAGTGCTTTGATTGCTAGTTATTTGAAGTTTGAATTGATAAATGAGGCGAATGAAGTGTTTGACGAAATGCCTGTGAGAGATGTTGGGTTGTGGAATTCCATGCTAAATGGATATGCTCTGGCTGGTAGGCTGAATGAGGCAATGGAAGTTGTTAGGAGAATGAGTAAAGAAGGAGTTTTGATGAGTAGATATACGGTTACAGGGGTTCTCTCCGTATTTGCTGATATTAGAGACTTTGACAATGGGACATCGGTTCATAGTTTTGTGATGAAAATGGGGTTTGCCTCCAGTGCTGCAGTATGCAATGCATTGATTGATATGTACGGGAAGTGCAGCTCCAATGACAAGGCATTGCAGATTTTTGAGAAAATGGATGAGAAGGATATACTCTCTTGGAATTCTATTATGCGAGCAAATGAGCAGTCTGGTGATCATAAAGCAACGTTGAGGCTTTACAGGAGAATGATTGGTCATGGATTTCAGCCTGATTTGGTTACAATAAGAATTGTTCTTTCTTCGTGTGCTCAATTATCCTCGTTGACACATGGCAGGAAGGTCCACGCCTGCTTTATTGTTAACGGGTTCTGGAAGGATATTGACACTGTGCTGATGGGTAATGCTCTTCTACACATGTATGCTAAATGCGGAAGCATGAGAGATGCTCGTGTGGTTTTTGATATTATGAGCATTACTGATGTAGCATCATGGAATATAATGATTATGGGCTATGGAATGCACGGTTATGGAGTGGAGGCTTTGGATATGTTTTCGTGCATGTGCAAGTGGAAAGTTAGACCCAATCAGGTAACATTTTTAGCAATTCTGTCAGCTTGCAGCCATGCAGGCTTTGTGAATCAAGGTCGTGAGTTTCTTGAGCAAATGGAGATAAATTACGGCATCACTCCAACAATAAAGCATTATGCTTGTGTCGTTGACATGCTTGGCCGGGCTGGGCAGCTTGAAGAAGCATATAAATTGGCTCTCTCAATGCCTATAAAGACAAACTCTATAGTATGGAGGTCCGTTTTGGCTGCATGCCGACTCCATGAGAATGCACAGCTTTTAAGGGTTGCTGCAGATCACGTCTTGGGCCTTGAACCTCAGCTTGGACACTCTGGTAATAATGTGCTCATGTCAAATGTTTTTGTAGCTTCCGGTGACTATGAGAAGGTGTCAGGTATTAGGGATACGATGACGAAGCAGCAGCTAAATGTGAATAAGATACCAGGGTGTAGCTGGATTGAGCTTTTAGATGGTACACATTCTTCTGTTGCAGGTTCTTTTACCTATCCCAAAACATAGATCCGATTTTTGTACTTGTTAAATACCCATCTATCTAATCGCACCATTTTTCTAGGATCTGTTAATACTTGGTCATTTGTCACTTTTAGCACGATTCAAATCTTTTTTCCTCCGTCATCGTTGGGGATTTGACCATTCCAGGAGTAAGTAGGCCCTTTTTTAGTGAATGACTCGGTATCCATTTTCACTACCTCACTTACCAAACTCTCTATTTCTCAACCCCCTAAATTGTATTTTCTCTAATATGCAGTAAATCCTCAAAACGAAAGATGATTCTTTTCCTATAAAGGGTTAAGGCAAACAGAAGAAGTGAATGACTAATGTCAGTATGAACATGGTCTTATGCGAAGTTATGGAATTCAAGAAACAGGAAGGCAAAATAATAATTCGCCTGAACACTGATCTCCTGTGTATGTACGTCCTGTCCTTGAGCATAAGACGCCCTTTAAAAAGAATTGTTACATGCACACACGGCTCTGGCTCTCCTTGCACAAAGACATTTCGGTTTCTGATTCAAGCAATTCCAGTGAACGACTACAGTGTTCTTTCAAAAGAATTGCCTGACCTCTCTTTCCTCAACCAAAATCCCTCAAAGTCAAATGGAGGAGATACATTCAAAAGTTGACAACCGGAAAAGTATGTAAAGGTGTGACCTTTTGCCCGCCCAAGCATCTCCTATACTTTTTTCTGAACTAGTTCCAAGCAAACCGTAACCCAAGTGAGCAAATATCATAGAAAAGGTAAATTAAATGTCCGGTAAGTATAGGGCGAATATCGCTTGAGACCTTCGGTTGGGCTCCGGTTATGAATACTATATCGGGCTCAATACTAGATTGAGCTCTGGAATAAAACTGTATCGATATCGGTTAATACTGGGTATTGTTTTAGAAAAATTTTTAAATTTATGAAATAGTTCCTAAAATTTTTAAAAATTGTAAAATAGTCCATATTGGTATATTATATAATTGTTCTGTATAATATCAACCATGCTTTCAAAAATCTTAATAATAAATAATAATAACAATTAATATGAAATAACAATAATTTTTAA
>JANIPM010000008.1:48632804-48647787 GCA_027478405.1 Erythroxylum cassinoides | reverse complement strand
CACAAATGTAATAAATAAAGAAAAATAGAAAAATGTTACTTTATAAATTTCCCGAGCCCAGAAACTGACCCAAAACACCTCGGGGTAGCTTTACGGGAAATCTGGAATTTTGAGGTTTTTTTTAGTATTGTAGTTATACAAATTTCGTACGCGCGCTCCACAGCGCTACAGCCACACGCGTGGTCCGTTCGGCCCGTTTTCAACCTGTTTTTCATAGCTAACCTTATGTAGACCACTTTTATGCAATTATATACGTAAAAAAACTGAACAAGGAATCAAAAACTAAGGAAAACCAAATGAGATGAAAAACTGAAAAACCTTCGTTTCCGGCAATCCGATCATGTAACCGCTCTGATACCACATGTTAGTACGTAGTGGGAGCCTTATTACGTACCCCGGATCTACATGAAAGGATTAAAAATGAAGGTAGTGCAAAATATCTGGATTTCGGTTCCATCTCTGATTCTGATGCCAATTCCGAGCTCCAAATGTCTCTGAATCTCTCGGGGCCTTTAGTGGAAAGTGCTCGCCGACTCACGGGCAAAGCCTTTCTATAGTTTCCTCAAGTTTCGAGCTTCCTTGATGGGTCAGGAATCCTTATGCTCGTGAGCGTTCTCTTGAGTAACTTCAGAAGACCTTACCTTTATATAGCTTCCATATCTGGCTTCCCCATCACAAGGCTGATATGGACCCGGTCTACACTGATTGGGACCCATTTTTCATCTAGACTTCGACCCATTAATCTAGATCATTTATTGGGTCACTTTATTATTTTTATCAGGATCAAATGGCGTAACTTAACAGGTAATTTATTTAAAAACTAAAATTGCAATTAATGTTAGTCCAACTTTTTGAGACATGGACAAAATGTCTAACATTCTCCACCTATTACAATTAACATCAAATTAATTCCTCAAAACAAATGCAGTAAATATAAATAGCAACAATCATAATTCTATTTTCAGGCTTCCGCTTTTCCTTCCACTTATCAAGTACTTAAGTTCAAACAGAAAGAAAAAAGAAACGGTACCAATCTTAGTTCTTCGTCAAAAATGGATTTGACCAAGTTCGGATCTGAAGCGGAGTGAGTCAAATTATATTCAACAACAAGTTTTCTGTAGTTCCAAGCCATGTAAGATTTCGGATTGATCTCGAGAAGCTCGGCGCTTAGATCTACGGCTTCCTGCGTATAACTACAACAGAGAAGAATTAAAATAAAGAAAACCACCAAGACTTTAGGTTTGATTAGTTAAACCATGTCTGGAGGAAATAATAATATTTAGCCAATACTTTTTGTGGTGATGATTGGAGAGGAATTGAGATTGGAGGGCTCTCAGTTTATGGGCTTTAGCAACGGATGCTGCTTCGATTGTGAGGCTGACCGCATTTTCGCAGCTTATAAGAACACCACACAAAAGTTCACAACTTTGGAAACAAGAGATATAGTCTCTGTAAAATAACCGAGCATAGTGAAGCAAGAAATCAATTAAAAGGATCAAAACCCATGAGCAGAAACATTAGAATGAAAGTCAATCCTTATTTGTTTTGGTTAGTTACCAATCATAAGCAATGGTCTTGACAGAGAGAGCTTAGGTCTGAATTGAGAGAGACGATGCAACGTGCGACGTTTGTGGTTTAGGGGAAACTAGACACCATAACCACTGTGGGAAGAATGTCATCAAACTTGACCCGAACCAAGACAAACCGCAACACAATTAGAAAAAAGAAGTTTACCATTGGTAGCCATAACTGTGAACTTCCGTCAGTTAAACCAGTTGAAGCGTAAAAATTCGCCTTTTATGTTTGATTCTTGAGAAACGGCAACAAATAGAGCAAGCAAACCAGGACATAACCTAGCAACGTTTTGGTGTTTCTGTAAAAGCAGAGAAGAGGAAAAGAGATAGGGTTGAAAATGACCCTTCACCGAATTCGATTTTATTAACGGAAAAACCCATGAATAGAACGTAATGCCTCACCCAATCGACACCTATCAACAAAACCGAATCCCTTACCTCTTTAACACCCATCAACAACACACTGACATAACTCCATAACCAACATCCCTTACCCATTCGAAACCCATTACCCATACCTTAGAAAAACAAAAACGATGGGATGAAAGAGTCTTACCCAGAAGAAAGGACAGATAGTCGAACGCTGGGTTGGCTTGAAGGGAGAGTGACTTTTCTGGAGAAGACAATCTGGAGGTTGAGAAAGTGAAAAATGAGCAAGTTTTCGCAATCTGCTCTCGTGATCAGAAAAAACCAATTACTTTACCTTTCACTGCAGAGACGAAGCAGAGGGGAAAAGGAGAGTTGCGGCAGAGGAGATGATTTAGGTTTCAGTCTGAAAACTGAGGAGGGTATTTTTGATACCTTTCATTGGGGAGACGAAGCAGAGGGAAAAAGGAGAGCTGCGACAGAGATTTGCAAGGGACGTGATAGGTTTCATATGTAATTCACAGGGATATTTGTTACATTTCCAGTTCTTGTCCTACGGACAAGAATTTTTGTATCTTAGTTTTGGAAGGAACAAAAATTTCTATCATTGTCCTCTGAAGATGAAATAAAAATAACTGAGGACAATAAGCAAACAACACGAGGAACAAAACTTTTATGTCTCTATCCGCTATCCTCACCCACGAGGATGGTAACCAAACGTAGGGTTTGTTCACCATAATCAACAAAAACACAACTTGGAGGTACACCTTTCGCAAATATGCTTATAACAACCACTTCTGGCTTCTGCTAGAACTCATGCCTGCAATACTCACCAAATCAATCACATCCTTGACTGACATGGTCTACAAACACATTAATCCCCAATATTGACGAAAACCTGTATCTTGACTTGGCAGGTGGTACCGCTGTTGCCTGACTGAAGACATCACTAACAGGTTGAGGATCTGGCAAGGAAGCTGATAAGACACCTTCACCTCAGCTTCTTAGGACTTATTTTAGAAGAAAATTCAGATAAACACTCCAAGATTTAGTCCATTATTTTAGCTATTATGTTATTTTAAAGATTAGGTATTATCTTTATTTTATTTATTATTTTACAGATTAGATATTATCTTTATTTTAGCTATTATTTTATAGATGAGGTATTATCTTTTATTTCGAATCTTTAGGAATCCGTTATGAGTTGTTAGGAGTCTAGCATTATAAATATCTGATAGTTAGAACAAATGAGTACCTTGAGAAATTAATATCTTTGTTTTAGAGTTTAGTCCTCTCTATATGAACTGACTTGGGAGTTTAAGATTCTTGCTCTCAAATTTATTAAATTCTATTATCCAGTTACTTCAATTTTCCTTCTTTTTTGGTTCCTATCAATTTGGTATCAGAGCCATGGCTATCACTCATTCATCCACCAATGACCCACCACCATAAACCCAGGATAATATACCGGAACCAGTATCTCAACAATTAGCTGCCATAGCCTCTCTTCTTGAGATATTTGACACCATAGTTGTTGATGTAGCTACGTTGAAAGCTCAAGCTGACAAGGGGAAGAAACCTGAAAGTAGTAATGATTGGCGAACAAGGGGAAGATTTCATTGGAACGATGAGACAGAGGACGTAGGAGAACAATACAGGGGTTATAGAAGTACCACGTGTCCACCTTATACTAAGATAGAATTCCCAAAATTCGAAGGAGGAGACCACCGTGGTTGGATTTTGAAGGCTGAGAAATACTATAGGTATTATCAAACAGCTGAAGAATCGAAAGTTGACATAGCAGCTATGTATTTGGAAGGTGATGCACTTGATTTGTTCGCGTGGATCAATTCTGAGAGAACCATTTTGTATTGGGAGGAGTTAGTGAACATGCTTCAAGAACAATATGATCCTGCTGAATTCCATAATCCCGATGAATATCTTGAGGACAAGGCGAATTTCCAAGAGGGATGCATTGATACGACACCTCCACCTTAACTTCTTAAGACTTATTTTAGGAGGAAATTTAAAAAAGCACATAAGGATCACATGGGCCAAGATTTAGTCAGTCAGTAGTTGATTCTAACACATATTCAGAAGTCACATCCCATTATTTTAGCTATTATGTTATTTTACCGATTGGTTTTATCTTTTGTTGTTGCGTATCCTTAGGAATAGATTATGGGTTATCCTTAGGAATAAATTATAAGTTATCCTTAGGAGTAGATTATGAGTTGTTAGGAGTCTAGCATTATAAATATCTAATAGTTAGAGCAAGTGAGTAGCGGGAGAAATTAATTTATTTGTTTTGGAGTTTAGTTCTCTCCATACGGACTGACTTGGAAGTTTAAGATTCTTGCTCTCAAATTTATCAATAAAATTCTATTATTCAATTACTTCTATTTTTCTTCTTTTCTGGTTCCTATCAGTTTGATGCTTGTCTTTCTTTAAAAAGAAGGAAAAGATGGTTGACAAGGCTTTACTGATTTATTTGCAGACTTATAGAAAATGAATATTTGGGTCTGAAAAATGGCATACTGGATCAGTCGGCAATACTCCTTTCACGCCATGGTTGCCTAACATGTATGAACTGCAAGGTAAATATTGGATTCTTTTCCATTTTCATATTGATAAACTAACAAATCCTTAATTCAGTCTCAATTATAAGATTCAGATTTAATTTCTTTGTATTTTGCTGTACTGCAAAGTTTGATTAATTTGTATGACTGATATTCCATAGATCAAATTTTCTTTGGTCCTTTTCAGGTTGGATAGAAGAATTATAGACACACTTCGTTTTTTTTTTCCTTTTATTTTCTAGAATTTTGATGTATTACTTTATTCATCATTTTTCAGTTCTATTGTCTTTTAATCGTTCTGTTATTTAACATGATGCTACTGTCTACTTTGTTTGATACACTTATATTTTTCTTGTGTTTTTGGAATTATTTGTTATTTTAGACTAAAGAGCATAAGCTTGTACGCCCATTGAAGTTGCAGAAGTCCTACAAAATATTATTGGCATTCTCAGGCTTGAGAAAAGCTTTAACTAGTAACCCTGGATATAATCTTCGAGTGGCAGAATGTCGAGAGGCTGCAAGTGTACTTCTTAAGTATGGTTCATCCCTTCTTTAACTAGATGGTTCTGAAGTGTCTATACTTCAATTTTCTGCTTCCCATCATGGTTATACACACTTTTTATTTAATTTTCTATACATGATGCTTGCATATTCTTTTATTATTAAGCTCGTATAGGTAAAAGGTGCAAGAACTTCTAAAATAAATGGTGCCAAAGGGGCATAAAGTTGTTCACATCTAAGGCCCTTTAAGTTTGACTAGACCATAATCCATTATAGGCCTACTTAAATATGCATAATTTTAACTTTGGATGATAGCATTTGGCAGAAAATAGATCTTGTGGTTTTTTGTTAATATTATCATGTCAAAATAATGATCTAATAGTCTTGAATTAGTTGAAAGCACCCAAAGCCAACAACACTAGTGAATGCTAACTTGATACTTACTGATTAGTTGTTTTTGGTTTGATCATGTGACCCATTACGATGATGGCATTAAGATATTTCTTTAATTATGGATTTGACATTTTAGAAAATAAAAATTTTAGGCATTTTTAGGGTATACTTATTGCATTGTAAGTTACTGCTTCTGTCAGAAATGTTAATTTATGGTTTTCATAAAAGAAAGAAACAGCGAGTAGATTGGAATGTACTTATATAAGATAGAATAACCAAAGATGCAATTCATGTAATTCCTAGAATAGAACATTGGCATTCTTGCTTTTTGATTCATCCTACCTTTCATCCCTACCTATCCATCCATTTATCTATTTGAGGTTATGTTTGCGGGTGGATAAAATCACGATCTCCTTCTTTTTCTTGGGCCTTCACCTTCACATTGTATAAAGACAAAAGAATTTCATCTACAAGCATATTATCTCTCCCATGGGTTTCTTTTAGAAAGATTTGTGGTTTTCTTCATCTTGTTCAGAATTTTCTAATTTCTTTTCTTGTCATATAGCTAAACCAGTAACTTTAGTTTTGTAAGAGAAAACTTTTGGAGAATATTTGCTATTAATTATACCAATATTAATATTGATAGTGTGTAAATATAGGAGATTGAATCAAGCCTTAGTCAAGGGAATTAGTTAGGATGATTGATGTGTATAGTTATGCTTTCCTAATTTGTATTAGGACAAGTCATTTGGCCAAGACCTACGGTAGTACACTTGAGCAATAGGTGGGTCAGTGATTTTAGCAGGTTCAAAATTGAGTAGTCACTTGATATGCCAAAAGATCGTTTGCTTGCACTTTACTAGAGTAAATGGAAGACTACAAAAGAATGGAATGTACTAAAAAGAAGTAATTATGAACTTGAATTGTAAAAGTTATATATTATATTTTTTATAATAGTACAAGATGCATAGATTTATGGCTGTACAACTACCTATATAAGGAAAGAATCCTTGAAAAGAAAGGCACCTAAATAATGAAAGAATCCTATAAAATAAAGGTTAATTGACAATTATACGAGCTATTCTAGGAAATTAAATTGCAACTAAATCACCCTAATTCTAGCCCAGTTGATTACAATTAAATCATCATATATTCTAGGCTAATAATTAAGTGAATCTTGCAACACTTCCCCTCAAGTTGGCTTGAAGATGCCTTTCATAATTAGCTTGCTGACCAGAACTTCAAATTGACCTTGTATAGCTTTTGGTAAGTATGTCGACTATTTAACCTATAGTTGGTACTTAAGGAACACAAATTAACCCAATTTTTATTCTCTTTGATAAAATTTTAATCAACCTCAAGTGTTTCATTCTATCTTGTAAAATCTGGTTCTAAGCAATTCTGATGGCGACCTTGTTATCATGGTAGACCTTCAGGGGAGGTGTTACTAGGATCTTTAGGTCTTCTAGTGGTCTTTTTATTCCCATTTCCTTGCAAATTCCATGGGCAAGAGAACTGAACTCTATCTCACTCTTCTTTGAGCCACAACATTCTATTTTTTGCTCAGTTATGTAACAAGATTTTCTCCAATAAAGTTTCAGTAGCCCGAAGTTGATTGTCTATCAATGGTGCAACTAGCCCTGTCTACATTTGTATAGACTTCTATTTTTAAGTTGTTACATTTTTGAAACATAGGACCCTTTCCAAGAGATCCTTTGAGGTATCTTAATATCCTATAAGCTGCTTCAAAATGTCCTTATCCAGGTGAGTACATATCCTGGTTAACCATACTCGCAGCAAAAATGATACGAGGATAGGTATTAGACAAGTAATTTAATTTCCACACTGGACTTTAAAACTTCTCCCAATTAAACACATCTTCAGCTTTAAAAATATCAAGTTTCAAATTAGGATCCGGATGAGTATCAACAGCTTGAAAACCTAGCAAACCTGTTTTTGTAAGATTATTGTTTATCTTTGGACTTGGACCTCCTGTTCCTTGCATCTTCCTTTTTTTGTCCTAAATATCCAATCATTTCATTCTTTCTGCTTCTCTTTTTCTTTCCCAAAATTTTGTTGTTGCTTGAAACTATCGCTCTTCCTCATTTTCCTTCTATTATAGGACGTGTGTTATTAGTCCCTTGTTGATACTGGACAACTTTGTAATGTAGTCTCATTTGCATGCGAGGGTATTAGGGGACAACTTTCTAACTCTAGTTAGTCAACTTTTAATAAGAGGAAATTGGAAACAGTACCATGTGTGTGAAGTTCATACGCCATGAACATAATGCTCTTAACAATAGCATATTTGGAGATTCCAAACAGAAGGACATTTGAAGATTCCAAAAGGGCTGCACATTTGGTGTTATCAGTTCATTTCTTTTGGAGATTTTTGGTTTTAGTTCATTTTCATTTGAAGTTTGCAGATAGTGGTCCTGTTTCCATAGTGACTAGTTAAATTATCAATAGTACAATGTGAGAACTTATATGACAAATCTTCAGCTTGCAATAGTCAATTTTTCTTTATGGTTAGTAGGCCTGCCTTGATCATAGTCTGATAAAAATATAGCTCTTAATTATTTTCCTTTTTTTTTTCTATTAATCAATTGAAGAATTTATTGTAACATTTGTTTTTCTATTTTCTGTTATATCTAATCCATAGAACTTTGGGAAATGAGAAGATGGAGCCACTCCTGTGCAATGGCAAGTATCCTAAATTTATGCTTCTTTTTCTCTTTCTCCCCAATTTGCCTTTACTTTGCAAATGACCCCGTTGCACTTCTGATCAAACAGTTGAACCAGAGGTGTATAAAATATACAAGGTAACTAAATTTTCTTTATTTTCTATTTAAGTTCTCAATTTAGTGGAAAGGTATTTCTTCTTCTTTTTTCTTTGGTTGTTCCTAGAGCTAAATTTGTGATAAACTTAATTTCTTAAATTTTAAGAATTCATGCTCAGCATAATGTTGGAGTTTCATTTCCTTCATTAATTTGTAAAGGGCTAAATGTTGCATTGAGCCAAAATCTAAATTTAGTTATTTCTTAGTTATTAATTTTTCCTTTATTGAGAAAGAAATTCAAGTACTTCTATTTTAATTTATTCTTATTAGTTTAGACTTTAAGTCTGCTGAAATCTTTGTTAGAGAAGTGTTCTATACCTATTTTAGTTATTTAGTTGGAATTCCTATTCCATTTGGAGTAGGGTTTAGTAACTTTTGTTATGTATACATGTATGCATTTTAACTAACGAATAAGATAAATTGATTTTTTAAAGTATGGAACTTTATTCTTTATTCTTTTAAAAGTGATTCTTAGATATTAGGACTAATTTCTAAACTCTGTCAAAGAAGTTTATTGATGTGATTCTTATGTCTATCTTTTCCCAAGGAGTCGTTCTTATATCTATCTTTTCTATTAATTCTTCAATTTTATAAATTTCAGCCCTAAAATCCTAGATTCCAATACACTAAAAATTTCCAGCAGCCCTAGGTTTTATAATATATATCTATTTTATTGAATTGAGGGAGAGCCTTGGAGCAACTGGTAAAAGTTGTTTTCTTGTGACCAGAAGATCACAGGTTCGAATCATGGAAACAACTTCTTTGTAAAAATACAAGGGTATGGTTGTGTTCATTGATGACCTTCCTTAGATTCCCACAAAACAAGAGGCTTTGTGCACTGAGTACTTTGACTTGACTTATCTGTTTTATCGAATTATTGGCATGTTTTTGATACACTATGTTTCGGAGGCATGCTGACGAGGCTTCTTTTTATTGGTTTTTCTAATTTTACCTGTTCTTTTTTCCCTTTCTGTTTGTACCCATATGGGTAGGCGTAACAAAATCACCCATTTGAGCACCCAGCCATGTGCGAGGATCTCATCTGTGAAATCAATAAAGAATATTTCCTTCTCTCTCTCCCTCTCTGTTCTGTCTTTTATCTCTACCTTTTCTTTGAAATTCTTGGAAACTCGATCATCCTTGAGCTCTGAACTTTGGCAGGCTATCAGTCTTACATAAAAAATCTTGAAACCAAAATGCTTGAGGTATTTAAAGGAAAAAGTAGTTTGTTGTTTCAATAGATTCTATCATAAAAAAGAAAAAATGCGAAGAATGCCATTGTTCCATATTGCTTGCTGATAATTTTTCTAATTATCAAAAACAAAATTATAATTCCCTTATCAATTGTTATGATGAGCACCTTCTTTAACCTGCAACTTCATTATCTAGGACTCAGAAAAAATTATTGAATCATTAGAGTACTTCTCTTTTATCTCTACCTTCCTCCTGATGATTAAGGAAAGGTTATTTCACAAAGAAGCATCTTAAATACTGGTCCCTGCTAGGTCCAGCAAGAGGTTACATTTGCTCTTAAATACTGGTAACTATAATGACATCATAGCTACTCTTCCGTCATAACTTTGAACAATGGGCCATTTGCTTAGTCAAATCCTACCAAAAAGCGTCGTATGATCATATTCTAAATTTGTCTCTTTTTCTTAGGAGTTGATTATTGAATGTTGAATGTTGGGCAATTCTAGATTCCTCGAAAATTTCTCATGTTAGGTAGAAGTCTTGAGATGGTTTATTTCCTTTGCTAAGCGTTTAACTTGGTAGCCAAAAAATATGAAGAAGCCAATATTGCTTTAATATACTAAACTCTGACGTCACATTTGAATTTCACATTAGGACTGTGATTGCATGTTTAGTACTTATATTCCTAACAGATATCAAATCATTGTGAAAGTGAGTTGCTAAGAAGTTCATTTCTTTAATCCTAAAATTAGAATTCCTCAAGAGATATGTTCGATGAAGATTCTCAATTGTTTCTCAGACAAATAGCCGAAGTGGAATTAACGTTCTGTGTGTCCCAAATTTGGCATAAATGTCTTCTACTTTTGTAACATTTTCCTCTGTTTCTCAGCTGAAGCAATGAGTGCTAATGCACTAGCTAAAGAAGACAAGGGAGTTGCTATTGTGTCATCACTCGAAGGATCATTCTATATTAACAATTCTGTAAAATACGGAATAAAATACTGGCAAAAGAATAAAGTTTGACAAGTATCAAGCAATAGAAACTTCTAGAGTTAAATTCAAACCACAAGGGCTTTACAAACAATAGCTATATTATAGGAGTCCTGGTGTAATTAATCCTAAAACAATACACAGACAAATGGATTGATGTGTCAAAGTACTAGTGATGAGATAGTATGAGCCTAGTCCTGATATGATTGATTTTGCAAGTCCTCTTTCTTGTTATAGTCCTTAGATTTGCACAAAATCAACATGTTTATGAGTTCCCATTCCTATGGTACCCGTTAATAGAACATCTCGAGTTTTACTTCTCTAAGGGAAGGATACAAAAACATGGAAGATATTGAATAACATGATGAAAAGGCAGCAGCAATTGCTGCAAAATGATAAGTCAAGTGATGGATTGGATATGCTGGGATATCTAGGATTAGCATGAAGATTGGAAGATAAGGGTTTGTAACACTGGTGCATAATAAACATTAATTCCTCTATGCATAGTTGCATGCTATACAAACTTTTCCTACTAGTTTTATGCAGCAAATAGTTATAATGTTACCATGTTTGTGATTAGTTTCTAATATTTGTATCTCCATTTCTGCAGGGGAATCTAGAGCCTAACATTGCTAAAAGGGCAGAACACTATTTCTCGGAGAATAAGCGAGTTATAGAAGGCATCATTCAGTCAAATTGCAAGACCAATTAAATTCCAAACTTGTTTATGCTTATATTTATACTATGTTTATTGTTACATTACGTGATGATCATTCCAGGACTTGAAGCTTGGACCTCTGGTAACTTGGAAGAATTTGGAAAGCTCATTTCAGCCTCTGGACAAAGTTCCATTGAGAACTATGAGTGCGGTATAGCATGATAACTTTAAGAACTGATTGGTGTCTCCGCAGAAATGATCTCTTTTTCTCTTTTTTCTTTTTCAGGGGAGAAGATTAAGGCTATTTAAATCCTGAAATTCATATACTTGTTATTCTATATGCATCATGACATGCAGTATGAACACCTATTAGGCTGGCATCACATGAAATAAATTCTTTCCTTGGTTGATTGATTACTGGTACCTCTTAGTAATAAGACAATTATGGTTTTGCCCTTAAAATCGAAGACCCAATTTGAACAACTAACAAGAACCTTACCAACATATTTTTGGGATAAAATGAATGTTAATTAGTATTTTTATGACCAATTAGGGATACATAAAAATGAGTTTCTTCATCAGTTGGTTGCTTCTAAGCAAGATATTGCACATCTTCAATTCAACATTTCATTTTCCTGATAACCTTCTTTGTGAATTAACATTTTCATTTTCAACGAACAACTTGCCTCCAAAAGTTCTGGGGTACTCTAGTTCCACATCTGAAGGTTATAACAATTTGTTTTTCTCTTGGCCAATACATTGTGGCGTTTTCCCTTCAAAATGTTGTTTTTTTCCTTGGAAGCTTTTGCATAATTGCTCTGCTGAATTGTAATTTCAATAAGTTGGAGTGTTTCATATATGGACTGGATATGATCAATGACAAGTTACTTCTGAAAATGGATTTGATTTTGTTGTTTACTCGGTCTTGATTGCTTATTTTGTAGTTATACTACATAATTACAGTCCTCTCTAATTACCCTAAATCTCTATTGTTTTTAAGGTTGTGATCCACTGATACAACTTTACAAGATTCTTCTGAGGGCTCCTGGTGTATATGGAGCAAGATTCAGTGGTGCAGGATTTAGAGGATGTTGTGTTGCATTTGTTGATGCTGATCTGGCAGCAGAAGCTGCTTCTTTTGTCAAGGAAGAGTATCAAAAGGCCCAGCCTGAATTGGCAAGTCAAATTAATCCAGATTCGTCAGTATTAGTATTGGAAGCAGGTGACTGTGCGCGTGTAATCTGAAGAACATTGATTGCTCATCCATCTCTTATTCCGTTACAAATGTGAGCAAATTGATTTAATCCCATCTTAAGAGAAGTTACTGACTGCAAACTGGTTATAGCAGACAACAGCAGTGGTATGCAATTCAAAGTATTACGTTCTCCTTAATTTCCATTTAGAATTGGATATTCATCGTACATTTTAATCCAATTATTGGCAGTATCACAGGTTTTCACATAAAACAAACAGAGATATTCAGGAATGATTTTTAATATTGTCCTCAAACAGTACATTGTTTCAAAGCTTTCTATTATTCTCTGTATATTGTATGTTAATGGTTGCCACTTGCATTACACTTGGTGTATCATCTTGTTAATGATTAAATTCTACACATACATTTATATATACACATTATCGTTTAGTTTGGATAAAAACATAACTTGTTGGTCATATCTTCAGCTTGAGAAAAAGATTTCAAGTTAGGGAGACTTTTATCACTTCATGTACGCTGGCTTTGGCATATGTTCAACTTGAGAAAAATATTTCAAGTTGGGAGACTCACTATCACTTTCATGTACGCTGGCTCTGGCTCTTGAGTTACAGGTTGACTCTAGCTGTTAGTTATATTACTCATTAAGATACCCCGAAGGGCATATAGGAAAAATACAGCCAATTAGTCAAAATACCACCTTTGAGAAGATTGTCGATTAACTAAAGTCAAATTGTAGATTACTACAGTCTGGTAGACTATTGTGGAATAATATGGGAATCTTGTGACTATCGGTAAGTTCCATAGCTAAGACTTCAAAACCTTTCTCTTCACGGGTATAATACTTAATTTTCCTCTTAAGAACTTTACTCTCAAATTCCAAAAAAAAAAAACTTTACTCTCTCACAATACCTTTTTTCCTTTGAAACAATAGTCGCAACAACATCTACACTCCTCCATTAAACTCTAATGTCATAGCATAATTGTTTTAAAAGAAGTCACAGACTATCTTACTCTTTTTAATACACAAGATCCTCAGAAAATGCGATTGTAGAACATACTTGTCTCTGTATAATGACAGATAGTAACATTACTCAAGACTTAAGCTTTCAGGAGAGGAAGAACTTAGAGAGAATGGAAAACACTCAAACTAATATTTATTGAAATCAAACTTCTTCAAATCTAGTTGTGCTTACAATGAAGGAGAAATCTTGCTTTTATAGGCAAAGCAAAGACAAGAAAGTAAAACTCTCAAAAGACACACTAATTACAACTTTAAAAAAGAAAGTAATTTTAAAGTACAATTATCACACCTTTAACAAAGCTACTTTGAAAAAATAAACAACTTTATAAAAAGTAAACAGTATGATGATAAGAAAGAATCTTGCATGGTAGCTTGTTGGCCACAAATATTCTCTTTCATTAAAAGACTTAAAAGTAAACACTTAAAAAGATGAGTCGGTCTTTAGATGGCTAAAGTGAGGTTATCATCACAGTTGGATTCATCTGTCAATGTCATATCCTTATCAAGTTGCTGAAGAAGAGGGTCGATATTTGTGAATTGCCAAGCAGAAAGCCTTGGACTAGAAATAGAAATGGGCTCTTGGATTGAACTGGATGGTTTGCTTGAAGCTGTAAAGTTTCGATATGTAGGACAAGGAACTTCACCAACTTGAATGTTGATGACACTAGAGGGAGACCGATGTCCATTGGTAAAATGATGGAGTAATAATTGGTGCAAGAAGAGTAGTATCTCCAAAAATTTAGACCAAGGGATGTATAAATATATGAAGGAGATTGACTCAAGAGTTGATCGAGTTGGTCTAAGAAAGAATGTTATTCTCCCATTAAATGTGTACCTTCTGTAGACCAATCGAGGGTAGTTTGCTAATGTTGAATGTGCTTGAGAGTACATAAATGACTTGAAGTATTCGTAGAGTAAGGATGATGGATGATATAAATAGCATAAGCTTTACGATCAGTCAAGGCAATGTCCCATAAATAGTGACGAGTCAAGATTTGAGATATGTCAATATGCCATTTGGATAAGGGTTGAAATCATTCCAAGAAAGTCTATAAAAGAAAATGGGCATTAGTAGGATCAGACAAGTGACGATAAATATGGAGAGGTGACAGAGATATGGAGCAAGCATATAGGGTAGATAAAGCCCAGAGATGTCATAAGGTAGTTTCATGAAGAGTATCATAAAGATGATAAATGAGTTTACAGGGGGTAAGAGTATCAAAATGACCAGAGTAGGTAAAATGTCGAATTTGAAAAGTGTAAGATGAAGATAATAAAATAGACTATGATGAAGGGGAAAAAGATCTGCAACATTTTTTGGAGGAGTAGAAAACAGAGGAGGAAAATCTTTTATATATTTTGCAAATTTGGGAAACTCCATTAGCTAAAAAAGAGTAATAAAATGGTGTAGAGAAGAAGAAAGAAGCAAGATTAGTTTGGTAAGTCTAAAGAGAAAATCATCAAGTGTATTATGGTGACCTTTGCTATGGTGGATGGAGAATTTATAGTGAGAAAACCATTCATGTCAATGAAGCAATTGACTGTTGGGAAGATTTTTTGTAGCGTCCCAACCTCGTAAGACCCGAACCCGATATCGTGGGTGATATCCGAGTCCGCGACACACGAGATTGGTAGGCTACTCACTCAATTT
>JANIPM010000008.1:48515547-48527446 GCA_027478405.1 Erythroxylum cassinoides | reverse complement strand
ACATAAATTATAATCTTTACATATAATCTTTTGTTACTGAGGCTAACTTTTTTTTATATTAAATTACAATTTAAAAAGATTTGCACCTTTATGGCATAAGTAAAGAGCTAAATTCCTTGACTTGGCTTTCTGTTAAGACTATCATAGTGTAAAACTAGACATATATATATATGATTACCATATGCCGAGAACTAATGGATTGATTGTTTCGAAGATAAAAGGAAGTAATTTTTTATACAATCAGCAGCAGGATGGCTATGTAGCTATCGCTTTCACAACAATTGCTAAAGCCCTTAGTCCTTACCGACCTGCCAACCATTTATCTGTTCAACAATGATTAATTCTATCTACATTCAGCAATACAGTGGATGAACTTTTGTATACAGATTTTCTACGATTTACGCACTTCGTTTTTGTTATCAAACTGTTTAAACTGGCCAGTTTCGATATAGACAGGCTACGAGTTAAGCCCTTCTTGATGACCAAAATGAGCATAGACGACAATTTTTTGCTCCACTGAATTCAGCAAAAGTATGATAGTTTTACTTGTTAGTTTGTATGACAAGGATGGATTCAACCATTAATGTTTAGCTAGCGAGTTCTTGTATGCAAATACCACTTGACTGGTTAACGAAACACGTTTCCAAGAATACGATGTGGAGTACTCATCTAGGATTTTGTGTGAAAGAAAACAACCTTTAACTCAAATGCATGTATTACTAAACACATAGAACGTTATTTAATAGGAAGAATGAATAAGGATATATGTGTGTAGTTGGAGATGAATTAAGACAAAGACATGGGAAGGTTTCCTTGTGTGGGGGCATATATGGGACCATAGCTTGTCTAGCATGCGCTATCCTGTTGGGCGTGCTTTCTTTCTCACAAATTTTACAATCTTCTTCATAAATCTTAGCTTGACATGTCTTCTTAGTGCCACACATCACCTAATAAACTGAGAGGCATGAGGAATTTGGTAGTTCTTTAACAAATTCCAAAAGGGTTTTGCATGATAATTATAAATTATTCATATCTATGTCCAAACGATTCCTGCACAGACATTTGTTTGCTTTCTAAGTGTATGTTTGTGCCCAAAAAAGAATACTTTGATTGGACAAGTAGTTACATTTATGTCGTGTCTTTTTTACACACTATAGGTGGACCAAACGGTCCAAATTTAACACTTAATATGGGTCCAATGTTGCTAATTCTGGGTATGTTTTCTATGTCTGTGTCGATACATTTGACTATGACTCCATATTGTTATTTCTTGTGCAATTAATTGTTGATAACAACACAACAAATTCAAGTGTTTCACAATTTAAAAAAATCATGGATTGAAATACTTTTTTTCTTGTGAGACTGTACAATTTATCAACTATCCAATGATCTAGTGGAACAATTATATATCATTACACATTTTTAAAAATTGTTGTAATATTGGCATTATATTCTGCTTCAATGTTATAATTACGTTTATATTATCAATAATTAGGTTTGTCACAATAGTCCAATGTAATCCCTAATTTGCTATTTAAAACTTTGCATAACACTTATCAATTTGCATATTGTAGATTAGATGCAACAACAAAGCAACTGTGGCATCTAGTACAGGTGTGTTTCATTTGTTGGTGGTGGCATGTATATCTATCTTGCTGACACAGCATAGAAAGTTTAAGGTGTTACCAATGATCCCATTTATCAGCTTGTATTGAAAAAAGAAGCTTTAATTATTTGGAATCGATATCAGAATCCTCTGATGGATGCCTAGTCCTTTCCTTGGACCAAATTGAAGTAAACCTGTCAGCATTATGAGCTGTTGGTGATCAGTGTCAAATGATGAAGATTTACAGTGAATTTTCTTTTAGAAAAAAGAAAAAGAATATAAGGAGAAGTTTCAATTTGAGATTAACCTCATGCTGGAAATCACAATGATTCTTCAAATATCACTTTTCCACCTAAACCTTTTTTTTAGTGTCAAATATATTGTCCTAATCATGCCAATTGTTCTTTTTGATGAAGATTAAGGTAAGGTTAGATTTATTTGTACCTTTTTAAGCCAGTGAATATTAACAAGATACATATATCCTCAACCTTAACTAGATAATTAATGTGTTTTCTGTTTTAAAAATATATAAAAATTATTTGTACTTGGACTTTAACAAACACGTCTGTGTTCCAACCTCCTAGTAGTTGATATGGAAAGTTATATTTTCTGATGATGAAGAGTCCTAAACAATCCTCCTGAATTCATACCGTAGCATTTTCATTTGATAATACATGTTAACTTACAAAAGCTTCTGGTTTAATCACTCACTGACCCAGCGTCCCTTATCACCAATCAGTTGCCTTTCATTAGGAATGATTGTGGCACTTCAATCTTCATAATTCCAATGCTAGCTACTACTACTGTTCATTGTTAATGGTGTCTGAGACTCTGAGGTGATTGATAATCAACTCAAATAGACCCTGCACCAACAAGTAATCACTACTATCACCTTCAACGCCATAATTCAATATTCCCTCAAGATTAGTCCACAAGTCTGATGACTACCTTAGACTCTATGCAACACTAACCCTCTCTACAGATAAAGAGTTTCTGGTCTTTTTCACGTTGAGAGAATGTGAAGAACTGTTGGAATTGGACCTTTTCATTAGGTGACCCCGCCAAAAAGAAATGTTCACCTCAAGAGACTTGTGCAGGACGAGAAGGCTGCCAGGGTGTGGACCAATCAGGTTCCATCAAATGAGTGCCAATGAAACTTTGTTTGACTGATCACAGATCCCGAAAAGAATGTCTGTTCATCGTGATTTTCACATTCTCTGAAAATGTACATGCTTTGTGAACACATGGTGTCTGAGGCCTGGTCGGAGATGGTGGCGTGTGTAATATAAAATGCTTATGGGCCAACCGAGAGCATCCACGTTGAGGGGATAATGGAGGAATATGGACATGGATATAGTAATTAGTGTGATGGTTGACTGAAACCAAAAGAAGGTTTGGCCTGTTTGGAGTTTACAATGATGTAAATGATGGCACGCAGCATAGGAACTAGAACCCCACACTTGATGAGCTTTTATGCAAGGATAAGGGGTAATACTTTTTAACAGGAACAGTTATGCCGTTTCTTATCCTTAATGCTCGTAAATACGTTGCAAGAAATGCATCAAATTCCCTCAGGTAAACGTTTACAGATCAAGAAAGATAAGCTAGTTGATTTTTATGTGCATATGGAATGGTTAAATTGCCTTTGGATAATATTATAGTTATGATTTTGAGCAATTTCTAGTTTATTGCAATTAATTTTATTGAGCAAGAATGGTGTCCTAATTAAGATGGAAGCTCAAGTTAGAAGAAAAATAATTAAATAATTAATTGTACAAGTAGATAATTATTGCATCCATGATCATTATGTTGTTGGTTTATGCCCTACAGTTAATCCCTTTAGTTGTAATTTAGTAACAAATTATTTAAAAGACATTCTTTATCTTGTACATGTTTAGATATATATGATAAAGTTGATGGGATAATTGTACATTGCAAATGAAATTATAATGAGGTTATAATTATGAGATTCGTATTGCATTTATGTATTATTTCTAAATGTTCTTAGTCATTGTTCTATTAAAATCCAATCTTAATAGAACAATGACTAGGAATATTTAGGAATAACACATAAATGCAATATGAATCTCATAATTATAATCTCATTATAATTTCATTGTAATGTAAAATTATCCCATGGACTTTATCATATACATCTAAACATGTACAAGATAAAGAATGCCTTTTAAATAATTTGTCACTAAACTACAACCAAAGCGATTGACTATAGGGCATAAACCAACAAAATTACTTACAACTATGAGAATGGAGTGAGATGGTATGCATAGCATGATTCCAAGAATCAACAAATGACAAGTAAGTAAAAGAAGAAAACAAAAAATGAAATTACAATTATAGTAGTTCAAATCACTTTTTTGGACTTATAACCACTCTTTAAAATTCTTTGAATAAAGAGTAACCAATAACAACTTGTAATTTATTGAATTATACCAAAACTCAACAAGAATTCTAAATCAAAACTTATATTATAAATAATAATATACAATTAATCAAACAATACTCAGTAATTACTCAAAAACTATCAATGAATATTTCCCTATAAATGTTTCCAACTCAATATTAATTACTTACATATCTATTTCAAATATGTTGTTAGTAACTTTCTATAAATACGATGACTCTAAGACATTTTTTATTCATTTAAAAAGGATCTATTTATATTTTAGGGCTCTAGAATGGCCATTAAAATCTCCAAATACCCAATAGAGTCTTCAATAGTGATGTTTTTATTATAAAATTACCATTAATATATCTTTTAGCGATTACTTGGAGAAGGATAGTAAGATGAACACTTCAAATTAGAATATCTTTTAGCGATTACTTAGAGAAGGATAATTATCAACCTTTTAAACTATTTGATCAATCAACATTGATTTTGTTATTTCTACAGATTCTATAAACATTCATAAGCTTCTTAGACATGATAACTACCTTGCTCTTCATAGATCATGTAGATATATAGGGGTTAGAAAATGTCCTTGTGTGATAATTAGTTCTAACAAACGATTCAACAGATGACATACTCTTTTCATGAAAATATGATCTATTGTGAATTTAAGAAAATGTCATGCTTCTCTGTTTCTTATAAGGCCTATATTAAATTAGAGCAAGTTGCTTTTATGATTATAATGAGACATATGGTAATTTTAAGCTTTTTCATATTATTTTATTGATAAAGAACTCTTTATGAAACTTAATGATATTCCTTGTTTTGAGATAGCATTGCATAAAAGTTGTACCTAATTTTAGCATGAATGGCATGGCCTCTCGATTTAGAATGTGACCCATATATGAAACCATAACATTTTTTTAATTTCTTAAAGATTAGAGGATAATGGATGAGCATGTCATTTTTGTACATAGTTGAAAGATATAACATGCTTATGTCATGATTTAGGCATATGCTTATTATATAAACACTTTCCCTTTACAAAAATTGTTTTGACATTAGATCATTCACTTCTATAAGGGAAACCAACCATATGTCTATAATGCGCATACATCTACATTTCAAGAATGCTATTCAATTTTTCACTTCCTTGAGTGAACATAAATATGCATCCCACGTGATGCTAATTGAAAGTGATAGTGCCATATGAAGAGGACCTATAAGAGTGTGGCTTATAAGCATTTTAGTTATCCATTGATCATGCGGGTAATATAATGCTCACTTTAGATAGGGGTTAGGAAATCTCCTTATGTGATAATTAGTCCTAATAAATGATTTAACATATGATATACTTTTTTCATGAATATATGATCTATGTTGTTTTTTGAGGAATGGCATACTTCATTGTTCTTATAAAGCCTATATTAAATGAGAGCAAGTTGCTTGTATGATTATAACAAGATATATAATACTTTTAATCTGGTTTCATATTTATAAAGAGTATTATATGAATTAGAATGATTTTGAATGCTTTAAGATCACCTTATGATAGGCCCTTATCTTGAAACGACTAGGCATGTTTGATCCAACTAGAAAGTTCCTATGGAGCTAAGCATATTGCTCTTTTTTATCGAAAAGCTTTAATTCAACATAAAATGATATAAGTAGTGGAGTTTTTAAAACCATTTTATTAAAAATTTTGGCAGCACAATGATTGTATTTTGACATCCCCAAAATTTTCAAAATCCCTATAAAGGTTCAAAACACTTCTATAATCACAACAAAATCCCCACTATAAATTTTAGACTTCAAGTCCACTGACAAGCAATCTCAGCGTTCACCTCAATAAACTTTAAAAGGCTAAAATGTATTCATGCATTTCATTAAAAACATTTATATACATCCATTCTTTACACAACTTTGCATTCCTAAACATGTTCAAAGATATGTAATATTTCCTAAAAACCCATAAAAATCATCATTTATCTTAAATACATCCATGTCACGCAACAAACCACAAAAATTAGAAATTTAAGCTAGGAAAACTTACCACTTTTTCCTCCAATCTTTTGGGTAATTGGTAAGCTTCATTCTTGATCAAGATCACTCCACTTCCAACTCAAAACCCATAAAAAATGGCAGCTATATTCTTCTTCTCTCCTTGGTTGTAAGTCACTTTAGCTTCTCCTCCTCTCTTTTTTTGTTTTTGGACACTCACGGCCACATAAAAAGAATCAAGCAATTTGTCTTAAGTATTGCTTTTTATACTCTTTAATGTTCTACGCATGTCACCTTCTTATAGTCCACTATAATGACTCATTAATCTACTAAATTTTATACTAAAAAGACCAAATTGTCCTTTATGAGTTTAATTCACCATCTAACGGAATTAAGTTTCGAAAATATTCCGTAATCGTCTTATTATTAAATTGACTATACTCTAATTAGGGTCAATACTTATTGATTAAATTTTTAAATTTTTTTTAATGAGTTTAAAATCATCAATACTATTATTTTCCAAAAAGGGCATTTTAATCCTAAACTTTAGAGACTCCCGAAATTCATCCAACCAGACTTTTTTTCAATATGCTTTAGTATCATTAAACTCTAATATTTATTTGTAATATTTTTCAATATTTCAGGTTTGAGTCCCCAAAAAAATCACTATTAACTTGAATTCACTATTCATCTAAAATCATTATTCACCAAAAATAAAAATTTATATTCAATGAAAGGAAAAGTTCGGGGTTTTGCACCTTGCATAAAAAATTGTACCTACTTTTTGCTTGAATGACATGAATGCTTGGTTTATAATGTGGCTCATATATGAACACATAGAATTTTTTTTATTGCGTGAGGCCTAAAAGATGATGAATTAGCACGTCACTTTTGTACGCGTTTAAAAGATACAATATGCTTATGTGATGATTTAGGTATAGATTTATTATTTAAATACTTCCCTTCACAAAAATATTCTTCGTTGGATGGTTCACTTTCAAAACTGAAACCAATCTTATGCCTATCATTAGGGTACTTTTGGGTTTCAAGAATGCTATTTAATTTTTCATTTCCCAGAGTGAACATTAGAAATACAACTTACATGATTCAAAATGAAACTCTTAGTGTTATGTGAAGAAGACTTACAAGAGTATAACTTAGAAGCATTTTTAGCTCTTCATAAATCATATGGGTAATATAATGCTTTCTTTGGATATATGGGGGTTAGGAAATCTCCTTATGTGATAGTTAATCCAAAAAAATGTTTTAACATATGATACGCTCTTTTAATGAAAATACGACATATGGTGATTTTGAGGAAATATCATGCATCTATGTTTTTATAAGGCCTATATTCAATGAGAGCAAGTTGCTTTTATGATTACAACAAGATATATAATAATTTTAAGCTTTTTTCATATTATTTTTTATGATAAAGAGGCCTATATGAATGAAGAAAATGTTGCATGTTTTGAGATGACCTTGCACAAAAAGTGTACTTATTTTTTACTTTGATGATATGTACTTTTAGTTTAGAATGTTACTCATGTATGAACACATAAAATATTTTTATGGTTCAAGGCCTAGAAGATGATGGATGTGCATTTCATTTTTGTACATATTTAAAAGATACAATATGCTTATACGATGATTTAGGTATAGACTTATTTTGTAAATGCTTAACCTTCAAAAAATTGTATTGACATGATGATGGACTTTTATAAGTTAAACTAATCTCATGCCTATCATCAGCCTAATTTGGGGTTTTAAAGATTCCTAATTTTGGGTTTTAAGGATTCTATTCAATTTTCACTCACTTTAGTGAACATAAAAATGCATCTAATTTGATGCAAAATGAAAGTGCTAGTGCCATGTGAAGAAATGATTGGATGAGTTTTTCCCCATGGCTAGGGTTGTTAATATGATTTGATCCAAACTCATATTTTGATGTTTTGTGATCTTTATAGCATGATTTTAATGCTAATGAAGTAAAGAAATGAAAAATAATTGGTTTGGAATTGTTTTTGGATGAAATTCATCCTATAGTGCTTGATTTTGTAAAAAAATTGTTAATGAAATTTTGTGGCTTAAATGTTTGTATTAAAATGTCATAGAAGTGAATTTGGATTGGTTTTAAGTATTAGGAATCAAATGGAATTGAATTGC
The DNA here is from genome assembly GCA_027478405.1 of Erythroxylum cassinoides. Lineage (NCBI taxonomy): Eukaryota > Viridiplantae > Streptophyta > Magnoliopsida > Malpighiales > Erythroxylaceae > Erythroxylum > Erythroxylum cassinoides. The sequence goes on along the minus strand of JANIPM010000008.1, from coordinate 48,519,266 downwards.
AATTGATCCTTAATGATGTTTTTAAAATGTTGAGAATTGTATCTTTCTGGTTGGTTGTGATGTGGACCTAAGGTCCCATTCTAGAAGTTCAAATAGTATATGAAATATTAGAAGTGTTTTAAAATGTGTTATGTAAGTTTTCAAAATTTGGGAATCTTAAAAAAGCAATCATTATGTTGCCAAAATTTTCAATAAAATGATTTTAAAAAATATTTCCCATTATTTTCCACGTTTTTAACCTTTAGAGTATAAATGGGTTTTAACAGCTGAAAGGCTTGGCTTTTCGGGAACCTTTCAGTTGAGTTAGATATTAAATGACGAGAAGACTCCACTCAGATTCTAAAAGGGGAACTTCAGGATGAGTCTTTTCATTTATTAAATGAGAGCAAGTTGCTTTTATGTTTATAAGATACATATAATAATTTTAAGCTTGTTTCATACTATTTTTATGATTAAAAGGCCTATATGAATAAGAATGATGTTGTATGTTTTGAGATGACCTTTCAAAAAAATTGTACCTATTTTTGGCTTGAAGGACAGGTCCTCTCAATTTAGAATATGACACATATATGAACACATAATTTTTTTATTTCTTGAGGACTAAAAAATGATGGATGAGCATGGCATTTTTGTACACATTTAAAAAACTCAGAATGCTTATGTGATGATTTAGATATAGATTTGTTATGTAATACTTGACCTTCACAAAAATTTTCTTGGCATTATATTGTGCACTTTTGTAAGTGAAACTAATCTGATGCCTATTATTAACATACTTTTGGTTTACAAGAATGCTATTCAATTTTTCACTTACTGGAGTGAACATAAAAATGATTATTTTAAAACATTGGTCTTCTTCTTAAATTCCTTATGCAATAAATCACCCACTTTATCATTAACAACAACCAAACTCTTATATTTTATCATGTTATACATGCCATATTTCAATTTCTAGTTCTAAATCATGCATGCATATAGGAGTTTTTAAACCTCTTTATACTTAGAAGATAATTTCTTCCTACTCAAGTTTATTATTTTTAGACATTCAAGAAGCTCTTCATAAAATAAATCATCATCACAACCATTATCATTAAGATAGTTTGAACTAGAGGATACCTCATTGTTATTTTCTATAAAGAGCATGTGAGCCACCTCATTTTTTGATTCTTTACTTTCAAGATTGTTTGCATCATCCCATGTGATCTTTAGGACTCTCTTCTTCTTTAGGTCTTTCTCCTTGTTTTTACTCCATTTTTTGTTATCATCTAGATTTCATGTTGCTTATCATAGATAATATTAATAGCTTTAACACCAATATCATTATGAAAATCATTAACATATATAAGATCAAGTATATGCCAAATATCTTTAACATTTTTACATATTGAAACTTTAGAAAGCACATTTCTATCTAACTCTAAAAGTAAAATGTGAATTGCCTTACTATTTAATAAAAAGAGTATTTTTATTGCTATTCCACTCACTCTTCTTTACAATATCCCATAAATCAAAATTTCTAGAATGAGAAATGATTTACAAAGGAAGTAATGATTTACAACTTTATTCTTAAAATAAGCTCTTCAAAACTTCTTAAGTTATTTTGCAAATTAAAATACATTCCTTTATAAGAATTCGATTAAAAACTGTTCCAAAATTTTTCAAGAGTTTTGTTTAAAGATCAAAAGTTTTTCTTTAAAGATTAAATCAAATTTTCTCTTGATTATAAAAGAACTATTGCATTTTGCATTATATGCAAATGATCATGTATTGATTGAGCCACTAACTTAACAAAATGAATAAGATAACGTTACAAGAAAAATTGGAATGATTTGTTTAAATCTTGATATGTTTGATTCCTTTTTGTTCATAATTCTTTATTTGAGTTTTATGTATTCTCCACTTTAATCATTTTCTCCATCCTTTGATTGCTCAATTGATTCAAATAACTCCTTTCCTCACTTTGTCCTTTCATTGAACTTCATCATTCATATATTACTTGATTTCATTATAATAGAGTCACAAGTATCACCAAAGGTAAATTCATTAATAACAATATATTTTATTAACATAAAAATCATGGGTTAAGACTTCATTAGGTCAAAAATCACATTTCTATAGTAAGTCCATTTGTCAAGTACTAAACTAAAAATGTAGTACCATAACCATTTAAAGTCAATGATGTTAAAATTTTCCTCAAACTACAATAACGCTAAAAAATAAAGGAATGCAGAGGCAAACATGATTCCCACTTATTAAGAAGGATGAGATTTTATAGATGTCAAGACAAATGTAGTTACTACCTTTAAAATGTAAGACAAATTTATGTAGCCTACAAGCTATTCCTACTAAATAAACATCTTCCCAAAGAATTAGTGGAACCTCTATACTCATTAGTACCTTAACTTGCACTGTCAATTGATTATTACACATCATATTATAGATTTAAATGTTTAACCCATTTGTTAACTTGCCAACAAGACAGAGAGAACTTATGTAATTAGTCAAATAAGGAACCAAAATGTTACCTAATCATCAATTTGACACTAAAAGCCTCAAATACAAGTCCAAAATGTTGGTGGTATAGAAATAAGTATGGGGAACTTGCAAGAAGTATCAAAACCTCATGATTATGAGAGTCAAACATCTTATCAAGAAAAGGAATCACCTTATTATATCATAATCATGCAATAGTAAACCATATATATGGTGTAGTAAATGAATGAGAAGTTTAGATTAATGGATAAAATATCCTTAACCCACTCTTGAAAATATTTCGGGAAGTAAAGATAACATGAAAAGGAAAAAAATTGTCATAAAGCAAGTTTACTGATAGTTATAGTTTACATTATGTTTTAATAGGTATTTTAGTGTGTTTTTAGTTTTTGATTAGATGATTTGTGCATATTTAGGTTTAGAATTATGTCAATGTGATTATATGTTTGTGTTTTTAAGTGTTATGTGGTTTAGAGCATATTATTGGACTTTAATTTTGTACATTTGAGGTGTTTTAATGTGACTATTAGTGTATGAACTCAGATAAAGAAGATTGAAGGAAGTTGGAGAAAGCTTGTACAAAAGGAACAAGGTCACAATCGTGACCCTGTCATATAGGGAGAATTGATGGATTACTATGGTAAAATTATTTAGATACTTAAAATTGAGTACCCTGCATTAGCAATAGAGCAAAGAATGATATTTAAGTGTACCTGGTTTAACCCAACTCCAAATGTTGAAACAAAAGTGCGTAGCCGACACAATCTAGTTCAAATCAACTAAAGAAGATTGAGACAATTTGAACCTTTTATGTTGGCAATGCAAACAAAACATGTGTATTATGGCCCTTTTCCCTGCTTACGACAAGATAAGTCGGATTAGTTGGTCGTTTGCAAAGTTAAACCTAAAGGTATTTTTGAATCACATGAAAAAGGAGAATAAAGAATTGAAAGTGAAGCCTTTCAGAAAGATGTTTATTTTATAAATGCATCTGTTACAATTAACGATAATGAACCTTTGAACGACCCATCTAATTAATATGTTGAAATTTCATCTAGAGAGGAAGACGAGGGCTAAAGATTTGAAGAGGAGCCGGAGTTTGATTCTTATTCTTTAGAAAAAGAAGATGATTGTAATTTAGAATTAAGTTATGATAGCGATTAATTTGTGTTTGTAATTGAATATTTTATTCAACAAATCAATTATTTCCTTTTCAGTATATTATG
>JANIPM010000008.1:48493734-48506095 GCA_027478405.1 Erythroxylum cassinoides | reverse complement strand
ATGGATAAACAGACTTCATTGGAGTACGTTCACGTCATATGGTTTCAAGGCAAGAGTTGGGTTCCGGAAACGGCGCCCAACATAAATCAAGGGATTATTGGCATTAATAAAATTAGTTATAGAATATAGTTTTAGGATTATTCATACCTCTTGTATTCCAAGCTAAAAAAGACATATCAAATGGGTTTGTTGGATTTTTTTGACCTTATTCCCTAATCTCCTTCTCTCCACTATGTTAAACTCTTTTTGAGGATTCTTAGTTAATTTGCTTACTTATAGAGTCCCTTTGGATACATCTAGAGCCTTAATGATCTCCAATGATTCCAGATTAAGAGCTTCCTCTAAGGATTCCACACTCCTTTGCTAGTCACATTGTATTGGGAGAGCTTCCTCAATAGCTTCATGTTCCTCCAGTGTTGGAATGTTGATTAAACTTAGGCTAGTTTGGATGTCATCATGTTCCTTACATTTTCTTACACCAAGGAGATAATAGATTATTATTAGGTTCTAGATCCTTCTCCTTCCTAGGTGCTCCCATAAGCTCCCCATAATCTCTTCTGGAGAAAATTTTGCCTATTGGACATCATTATGCCTATTGGACATCATTACTTTCCCAGAGCAGCTAGTGAGGGGCACCATTGGTATGAAACTTTAATAGTATCTGACATAAGTTGGTCCCTTTCACCCAGTCGAAGCAAGGGAATTACCTATAGAAATTGTTTAGTTACGTTGACATTTATGCACAACTGTGCATATATAACGCGTTTTCTTGGAAAAGTTAACTCATCTATCCAAATTGGCTTATGAAAGTAATTCACAAGGGAACTTAATCCATCAGTGTTATAATTTGGTGAAAACTGACCCATGGTGGAACTTACTTTTGATGGATCTCTTCAAGTTTAATTCCTAACCTCCACATATATAGGGTGATTATTAACGTTCGAAGGAACCATTTCGATTATCTCCTTAGTAGAAGATGAATTAGAAAATCTAAACATAAAAAGGTGGTATTGATTTAGCAACACATCCAGTAAGCCCCAATTCTTCCATTATTTTAGTGATTATTGCTTAACTAAAGGGAAAGTCAGATGATTCCCTAAAAAGAACCTTACCATAATTAAAGACTAGGAAGTTGCTCTATTCTTCATGGTTTATAGAGATAGGGAGATAACCAATTCATCATTCATCAAATGGGGAGGACAATAATGGAGTGTTGTAGAAGAGTCTCCAAATATAGATTTCCATAAGTACAACTTAGACTTCAACTACCCTCAGCCTGAATTGTTATTAGGCAGGTAGGCCTCTTTTGGAGAGGAGTCTTGGAGGGAAAAGGAGGAAATTTATATAGAGGAGCTCTATCCAAGGTCTAAGATATGCACCAATGAAGCCATAGACAGGTGCAAGTAGCAGGGAGTTTTAAAAATTAGTTGCCAAAAATGATAACTTAAGTGGGAGGGAAAAAGCAAAAGATAAAAAATACCACTAAACCAACAGTGAAGTGGAAACCAAAAAAAGAAGCTCTAGTAGGAAGAAGCTGATACATGCAACAACTAGATGAAAGAAAAGCCTAGGAAAAGGGGAGGTGTGACAAGAAGCTAAAGGTTTCAAATGAAGGGCAGTTGCAAAAGAAGAGAGGAGGAGGAAATTCTCTCGCTAGCCATTATAAATATGTCTATTTTTATTTTACTATCTGATGCATTGTTGCATCTATATAAATAATTCTTAGTAGCGCATCTATAAAATAAAGTAGTTGCCTTGTGCTCAACAAAATATGCCATACTACTATTGATTTTCGTGAAAAATATATTTATTCTTAAATATTTTTCTTGATTTTGATGTCAAATTACCTTGTTTTACTTAATTTTTTAGGTAATTATGATAAATTGACCATGTGAGAAGATTATTCAAAAATGGAAGCTTGATAAGTGTAAATTGCATCACGTTTTAAGGCTTGGTTTGATATGCATTTAATTGTTAATTCAATCGTTTAGCATGTTTTTAGGTTAGAATTGTGTTAGTTTGTTAATTATTTGTGTTTAAGTGTTTTTATGGGTTAGTACAAGTCTTTGAGTTTAAACATTATGTTTTTAAGATACCTTGATATGTTTGTTAGTATTTTAAGGTGAATATTGAAAAATGGAGAAATTTTGGAAACATTCGGGCCAAAACAACGGCCCATAATTGTGGCATAATAGGCTACAATTATGAAAGAAGCACCAGAGTTGGCCCACGATCGTGGCCCACATGTCACGATCATGACAGAAGCCCAGGACATGGCCCACGATTGTAGCCTGCATGCCACGAGGCAACGATTATGACATAAAGCTCAAATGTTGCCCACAATTGTGGCTTATGTCGGGAAGACATACAGACACTAAAAAATGTCAAGTTTTGAGGAATTTTTCAAACGTTTTAGACCCCCAAAAAATCCTAGGGCTACTCAGAACACAAAGGATATTTAAAGAACAAGACAAAGAGGCAGAGGGAGCTTTCGAATCGACCACTTTTGAGAAACCATGGAGAGAATTCATCGAGAGATTGAGAAAGAGAAGAAGGAAGAGAGGCGTGGAAAAGAAGTTGGCTCGACGTATTTCCCTGATTAGGAGTTTCCCAATGTCGCTGCCTCCCATCATCTGTTCAGATCATATTTCCTGTTTATTTTCAGTTTTATTATTTTATATAATTGGAATAGTAGTCTAATGATAGATTTTTTAAATATTGAGGATGTTCTAAATTCACTTTCGGAGTTTTATCATTGAATTAATGAAATCTAATTGTTTATGTTTTATTGGATTTATTGTGATTTAATTATGTGATTGCATAATTCGATAATAAACTGAGAGGGTGAATCGAATGAAAATAATTAAATTGGGCTAACGAAAGTAAGATGATTTAATAGAACAAGAATTAAATCAAATCGGTAAATTGTGCGAAGAGAGATTTTACATAGGTTTTCGATAGTTTATTAAACAATTTCAGAACTAATTAGGGTTTTGGATAGACTGTTAACTGGGATATTGTAACTTCTATAATCTGATTAGGGTTTATGATTTATGGTTAATGGTTATAACTCGAGAGAAAGTAATCAACCATATGATCGTCTAGAACCAATAATCCAGTAATTCTTAATCAGTTAGGTTAACCATAAGGATAAGTAAAATTCTTTTTTTTTATATTTGGTAATTGCTTTAGATTGATTCTTGGGTATGTGTTGTAACTGTTGAATAATTAATATTGTCGTGTTCGATTTTTAATTTGATTGATTAAATTGAATTCTCATTTTGGTTTCGTTATATTTAAATTTCTGTGATTTGTTCTAGCCTTAGATTTTAGGATTAGATTATCCCTCCTCGTAGGATCAACACCTTTGATACTATACTAATGAATCGTGTGCTTGCGGATTATCGAGGGTATTATTAAAACTTACACACATCAACACCTGATCAAGGCTATTTCAAGAATAAATAAAAAAAAATTACAATTATTAGAGGAACATAATTTAGGCCATGCCCATATATTAGCCCACGTCATATATAAGTCAAGTGCAGTAATACGACCTAAAAGATGACCTATATAGAAGCTATGTGGTGATAAAGAATGTACATAGAGCAACATGGCCTGAGTCATGACCTTACTAGAGATTGTGAACTAAGTTCAATAGAAATAATAAGATCCACGGTCTAGGGACATGGATATGATAAAGACCCTATCCTAATTTATGGAGAAATAAAGAGATCCACGGTTTCCTTTTCAAAAAATAAAAAAGAGATCCACGGTTTAGAAAATTGATTACGTTAGAGACCATGTACTAATTTCAAAGGATTTTAGATAATTCCATATCTTGGGTCACATTCATGGCCTACACTACGTCTTAAGGGTATAAAAAATAAATAAAGTTTAAAAACCTTAATTTTGTAGGAGACTATTAGAATTTTATACTTTAGACACATCTTTTCCTCTTTAAATGTTATGGTTAGTAGTTAGGATGTCTAATAGCCCTCAAATCTCTGGTGCGTTCTCCTGTCTCTATTCTATCTCATTACATCTGAGCCATTTATTATGTGAGTCTCACAAGTTAGTAATTAGGATGTCTAAAAGCCCTCAAATCTTTTGGTCTCGTTCCCTGTCCCGACTCTGTCTCATTATATCTGAGTCATTTATTTGTGTAGATTCCATTAGAATGTTTAAGAGCCTTTGTCTTGTTACATCTGAGTCATTTATTTATGTAAGACTAGGATCACATCCCTGTCTAAGATCCCTTGAAAGGCCAATTTTAAGATTGTTTTCATTGAAGAATCAAGATTTAGACATCATCTCAACGAGTCATTATGTCAGTAAAACCAACATTTACATCTATATTTGTTTTTATCCTGTTTTCCTCATTTTTATTTATTATTTCTGTTTTTTTGACTATGGATAGTGACCAAATATTCTTCTATTTTTATATAAGGAAAAATCTAGTTTCTACTTTTGTGCGGATTACTTTTTTTTAATTTATGGAATATATTTACTTACTTTTCCTTTGATTAAAACAATTGTAGGCACAAACTTCTCGACTCTTAAAACATTTGGAATATATGCATGCAATCATAGTAATAACCCATTTGCCCTGTTTTAGTTTTGAACGACATGGTATAAGATTCGCCACACCTTGTCCTCCCCTGCAGTCTACCTAGCATGCAAAAGACAAATATAAGGGAAAGGATCTTAATTAGTATCAACCCACCTGGCAGCTTAGGCTTAGTCAGTCGTAATCAGCATCACTGTCAATTTGGCACTAGAAAAATCATTGTGGACGGGGTATTCAATGCTTTACAAAGGGTTAAAAACAGAAATACTTCAATATTTCAATTCTTCAATGTGATTCCTGTGATTGTTTGAATTCTCTATTCTCAAGTTTAACAACAGAAATAAGACAGTTAAACATAAAACCATCCGTAGGAGAGGTCCTAACAAAGCCTCCTGACGTCTCCGGTTGCACTATTAATCTTCTTGTTTTTCTCTTCTATCTGACCGACAAAAGACATTGCCGTGTGTTGTTATGCCATAGGCCGCATGAAGAACTGTACCAAGATTAGCTATTTGGTGAAACTCTATTCCTTAGCTAGTCTCCTGCAACATACACCTTCTCTGCATAGTATTTTTTCTCGCTAGCCGTCTTTTTCGCATTGCGTTTCTACATATCATACAAGAGTTAGCCTTCGATTACTTGGGACGAGCACCATAACTTAAAGAGCAGAAGAATGCAAAGTTAAAATTAACGTCATGATTCAAAAGGGGCAATCATTCCATAAATATGTCTGAACACATGGCTGATTGCCAGAATAAGAAGCTCAAAATTGAGAAGTATCAAACTCGGTTTTTGCCTTAAGATGCCTCATCATCAACCAATTACTCAAAAGTAACATCCGACAACAACATACTACTCACTTTAGATCTAAAAATGATTTTAACAGAGGTTTTCTTAACCATCAATGAAATTTCTTAAGTCACCACCAAACATCAGGGGCACATAGGATGCAATCAAACCTTTTAGCGTTAACTTAGGTTATGGGCATCAACATATGTCCAATTCTTTATATAAGTCAAACAACCTACCTACCGTGCATTTATAAGAATCTAAAATCAAGCCTGTAAGGGAATTGAGAATGAGGATGTACCATGTAGGTCCCATGATTTGCAACTATTCTTTGAGCCACTGAGGAAGTAGTTATACTTTTAGGGCTTTCGAGCATCTTGAAAATTCCCATGTTCTTTGGAACTGAATAGGGGTCAGGACCACTCTGCATAAAACAACATGACATTTGAGTTTCAAATGAGGAAATCAGATGAATGTAGAAGGATATTAAAGTACATTGAACTATTGGAGCTTACTTTCAACCAGGAGTCACTCTCAGCAACTGTTCCACGTACAACTAAGGAGATATTGAAAGTAGTAATCTGAACATGTCAAACAAGGTACTTCTTAGAATTCAGGAAACAAAGTGGCCATTAACTCATATATCACACATTTGTAATACCAAGCAGACCTAAGCAAAAACAAAAATTTGGTAATGCCTGCAAAAACTCCTAAGTATATGCACAAGATATCAAACAGTAATCTGCTCCTGGAAACAGAAAGAATACGAACAAGAACAAACATAAAAGAAAACCTGCTGATGACTACATTTCATCAGCAAAGGCTTAATGATTCAAGAATTTTAAGTTCAAAAATTGGAAAAACACCCTTATCCATGCCAAAATTCACTTGAGAATCCTTCTTTGCTGCTTCGAAGCACCTTTTACAATTACTTATATTATGTAGTAGTTTTTCTTTATGCAGCCAACAAATTTTCAAAGTACCAGCATTTGTTTCCAACAGATGGGTCATGGATGTTTATGAATATTGTGCAACAGCTTTTACAATCATAGACATAAAATGTAGAGATGCTATAATACGATCTAAGAAAAACCACAAGTAGTATCCAATGCTAAATCACAGTTGAGTATGTGTATGTGTGCATGTAGGCATGCGAATCCATCACTGTCGGAACATTGTTTTAGTTTAATTATACATACTAGTAGAATATTTTGTTGGCACACAGATGCAACATTTATAACCAAAAAAATTGCATATCCAACTTGGCATTGACACTCAAATGTAGCATCAAGCATGGGGTCACATCCTAAGCAGTCAAAAGAAACTTCAGATTATGAAAGAAAAACTGTTTAAGAAAAACTGTCATGTTCCAACTATTATATCGGACAACAGTTATAAATACTAAAATGAAGAAACATACCATGTCTTTAGTAACTTCCCATGGTGCACCAATGATCACTTCATCTACGTAGCGACAGGCCAGAACACTAAGACTACGTTCATGAAGATGCATGATAGGGTGGTGTTTCCCTCTGTGTTCCCTGCATACAATGGCGGCTCCTTAATATATTTCATTAACATTTCAGTTTATCAGAAATGTTAACAGGATGAATGATTTAGCTGAAGCATTCAGATTGTGAGGGGTGCAAATGTAAGCCACATGAAGTATGACAGTAGTAGAAGCAAACCTCACAATCTGATCAGTGTGAATCCCCACAAGAAGAAAATCACCAAGCTGTCTTGCACACCTAAGAATCTGAAAATAAGAACAAGAACAGGCACAAGGCAATAAGAATGATAAGTGAATTTCATACATAAATTTCCAAGAGATAACATTACATAACTCCTCCACGATGAATCACAAAAAGGAGTTTTTAATAAATAAATAAATAAATAAAAGCTAGATAGGAGAACAAAATCACAAAAGAAATGGAGGAATGATGAATGACATATTCGTCACAGTATTATTAATAAATGAAGTCTTCTTCGGCCTCTAATAGAAAGAATGAAATTAAAAAAAAAAAGCTAGATAGGAGAACAAATTCATAAAAGAATTGGGGGAATGATGACTATGACATAATATTCATAGTCTTATCAATACGTGAAATCTTCTTCAGCCTCTATGTATAATCATAATCAATAAAGCATCAAATACAGAACAATTTTGTTCTCGATAAGAAGATACAAATTCCATAGAACTCTCATGCAACCATGATGAAGTAGCAAATGACAATTGATTTATCCCGCTTACCAAAGAAGCCAGTAAGAATTTTTATAAAAAGTTGACTCTTCCCTTTGAATAATAGGCTGATATAAATGAAGAATTGGCATGATTTATATCATATGAAAAGCAGGTTTCTTCACAATTTGCAGATCTTCAAAGTATAAATTTCAAACTAAATAACCCTAATCTTGGGGCTCTTCATAATGCAGGGCATCGAAAAGCATTGTTTTAAAAAATCATCTCATCAAATCTTTCCCATCTATAAGCAAAGAAAAAGCAAGAAACTAATTCTCTAAGTGAGATATTACACAGACAGCATTATGCAAAATAAGGTACCGTATCCTATTGGAATCGTATGAGATAACCAAACAAAACATCTAATCCAACCTTCTATTTGACTCAAACGTGTTCTAAAAGGAAAAAAGTTGAGGCATTTTGAATTGTTTGTTCACACAAACAAAGTCAAGGAAAACCTCTGAAATTTTTCAATATTTTGACCTTGGACAAAACAGTTTGAGAAAAGATCTTGCGTCACATGGAAGCTTGCGCCAATCCCTTTCCTAAACTCTTGTCACTGGGTTAGCCATAGACTTAAAATTTTTTATTCTCATAAAGAAAAGTGCTGCAGAGCTGAAGATTTCCTATATAATTCACGCTGTGGAAGATTACTGTAAATGCTGCTCATCTACTGTAAACGCTGAGTCTACTGGATAAAAAAAGGCCTTGAACCATTCCTATTCTAAAATATAGAATAAATTGATTCCCAACCTCACAAAAGTATTCGTTAACATCACCTTATTTTCCCCCTTAAGATTGTTCTGAATGTTCTACAACCTTTTACTCAGCTCCGCAAGAATTAAACCAATAGAAATGAAATAATCAAGTTTGACAATAAGTCAGTTTGACAGTGCAATTAGATAAAACTTGAGAAATGGGCTTATTCAGAAGTTTGAAAATTAGACTAACAATCCATGTAGAAGTGATATTAGCAGGTAACCAAGTTCATAAGATATTCTAGAAGTAAATAGAAGTCAGGCATCCTATCAGATACCAAATTAAAACTAAGAATTGATTATATAAATGTAGCGAAATCCTCCACAGCAAAAAGTTGAAGATATCAAATAGCAAACTATACCTCCACATGGCCAGCATGGAAAAGATCAAATGCTCCATCAATGTACACAACTCGAGCATTAGGCCCAGGTCCCTGGAATTAAACGAAATAAGAATTGTCATTTGAGTACTAAGCTTCAAATTATGCCAATGCAAGCTTAGTCCTCCCTCCTTCAATAAATCAAAAGTATGCAATCAGCACCACTAAACATGAGCGAGATGGGAATGGAAATTTCCCATAGATCAGTCTATAGTCCCTAAGTTCTTTCCTTTCCAGTCTGTTTGCTACTTTGTTACTAGTACTAGATCCTAATCACAGCCTCCCAAAACAAACGCATGCAAACCTATAAAGAAGACTCAATCCTTCTGTTCGCTGAAATTGGTGAATGAACATGGAATCAAATTCTTTTCCATAAAAATCTTTTAACTACTTTGTGAGTATATGAGTCTAATCATAGTGCTTTAATGGATTCTGAAAATCTAACCAATCCCTTTTCTGTTTTCTTATAACTTCCAAGATGTATCGGGTACTGAGCCAATTGTCCATAATGAGTCACTGCTACTTTCAAAATTTGATACGATCATCTTCACATGTAACAAAAAATAGATTCATGTACCAGTAATTCTCCAACCCAATCCCGGCTAATTGGTTTACCATGATGATAGCTAAGCCCCACCATCGTTCAACAAAATCATAAAATCCAAGGAAGTTACAGAACAGATCTCCTTATACCCATTAGCTTTGTTCATGTTCACGACACCAGTAACTTCTCATTTTTTTGGTTATTTCAGAAAGTACATCAAATTCTAAGTCTATGAAAAGTGCAATGCTTACAAACTGATCCTTCTGAAAATGAAATGCAACAAACTGATACCTTGCCATTTGAGAACTGCACAATTCGACGTGATGTTGGTAGAAAGCGAGATATATAGCCAGTACTTGGGTGACTTTCTTCATGAGCATCTCTTGGTGAACTCTCTTCAATAACGTTTCCATCCTTACAGGAAGCAAGTATCCTCCCTGCATTGCAATTTGGGAGGACGAATAAATATTAGTCAAGTCAGAATCGTGGAGGATGATCAATTTGTCTCAACTCTGAGGCGAGCTTCACACACACACACACACACTCACAGAGAGAGAGAGATAAGGAGAGAGAAGTTCTACATCAAACACGTCAAATTTTTATCTTTCGTCCGCATAAGCCAAGATAGAAAGCTTTCCGAGCTCCTAATTTCATTTTTCTTGCAACAATCTAAAAAAAATCAACGAAAATGAGTGTACCAAGAATATCTGTGCTGGAGACCCCTTCCGTCCGCTTAATCTGCTTGTAACGACCAACTTTCTTAGCCAGTGCATAAGCATCAGTTCCATCCGGAAGCAGGCAAGGATCATCTCCATGTATTATATAGTCAATCTTGTGCTCATTGAAGAGACTTCTCATGAATTGCTCCGTAATCGCATAGGGGGCATCAGCTATAACTTCATCCACCCACTTTAATCCACTCACAAGAGCCAGCCTAACAACAAATCAAGAATTAGATCCAGGTGATCTCAATTCTATTCAGATAATCTAAGCAACGTGTTACCAATTTTAGCAAATGCTAAGAAAAGGGTCGCAACGCCCGACACAAAGAAGAAGTCTTTAACATTAAAAACAACTCAGAAGCAACCACGAGCGAATGAAGAATATTTAGGAATACCTCTCCTCCATGGGCAAGACAGGAGGACCCTTATTAGCAATGATCTCCTCATCGCTGACAACACCCACAACCAACTCGTCACCCAAAGCCTTGGCTTGCCGTAAGGCGTTGGCGTGGCCATAATGCATGAGATCAAAGCAACCATCCATGTAAACTCGTACACGCTTCTTTTTCTCCAATTTCTTTTTATGAAAAAGACCCAGATCGGACCACATGTACGGCAACGAAGACAGCCCAATTCCGCCGAAATAGGTAGTGGAGAGGCCAAGCAATGCGGCCGTTAACATAAGACCGCCGAACAGATGTGGGTAGTAATAAACCCCATCCCATATCCAGTTGCTGCTCTCGTAATCCATAGTTTGTCAACCCACAAATCTCTCCTTTGCTCTTTCAAGCAAGAGCAGAGCAGAGCAGAGCAAAAGCCACCCACGAACCTGCAGCTTCACGTCGATGAATCAAGAGCAATCTCCTCAAGAGGGACAATCAAAATTGTGGTTTAGGAATTAGGATGAGCAGGTGAAAGAGAGAAAAAATTTGAGAAAGGCAGAGTTAAAGCATAGGATTTGATGATTGGGAGATGTGAGTGACAGAGATTTGGAAAGCGTAGGTAGTAGGGAGGGAGGAGGAGCAAAGGAAGAAAATATCTTGTTATTTTGATGTCCGAATTTTGTTGCTCCAAATTCTCTCTGCCCTGTTGTGTCTGTGTCCGCTATTTGATGTTTGCTAAGAACGAGGAGCCTACTTCGTCCTCTCGTCTCCTCCTCCTCCTCGCTCCTTAGATTTGGTTTTTCTTTTCCTTAATTCTGAAGCAAAGCAAAGAAAATTAGAAATACGAATTTTCTTTTTATTATTATTATATTATAATGGTCGTTTTGCTTACGTAAGCGTGTGCGTGCCTGCCATGAATTTCCTGATTCCTATATTCGTATGAACTCATGCATACAACCAATTTTATTTACTTGATTTTCCCTCAAATGTTCTTTCCAAGTGTTTCGTTTTATGATTAAATTTGATATTGTTCCTATAAAAATTTTAAGCCTTTGGTGTATTACCAATTAATTTTTACAAATGTTAAGTTTTATGTAGCTTATAAATGTTAAGTTTTATGTAGCTTGAGCGAGTACCAAGGCCGAAAAAAAATAGGCAAGGACAACTTGGGTATCTGCTCAGGATTTATCATCAAAAACAGTAAAATATGACTTATTTTTATCCTTATAAAAAATAAAATAAAATAAAATATATTTTTACTCTCTAAAAAAATAAAATATGGCTTATTTTTGTCCTTATAAAAATAACAAAAACTATATATTTTGTTTCTTTATATTCTTTACAATAACCCAAAAAAAGGTAAAGAATAATAACTTTTTTTTAACCTTAGGGCCTATAAAATACTTAGAAGGGTCCTGGAGAATATTGACTAAGTAAAGATTTTATATATTGTGTAATTCTTTAGAAAATAGAGTAGTAAATAAGAAAAAGAAAAAATAGTTGGCAAATCTTAAAGGCAATTACCTTAAGCCTTGGTAAACTTGGGGGAGAGTTAATAAAAAATTTAATCACTGAGCCCACATATAATTTAAGAATTTTTTTAAAAATTATAATTTTAAAAATTAAAAAATCTTAACTTTTAATTTTTTAGAAAAACTTCTTTTCTTATACTTCAATTAAAATAATAAAATAAATGTGCATAACAACGTAATATATGTGACTAATCAAATATCAATGATACAGTAATTCAATTCAATTCTTAAGTCCAATATAAATCACTTAAATTTGATCTTAAATAATAATTAAGATAATTATAATAAATTATTAGTTTATATCAGGGTTAATTAATTCTATTTGAGTTTAAGAACTAAGTTAGATCTTTAAATAAGTAGCATTTTGTTAGTAGTTATATAATATTTATATCAAGTGTGTTTCATCATTATTTTTCAATTGAAATCTAATAGAAGAAACTTTTC
>JANIPM010000008.1:48364920-48378727 GCA_027478405.1 Erythroxylum cassinoides | reverse complement strand
TAATTAACTAATTAAAATATAATTTATTAATTAAAATGTAATTAATTAAAATAAAAATAATTATTTAGTATTAGTTATCGTTAACTTAATTAAGATTAGAAATTACATGGCTGACTTAATTGTCTTTGGGATAATTGTTGTTGGTTATTTTTCGGTGAAGTTTGTGAAAAACCTAGCAGAAGGAATACCAGGCACAATGCTGAACAAGGTTGTGCAAGAACTATCAAGGATGCTGAGAATTTAGAAACTAAAGGCTAAGGTAGCAGTGATGTAGTGGATTAATGTAGTAGTTTGAGGGCAAGATTGTTCAAAGAAAAGGGGAAGAAGGAACATGGCTAGTGCTTCTAGTGAGAAGTAAGAGACTCTCTCAACATTGTTCTTGCCTTCTCTCAAAATTTTTATCTTTTTACATTTGTCATTGTATTCTCATATATTTGATGCTCATTTTGAGATCTAATGAATCATTTCATTTTCAAAGGAAAAAATAATGGCAATATTATTTGAAGCAAGTCTATATGTCTATGAGTAACGCATTATAAGGCGGCAATAATGGACTACAAGAAACAGTCTTTTGATAGGCAATTGATATTTATAACACTACTTTTGGTTGCAGTCTTCAGTAACTGCAGACAGAATAAAATAGGACAGAACAGAACAGAAACTAGAGAAAGGGTGGTGTTTGGTTGTGGTTGATATAATAGAGACAACTTTTAACAAAATCAAATCTTTCCCACCAGTAACTACAGATAGAATAAAACAGGACAGAACAGAACAGAAACTAGAGACAGGGTGGTGTTTGATTGTGGTTGACATAACAGAGAAAACTTTTAACAAAATCAAATCTTTCCCAGCTAGCCATTCTCATGGCTTGTTGGTATATGAATTGAATTGGAAATTCCTGAAGCAACACTTCACTGGCCCAACCATACTCATAGCTGCTTGTAAAATACCGAGTTAAAATTCCTGAAACATGTCACCAATATCAATTATCATATCTTTCTAAAATGTGGTTAATTGATAGGAATACGAGAGTCATTGGCTACCGACAAAGTCGTGAGGTGTACTCACATGCCAACCCTCTTGTGCAGTTTTTCTAGTTGACTTTGTCATCAGACTTGGAGCTACGAAGTTTCCTCCTTTTCTCCATCCAAGTCTTCTCTGAACTTGGGAATATACTTAGAATTAGCTTCATTTCCCTTCTTCTATTAACCAGCAGAACGCGGAGGCGGCCATTAAATTATAGATAATAATTATTATTATTATTATCAAAAGTAAAAGTTTCCAACATGGCGGAGACTGCGGTGGCGACGGTGTTGCAACGGTTGATGGATTTGCTGAGCCAGGAATCAAATTTCTTAGCTGGGGTGCAAGACGAAGTCGATGCGATGCGAATTGAGCTTCAAGGTATGCAATCGTTCTTGAAAGACGCAGACAGGAAGCAAGAAGAAGAAGAAAGCGTCCGAAACTGGGTATCAGAGATCAGAGAAGCTGCTTACGACGCCGAGGATATCATCGAAGACTTTGCCCTCAAGATAGCTTTGAGGAAACGATCAGGAGTGGTCAACGTAACCAAGAGATATGCCACGATTCCCAAAGAAATGGTAGAGCATTACAGGGTTGGACGGGAGATTCTGGCACTCAAAACCAGGCTCTGTAACCTGACAAAGAGCTTGGAAACTTTTGGGATAGTGTCAAAAACAGGTAACAGTGGAAGTGGAGGATTTGAAGATATGGTCAGTGATTCTACGTCTAAGAGGCAGCTACAATTAAGGCGTTCTTATTCCCACATGGTGGCTGACGGCATTGTTGGGCTACAAGAAGATGT
Source organism: Erythroxylum cassinoides (assembly GCA_027478405.1). Classification (NCBI taxonomy): domain Eukaryota; kingdom Viridiplantae; phylum Streptophyta; class Magnoliopsida; order Malpighiales; family Erythroxylaceae; genus Erythroxylum; species Erythroxylum cassinoides. The sequence continues at coordinate 48,376,902 of JANIPM010000008.1, read as the reverse complement.
GAGCATCTTGGTGGAACAATTGGTAAATAGTGAGAGTAGTGTGGTTTCAATATGTGGAATGGGCGGGTTGGGAAAGACCACTCTTGCCCTCAAGATATACCACAACAAAGTCGTTAGGCATCATTTCGATGCTTTTGCCTGGGCTTATGTCTCACAGCAGTGTCATATAAGAGATGTATGGGAAGGTATATTGTTCAAACTTATCAGTCCTTCTAAGGAGCAAAGAGAGGATATTCTAAAGCTTAGAGATGATGAGCTTGCGAAGATGCTTTATCAGGTTCAGCAAGAGAAGAAGTGCTTGGTGATTCTTGATGATATTTGGACCATTCGCACTTGGAACAGTCTCCGTCCTGCTTTTCCCTATGGAAAGTCTGAAAGCAAATTATTGCTCACCACTCGCCATCGGGACGTAGCAGTACATCCAGATCCAACATGTTATCTCCATGAGCCACGCTATCTGAATGATGAAGAGAGCTGGGAATTGTTCCGAAAGAAAGCTTTTCTTAATAACAATTATCCAGGTAACTCTTGGTTCAACTGAGCTTATGGTGTCCTCTGGTTGATCCATTAATTAGTGATTTAAGATCTGAGAGATAGTGAAATTGAAAATTTGAACTTAGACCATCTGATTTAGTATAGGAAACACAGTAAAGGAACAGAGTGTTTTAGGGAAGTAACAAAGTGTTTAGTTTTTCTGAGATCAGATAATGGTTTCCGCAGACGGCCGAAAAAAAGAAAAAAGATTAAATATCAAGAAATGTACCACAGATATGGTAGTCTGCAATACTTAAAGCCATACGTACGCAAGCAGATTTTTATTTATTATGACAAGTATGCTTAAATGCCATCAATTCATGCAGAGTAGAAAAGTACATCTAGCAGAACACATAATTTTTGACAGAATAGAATATTCATATACCTGTTCCTTCTTTAGCATGGTTCTTGCTTTCTTCTTTCACCATTCTAGCCGACCTTGGAGGCATAACACACGCCTAACCTTAATTCTCAATTTACTCCCACTAAGATCACCATTTCCATTGGCATGGTTGTTCTTTGATCATAACCATACTTGGTATGCTTTTGCAGATTTGAGAATTAGAGGAAAGATGGAGAAGTTGGGGAAGGAAATGGTGGGGAAGTGTCAAGGACTACCATTGGCCATAATCGTGCTTGGGGGTCTTCTTGCAACCAAGAAGTCTGTCCATGACTGGAACACGGTTCACGGAACCATAAATTCACACTTGATGAGAGGCAAAAGTGGGGAGCAGCTATTAGGAGTATCAGAGGTGCTAGCTTTAAGCTACCGGGAATTGCCATACCATTTGAAGCCTTGCTTCCTCCATTTGGGCCATTTCCCAGAGGATTATGAAATACCAACAAAAAAGTTGATCAGAATGTGGGTTGCTGAAGGATTTATATCATATGAGCACAACCACACAGTAGAGGAAGAGACTCTGGAGGATGTTGCTCAGCGTTTTTTAAACGAATTGGTCGAGCGGTGTATGGTTCAGGTGGTAGAAAGGGGGTCAACTGGAAGGATTAGAGCTTGTCGTATGCATGATCTGATGCGAGATCTTTGCTTCACCAAGGCAAGACAGGAGAATTTTCTTGATGTTATCAATCATATGAAATCAAAGGGCCATCCAGTTAATACTCTGACTCCATACACTAGTGCGGCTATGTCCATTGGTAGACTCCGCAGGCTAGCTGTAATTTCAGATGGCTATCTTTGCAAATTCATCCCTTCGGGTTACAAGAGAAATTCTCACTTGAGGTCTCTCGTATATTTCCATGAGCATTCATGCAAGATAGACAAATGGGGCTTGGTAAAATCAGTGTTTAAAAACTTCCAATTACTCAGAGTCTTAGATCTTGAAGGCATCCAGGGTGATGGAGGGAAGTTGCCCAAAGAAATTGGGAAATTGATTCACCTGAGATTCTTGAGCCTGAGAGATACTGATATAGAGGAGTTGCCATCTACAATAGGTAACTTGATATACTTGCAAACCCTAGATCTGTTGACTTGGAATTCAACCGTACTGATACCAAACTCAATATGCAAGTTGCAACGCTTGAGACATCTGTATCTTCCGGAGTCCTGTGGTTATGAATCAGAAAATTGGCCATTGGCCGATTTGATCAATCTGCAGACCGTGGTGAACTTTCCTTCAGAGAAGTGCAGTATAAGAGATCTCATCAAATTGGCAAATCTCAAGAAACTTGTAATAGATGATCCGTCGTTTGGCACTATCTTCAAAATTCGTGATATGAAAATGAATGCGTTGCAGTCACTGTCTTTTGTCAGCAATGAAGATTCAACTGTAAATCTAGTCATCGCAGGATGTCCTCATCTGTATAAGCTCCACATAGAAGGGCAAATAGAGAAGCTGCCAGAACACAATCAATTTTCTTCCAACCTTGCAAAGTTGGACCTGCAGGGTTCAAAACTTACAGTAGATCCAATGGCAACACTCGAGAAGCTGCCCAACTTGAGGATTCTTCGTTTACAAATGGATTCTTACCTCGGAAAGCAGATGGTTTGCTCTGATAATGGTTTTCCTCAACTCAAGTCGCTGTTCTTGTATGACTTACCCAACTTAGAAGACTGGAGAGTGGAGGAAGAAGCCATGCCTAATCTTTGCCGTATAGAGATTTCAAACTGCACCTCTTTGAAGATGATCCCAGATGGATTGAGGTTCGTCACTGCTCTCCAGGATTTGGAAATCCGATCAATGCTTAAAGCATTCAGAACGAGGCTTGAGATTGGAGGAGAGGATTACAACAAAATCCAGCGCATTCCTTCAATTGTTTTTCGATATTGTGATTACTAGAATGCAGAATTCTCCATCTTTATTGAGGTGCATAATAGGTGAATGTCGATCTTTGAACATAGGAACATACATATTTCCCAAGTTGAGTTAAAGCTGAATGACTTTTCATCCTTCTTGTTACCCCATTCAATAATTTTATTCTAGTTTGCTGATATATCTTGCAGGGCACTTTGAACATACCACAGATCTTTTAATGCTTCCTTAATTCTATAGAAGAAGAAGATTCCGCAAAGCAGCTGGCATACTTCTCGAGGTGACCGTCCTCGTTTAATGCTCCTAGTGGCATGATCATCTGGGATTTGAATTATTTTCAAGCAAGTTAGAATTTGATCCCCTATTAAGTCTTCAGTATGCTCTACAAATGTGGAGACCAAAAGGCCAAGTTCATACAAACTAGAAAAGTTCTTATCAACAGGGAGAGAGCTTTGAGTCTAAAAATTGATTCTCCTCTAGTTACATTCTACTATATCTAATTCACATCAAATTGCTTCATATTATATTTAATTATTGTAGTCATTTTTAATTCATACAACTTATCTTAATTTGTAGTTAATTGGATTTTTATGTTTATTTAAGATTAATTATTTTATCAAAATGCTCAAGTTAGATTAAATTAATTATCAATTGTAATTAATTAGCCTTTATTAAATCCAATTAAGTTTTAATTTCTAATTTGGGTTTTTAATTAAGAAATTGTGTAGGAAAGGAACCATTTGGAGAGAGAGAGGGAATGAGAATATAAACAATGAAGAAAACGAACTAATTCGTAGGTGGAATGGTTAGTTCGAGCCTGTGAAGTGGAACGATGTGTGTTTCTGCACCAGGGATTCAGGGAAGGCAGTCAGGTGGGATGGACGAAATCGTTGAGAACTGGATCAAACTCAACACTGATGGCACTTTTAATCCGGGTTTGCAACTCGCTACTATAGGTGGCCTTATTCGAAACCATCAAGGCCAATGGGGTGGAGGCTTCATCCAGGAACATCGGGTGCAGCTATGCTTTCACAGCTGAACATCGGAGTGTCCACTCAGGCCTCACCCTGGCATGGGCCCTTGGGTATCGCAGGGTCATTCTGGAAGTGGACGCACTCGAAGTCATTAATTTGCTCTCTTACCCCACTACTGAGCTTGATACTAATCAATTTTTACTGACAGGTACCCGAGGTTTGCTTCAATGCGAGTGGGAGGTACTAATCCAACACATCCACCAGAAGGGTAACCAGTGCGCTGATAAGTTAGCAGCCATAGCAGTCAAGACGAGTCCAAGCATACATTTCCTTTCAGAGCCTCCTATGCCAGTACTTGAGCTCCTCCTAAGGTACCAACAAGGCGTTATGTACAACAGATCTCTACGGAATTTTGCACATTAGTTTGTAGTTGTTGATTTCCTTTGTAAAAAAAGAAAAGAAACTAATAAAAAAAGAAACGAAAAAAGACATATAAATAATCACACTAGTTAAATATTTTCTAAGGTTGCAAAATTGATATTTTCTAGAACTCAGAAGGAAAATTTCAAAAGGAAAAGATTAAAAAGGTTTTGGAGGAAATTTTAAGAAAGAGGAAACAAAGAATCTTAGCGGATAATACTATAAAGAAAGCAAGAATTAGTGACAGAAAATATATTGTTGAAAATTACCGACGAAAAATTTATTTATGTTGGAAAAATTGATGGAAAAATTTTCGTTTAGCGACAGCACTAATATCCGTCGCTAAATATTGAGAAAAATTATCTTGACAAATTTTACGATAGACTTTAGTGATGGCATAAGATTCCCGTCGGTAAAAGATTTAATGACGGTATAAGATATCCGTCAGTAAAAAGGTGGAAATTATTGGTGGAATAAAAATATTTTGGGTTTACCTACAGAAATATCCGCCGGTAAATTCTTTTTAAATTTAAACTCACCCAACATCTCCGCCCACCTGTGTCTTCTTCTTCTTCCTTCTTCCTGCATTTCCTCTTTGTCTTTCTTCTCTCTGGTTTCTCTGTTGTGGACTCTTTTTTTGCTCATCGGCGTTGTCTTCTCTGACTATTGTCATCGTGTCCTTCGGTGGAGGTATTTTTGCAACTACTGTCATGTATTTTTTCGTATATTGGATGAAAGTTAATTTGGGCATTTGATTACTTTCATTTATTTGTATATTTTGTGATTGGAAAACAACTTTAAGGTATAAATGTTAATGATTGAAGGGACAAGACGTGATTTTAGTTATGATATTGGGATAAATTTCTGATGCATGTAAGGTATTTGATGAAATGTTTGTTCTTTAAAAAATGATTTTAATTATTTATGTTCAGTTCTTTTTAAGTATGAATTTCATAATTTTAATTCTTTTACTTAAAATATGATATAACTTACATTGATATTTTTGTAATGCATTATTATTTATGAGACATCTACATCAGTTTAGTATGAAAGTCTGCTTAGAGATCAAAAATAGCTTGACTATGAGGCCAAAAAGTTTCAAAGCTGTGTAAGGAGAAGTCATTCGGTTAGCCCCTGGAATGAAGTCTAAGGACAAGAGCAAAGGAAGTGGGTTAACGCTAAAAGCAAAGTACAAGACATGCATATTATATAATTAAGGAAAATTTCAACTCCAACAGAGATTTTCTTTGCCTTCCTCTCCAAGCCTTATAAGTCTAACCTTGCAAGCAGGGGAATATAATCATAAATATTTGGTTTCCCCATCACCACCATCATCTCCAAGCATAAATTTCTAAACTCTATTGCAGATTTAAAATCTTCCTCTCCTTCTAACGCACGTCCCCATAAAATGCTCATGAGGGTATTCATGCTTGTCATAAAAGCCAATTGGCCTATATCTGTAGGCTATCCAATCTTACCATACACATGCCTTATAGTCTTCTTAATCTGTTGTTTTCTCAGACCATAACAACAATGTTTTTGTTACTTAAAATTTCGCGAACAAAGACCTTGCGCATCTTTCTCCATTGAGAACCATAGGGACTCCAAGCTATGTCATTTCCACCCAAAGAGCTTATTCTAGCAGTGAGAGGTGGGTTGCGGTTCACAAAGATTTTATCTTGGTCTCGAACAACTTCTCTGACCAAGTTTGGGGAGCTAACCACAAGACACAGTTTATTACCGAAGCAAAGCTTGTAGATGGGTCCATAGACACTAGCCAATTCTGCGAAATCTCGATGAATGTCTTGGCCAAGAAATAAAAGGTATCCAACTATTGGCAATTCCCGAGGACCTGATGGCAGTGGAGCTACATCCTTCTTTATTTTCTTAACTTTCCACAAGAACCAGAATATAATAAGTGTTGCAATTGGTACGAAGAGATTTAACACAATTCTCTCTATAGTGACTTCCAGAGAAACTGAACACTTTGTAGGTAAATTTTAAAAAATAGTTTTTAGCAAATTTACCGACGAAAAAAAAGTTCGTCGGTAAAATATATTTGATTTATCGACGGAATTTTTTTCCGTAGGTAATTACCGACTGAATAACCAAATCTGTTGGTAATTTTCTAACAGAATCTTCTCTTTCAGTAAATTTACCGAACGAATAAAATTTTCGTCGGTAAATTTACTGACGGTATACAAAATTTTCATTGGTAAATTTATTGATGGTATACAAAATTTTCATTGGTAAATTTACCTATGGTCATATCTTTGACGCCTTTTTTTGTCAGTAAATTTCGTCGCTAAATAAGCTTACCAATGTAATGTGTACAAATTTCGTCAGTAATTTTCGTCGCTAAACTCCATTTTTCTTATAGTGTAAGTAATATTTGGAGAAAGCCTTGCAATAAATAGAGAGACACCAAGAATATGGGAACAAAGCCATAAAAGGAAAATGAGGTAGTAGAGAGAGAGAAGAAAGGAATCCTAAAGATATGTCTCTTCCACCAAATTATTTTATTCTATATGGAATATCCATTGTTCATATTTTAAATTTTTTCATAGTCAATTATGACTACTATTACATGAATTTTTTTTAGTATACTGGAATTAAATAAAGTTATTGAACTCCTTGTGTGATAGTCAAGTTTAAATATGTTAAAGCCTGTTTCAACTTTTTTCGATCGTTAACTAGCAAGTCCATTTGTTTTCAAATGCCTACACTACTTATGTTTTATTATTTCACTCGTGCTCTCGACACAAGTGTTTATTATAAATCAATCATAAAATAAACAGAGAGATATGGTAAAGACAATCTTTATGTTAATCTATTCAATAAAACAATACAAGGACTCAAGTTACTTCCAATTGAAGTCCTCTACAAAATAATTGTTCATGATCTTCCTACTTAAAGCTCTCTATAAGAACTTTCTCTTAACACTCTTAACTCTCTTACAAATGATTGAATGTACTCAATGTAAACCAAAAGAATTACAAAGAATGCCACATCGTCATGCCACTTTTCTACTACTTGAAGAAGTGTTTTCCCTTTGTAAGGTAGTAATCCTACTTTCCCTATCCACTAATTTCAAGTTCCTACAATATGTCATCATATCATCGCCTCTTAAAGATAAGTAACATGATGAGCTTTTGGTTTAGCTATTCTAAGACATTTTTGTACATAGTTGATAGTTATAGTTTACATTATGTTTTAATAGGTATTTTAGTTTGGTTTTAGTTGTTGATTAAATGATTTGTGCATGTTTAGGTTTAGAATTGTGTCAATGTGATTATGTGTTTGTGTTTTTGAGTGTTATGTGGTTTAAAGCATATTATTGGACTTTAATTTTTTGCATTTGAGGTATTTTGATGTGTTTGTTAGTGTTTGAGATCAGATGAAGAAGATTGAGAGAAGTTAGAGAAAATTTGGAGGAAGAGTCAAGGTCACGATTGTAACATTCCAATCACGTTCGTGACAATAGTAACCTAAACATGGCCACAATCATGATAAAAGCTTATTTTAAGGGTCACAATTGTGAAATCATTGCCACAATCGTGAAAGAATCTTCTTTTAAAGGGTCACGACTGTGACATACATGCCATGATCATGATAAGCGCGATATAGATGTGGGGATCTACTTCCATTTTCATCTTTGGAGGGTCATTGTAGACTTTTTAGCCTATGTAAAGCCTAGTTTTTACCATAAAAGGCAAAAACACTATAAAAGGAAAAAGAGATGACCTAATCAAGTAGCCTCCATCTTACCATTTAGAGAAAGAAGGCAAGGAAGAAAGAAGAGGAGAGAAGAGAAGAAGAAGAAAAAGAGGAGGAGTTGTTGCTGCTAGCCACTCTAGCCATCCTTCCAAGTTAATTTTCTTAATTCTTCTTTTTTTATTTCATTTGATGTATGAGATGCATATGAGGATGATGAATAGTTGTTTAAGGATGTTCTAAACTTCATTTGGGATTTATTTTTTAATCAATTGTAATTTGATTTTTTTTATGTTAATGTGTTTGGCTATTGTGATTGTTTGTCATTTTTTGCATACTTTAGTAACAAATCGAGATAGTGAACTGATAGTAAAATGATTAGGATAGGTAATGAGAGCTAACAACCTAATATATCATATAAACTATCAAATTGGTAATTATACAAAAAAAAGATCTAGTGTGAGAACCCAATTTAATATATCATATAAACAATCAAATCAGTAATTATACAAAGAAAAAGCTCGTGTGAGAACCCAATTTTCTAATAGAGTGCTTACGAACTAATTAGAAGGTGGGTTATTTTGTTAATTGAGAAATTGTAAAATCGATAAATTGATTTAATTAGGGGTTATGATTTAGGGTTTAATGATTCGAATTCGAGAGAGAAAAATAAACCCTTATAATTTCTAGGACCAACACCCATTAACTTAAAAGTAATTAATTTAGCAATTGAAGATAAGATAAATCCTCTCTTCTCATAATTAGTTAATCTTCCTTGTGTAATTTTCAATTGTTAAGTGGTTGTGCTCAATTTTGATTTCCTTGCATTAATTTTAGAATTTGATTTTCAATCAATCCTTATTCAACTGCTTAATTTTCTGCTCATTTTATTTTCATTTTAATTGCAATTTTTAGACCTATCAAAGTTAGTATTCAATTAGTTTAGCTAATTCCTCGTATGACTAACACCTCAACCACTATACTTACAACCGGTGCACTTGTAGAATATTGAGGGTATATAATTGTAAAACCTGCTTAACAGGTTTTTGGTGTCACTGTCGGAGAGTTAGTTAATATTAGTTGGATTCCTTTAGTCTAAGAAACTTTCAGCTCTCTTGTGTCTGTGTGATTGCATAAACACAAGAGTTACTCAGAATTCAAGTCAAATAACCGAAACCTTAGCAATTGAAATCACTCATTTGGAACAAACAATTCATCGAGCAAGATGTCAAGAAAAAGAAATCAAAGAACCAATGGCTGAAGAATTTCATCAAGAATTCAATCAAGTAGGAAATCAAGGAAACCAGTCACGAACCCTTATGTATTTCTTGAGACCGGGGTTTAACGTTGTGAATCAAGGCATGACTTGACCACTATTTCAAGCAGCCTCATTTGAGATTAAGCCAGCCTTGCTAAACATGTTGCAAACCAATGTGACAATTCTATGGGTTAACTAATGAGGATCTCCATGCTATTATAGTGAAATTCCCAGAAATTTATGATACCTTCTAATATCGTGGAACGTCATAAGATGTCGTTAGGATGAGGCTCTTCCCTTTCACACTAAAGGATAGAGTCAAGGCATGATATCATTCGCGAAGTCCTATAAATGTCATAATTTGGGAGCATATGGTTTGTGCATTCCTGGATAAGTATTCCCCCTTAACAAGATGATGAAATTGATAAAGAAAATCATGAATTTCCAGCAAAGTGATGGGGAGTTCCTTATGAAGCGTAGGAAAGGTATAAGGATTTTCAAATGAGGTGTCCTTACCATAACTTACCCAAAGAATTCCTGCTGTAAACCTTCGATGATGGAGTTACTCTGCCCACACGAGGCACCATAGATGCAGCATTTGGAGGATCTTTAATAAGGAAGACGGTTGAAGAAGTGGAGGAATTATTAGAGGAGACAAACATTTGGATGATGGACACAAGTAAATAACACACAAATCTCTAAAAGAAAAAGGGACCCATAGTAGTTAACTCAAAAATGGAAATGCAAGACAAAATTGACAGCTTAACCAGACAACTTAATAACATGAAAGCCTCCTCTTCAGCTCCTGTGAACTGTGTGGATAAGACAACCATGATGCCATCAACTACTTTTTGATGCAAAATTATAAATCGGAGCAACTTAATTACATAGGAGCACAGTTTGGTCAAGGAGGGGGGAACAATCCTTACTCAAACACGTATAATCCTGGGTGGAAGAACCACCCAATCTTTTCTTGTTTAAACAATATAGGAGTTCAATTCTAACCTTAAGGGCCACTTGGATTTCGTCAGGAGCAAACAAACTCCATGGATGCTAAGTTAGACAAAATCTTGGACAAGATCGGAAGCATGGATAAAGCTCATAAGAGGTTAGAAGAAAGGTTTGAACAAGTAATGAAGAATCATGCATCTTCCATCCACAACTTAGAAGTCCAAATGAACCAATTGGCCAATGCATTGTCTGCTCGAAGTGCAGGGAGCCTTCTGAGTAATACTAAAACAAATCTGAAGGAAAGGATAATGGTGATCACCCAGGCCACTGAAGACAAGCTCAATCAAGTTAAAAAAGTAAGGGAAGAAGAAAAGAAAAGGGCTAACAAAAGCTCCCTGTAGAGTAAATATAACCTGACAAAAATCAAGCAGTATCGTCCTGCAATCCCATACACCATTCTAGTGCAAAGAAAGTCAAAAGAAGCATAGTTGAATGAGGTTCTTGATATAATAGAGCAACTAAAAATACAACTTGCCCTTATGGAATTCGTAAAAGAGAATTTAATAAATAGAGAGGAACCAAAGATATCAGGGCATGAAGTTTTAAGCAAAGAGAACTCCAACAAAGTGGCAGCACTACCATAGAAGCAAAATGATTTAGGAGATTTTTATATTCCATGTACTACTGGTAGTGTCAAAGTGGATAAGGCTTTTACGGACTTAGGAGTTGGCATAAGTATGATGCCTGACAATTTATACAAAAAGATGGAGTTACATGAATTAACACCAGTCAGGATGTGTGTGCAAATGGTTGATAAATCAATCCACCATCCTAGGGGCGTAATCATGGATGTTCTTGTTAATGTTGAAAAATTCACCTTTCCTACAGACTTCATCATCTTAGAGATAGAGGAAGATTTAGAGACATCCCTTATCTTCAAACAACCATTTTTAGCTATTGCCTAATCTCTTATAGATATTGATGAAGGCGAGTTAACTCTAATAGTGAGGGATGAAAGGGTTTCATTTAAAGTATTTGATGGTACAAGAAATTCTTTCAAATCTATGAATGCTATTAAGAGAAACAAGCCTTGTGAAAAATTTGAACAGAGTTATACTCACAAGGACCCACCAGAAAAGCCACAAATTTGAAAGAATAACGAAAGAAGAAGACGAGGAAGAAAGGTGGTGATAAGCACAGTTTGGTAGCTCACCTATAGGTTATGAAACCTATAGAGGTGCTACAAGTACATGATTTGTTTATACCACCATTAGCAAAAAAATGTACATCGAGCTAGTGATGGTAAATGAAGCGCTGCATGGAAGACAACTCATGATTTTTTCAAACAATAAAATAACATATATTAAATTATAGCAGAAGCTAATACACGATCCTAAACAAGGATCATTCAATTATAGACAAAAGAGGCTAACTAATCAGTACGTACAACAAAATACAAAATATGCATCAAATTAACCATATTTCTCTAAAATCTTGGCTAATTGTGCATTGCTTTTCATTGGCTATCATACTAATTATGTTGCCAATTTGCTCGACAAGTTCATACTTATGCTGCTCCTCATTCTTATAGAATCTCTTATTCCTTTCTCTCCAAATGTGATAAATTACCATCTAAAATGAAGTCTTGATGAGGATCCTATTCATTGACCTGCTTTGGTGCATCTAATGATAATATTCAATGTTTCATGCTATACAAAATTGATGGTTGGAAGCAGTGTTTTGAAACCCAAACCGGACATTAAACTGGAGGCCTTATTGGTCACCGGTTTGACCGGTTCAACCACCGGTCGAACCGGTGTGACGTCATAATTATGCAATAATTATATTTAATTATATATAA
>JANIPM010000008.1:48304220-48327097 GCA_027478405.1 Erythroxylum cassinoides | reverse complement strand
AAGGACTCTTGTTGGACAGGTCTTCTTCAACATATTCATACTCTATGCCTTTCAGTTTCAAGGCTAGTTCTATTCTCTGAGAGAAGGCACTGGGCCAAGCGCCTAATAGTTTCACTGGAGCAGCCATTGCGATGTATCTAAGACGGTAACTAAAGCTGATACTCACACATTTACCTTTCAGTGTAGTTTAGAGCCCTTTTATAGGAAGTGAGCGACGACGTTCCGTGATTAGCATGTCAAAGCCAGGCGCCTAGAAAACGAATCCTTTTGAACCACAAATGTAAGTGCTGACATAATCAAGTTCGGACAGATTCTTGCCTAGCATTTCGCGCAAGTCAAGGTAATGATATTCAATGTGTTAACAGTACATAAAAACTGTTTCTGGTTGATGTAATGCCCACTTCAACGAAAATTGTTAATCTGAAGTAATTTCCTGAATCTATGCAATTGGATTTATACTGTGAACCAATGATCTGGAGTTGTAGAATGGGCAATTAAAGTTCAGTTTAAGAGTAAAGGAGGCTCAATCCTTTTTAGAATTGTTTCTATACATATTATCTATACCATTTAGAAAGAAAGAAACTCAAGAATCATCAAGAAGATGAAAAGGAGTGTATCCACAAAGAATTTAAAAGGGATTGAAATTGTGCTAAATGATAAGTTGTATTATAACATATACAGGAGTGTATCATAAAGAATGTCAAAGGCAATGGAATTGTTGTTAAATGATACGATGTGTTACAACACTAATTCATCAAGGATATCCACTCTAACCATTTGCATAGATAGAAGATAGGTCTCTAGGATCTTATTCTCGGCCTCAATGTGTCCGTCAAATAAAGGGTGATATGATACAGAGAATCTTAAACTTACTCCTTATAGTTTAAATGCTTCCTAATAAAAGGTACTCAAGAAGAGTGAGTCTCTATCACTAACAATTACCTTCAGCATTTTATAGATTACGAAGACATGGTTAATGAAAACTTGAGCGATTTTTTTAGTTGTATAAGGATATCTGATTACTATAAAGTATAAGTATTTATTGAACCTATCCACATTCACAAAAATAGTAATTTGCTTCTCTATAAGGGCAATAATTTAATAAAATCCATACTGACTTCTCTCTAGCATCCCCCTAGTATGGGAAGACATCGTTATCTTGTTATTGCTTTAACAAACTAGATGCTTCTTAACATAATTTATCATGTCCTTGACTAAATTCTTCTATTGGAACAAATTTTGCACTCATTTGATAGCGGAGACAACACCTCCCCTTTAAGGGATGTCCAGTAATAAATATTAATATCTCCCTTAATATCTTGTCATAACTTGTAATCCATTCTTCCACTAATATGTTTTGGAGTATACTTCTTTTGCTTTGAGCTTCTTTATAAGGTCCTGAATGGTTGCTTCCTTCTCTCGTCCTTGTTTGATGTCTTTTATCAAATATAAGTGAACACGAGCTACTGTGAATGTTAACAGGTCCTTTCTTAACACAAGGATAATGTATTATCTACTTTAGTTTCTTTTCGCTAATACAGATGACCTTGAAAATTATATCTCATCAATTTTGGAAGCCAAGTCATTTGAAATGGTATTTTAATTCCTAAAAAATGCTTAATAATTTGATAGTCTATTTGCACCTTAAATGACCTCTCACTTAAGTAATGATGTCAGAGCTTGGTAGCCTTAATGACTAAAGGAATTATTTTTCTTATGTTAAGAGCCTCATATGCTTAGGTATCATAGCTTTGCTTACAGATTCGATTAGGTGTTTATTTTGTTGAATCACAATACTTATATCTATCCCATAAGCATCTACTTTATGATAAAATGTTGTTAGAGGTTGGGAAATGCAACTATTAGAGCTGATATTAAAGCATTCTTAAGCTACTCAAGCGCCTCATATTGTCTCTCCTTCCACTCCCATTTTCCTAATCCTTACTTCTTTAACATCTCAAGTAAAGGCTTACCTAAGATGCCATAAGGCTTAATAAACCTTTTATAGTAACATGTTAGCTCTATGAATCCTCTTAGTTCTTTTAAATTTTGAGGTATTGGCTATTGTTGAATTATGGTTACCTTGTTATAGTCTACGGACACACCTATAGAAGAAACAAAATGGTCTAAATAATTAGTCTTCCTTACCACATAAGTACAATTGCTTCCTTTTAATGAAGAGTTAATAAGTGTTGAGTGTTTGCATGACTCTTTGTAGGTGCTCCAAATATTATAGTAAAGTGCTACTATAAACTAAAATATCACTAGAAACGACCATGAGGAACTTCTTAATATATGGCTTAAAAATCTCATTCATGAGCCTTTGAAAAGTTGAGGTAGTATTAGCTAGTTCAAAAGGCATCAATAAAAATTTACAATGACCCCTATATGTTTTAAAAGCTATTTTAGGGATATCTTCATCACTCATTCAAATTTGATGATACCTAGATCTTAAATCCATATTAAAGTACCAACTAGATCCTTATAGTTCATCTAGTAATTCCATAAATAGAGATATAATGAATTTGCTCATGATAGTATGTTTATTAGCTCCCTATCATTTATACACATCCTCTAGGTTTTAACCTTCCTCTTTACTAATACATAGATGAAGTATATGGATTAAAATTGTGTATTATGAATCCTTGTTCCATTAGCTCCTAAAAAACCTTCTCAATGTCATCCTTTTATTTCTCTAAATACTTATATGGTATCGTGTTGGTGGTCTCCACTCCCTCTTTAAGCATGAAACCATGGTCATGCGTTCTTTTTGGTGGCAATTAATTAGGTTCTTCAAATGCTCCACTAAATTCAGTTAGTAACCTATTTAATTCCTCTAATGTATTGGGCTAATCCTCCAAGATGACTTATTGAATATAAAATTCAATGGGGTAAGGGATGCCATATATATAGTTCTTTTCCTAAATTTCCAAAGATCATGTTTAAGCCTTTACCTAAAATCACCTTATCACATTACATTATTTCAAAGTATGATCCCTGAATCTTGTTTATCTAGATTCTCAGCCAGTCATCATTTTGCCTTCCCATCTAAATTTCAAAGTATGATCCTTGAATTTCTACATTACATTATTGAGGCTCACCATCTATTGAGTTCTCAGGACTATATTGCACCCCCTAATATGATGATTAATATACTAATGGTGAACCTGATGCCTTGCATACTCCAGGTGAAGCTTTTACATACTTAATGGCAATTCAACTTTAAGTCTCCTTCCACTATAATTTACATAGACTGCACTTCTATAATGTTTATTCTTACCTTCTTCACCACTAACTTATTTAGGAAGATGTGGGTGCTCCCACTATCTATTAAGATATACAAAGGCTTTATCTAGTAAATTCCTATGATCCTCATTTTCTTGTACACTTTTTTATCCTTCAATCTCGTCATAGCTTGTAAAGAGATATTAGGACGCACCTGGTCCGGTTTTGCCTCGGTGATTGATTCTTTAGTTTCTAAATTTACCATCCCTTCTTCTTCCATTATGTAGAGTTGGAATTGTTTTTTCTTACACCTATTCCTTGGCATATAACACTCATCACACCAAAACAGACAGTCCTTTTATATGCCTTTCATCAACCTATCTCCTACTAGTAGCCCTCTATCCCTTATTATTTCTAAGCAATGAGTTTTACTAATATTCCCTTTACTTTTAGTAGCTATTATTGTTTCACCCTTAATATTGGTTATAGCCATAGGACTTATTTAAGTTGATGTCTTCTTTTGGATAAGGTGATAACATAATCTCTTCTTTGTTGTAGTAAAATGGTGCACTAGTAGCTACAATAACCTCCGGCTTCCTAGTGAGCACATATCTTTAGAAAAGAGTAGAAGATTGAATCATCTTAGGTTTTAACCTGTTCAAGAAGAATCTTATTAAATAATTTCTTTGGGAGCGAAAGCTTATTCAAGTTTTTGTCAAATTGAGCACATTATTCTAACATATAACCTTTTTGTTTTAACTCCTTTAGATCTTCAACTAGATACTTAAAAAAATGTTCATCGAACCTTTGATTAAAAAGCATCACAAGCTTTATCCATTCTATGATCTCCTATGTATTCCTATTTCTTGGAGTCAACTAGTACCATTATTAAGATTGTCCTTTTAAATTTATGGAGACTATCCCAACTTTCAAGTTGCTAAGAGTGTGGTTCAATGCAATAATTGTTAACATTTATCAACACAACCTCTTACTTAAACTCCATTAAAGTAAGGAAACTTTATAATGCTAAATTTGATCATAATAGAGTAAATTTCATTTCATGTTTTAGTCATTGCCCCAACATTCTCTTTTCCCATCTTTTACATTAATTGATGAAATATGGATTTCAAATCATTAATCTCTTTCTCTTGCTTATTCATTATATTTTGGCTTTCCATTAGTGGTCTTTCATTTCACATATGAGCCTCTAATAGTTTCTTTGTAATTTTCTTTATTTTTCATAGCTTTGCATTGTGGTTTTATTGCTTTGCTACCAATATTTTACCAAAAAATGATTGAGAATTATAGAAGACACAAATTTTCTTTGGGGAGAGGTGAAGAAAGGAGAGAGAAGAGTTTAGAACTTTATAATAGAGAAGAAAGAGAATACATAATTGTATTTTTCCATTAACTATAGGATATGGCTATTACAATAGCTATAAAATAGTGCTCACATCTCTTAAAGTATGACAAACATACATGGTTAAAAATATCTAAAGAATTTTTTGGTTAATAGTTATTCCAAAAATAGGCTCATCAAATATGGCATAAAAAAGGTCTAGTAGATGTCTTGCTAATAGAGAAAAATCTCATTTTGTTCACCTTTAATTCGGCATCTCAAGCTCCAAAATCTTAGAGGAAGGTCCTTGGCATGTTGGCAGTCAACCATTATTTTGTATAGAACTGGAAGTTGATATATGTTTAAACTTTGATTCATGTGGTATGCTACACCTAGTGATTAATGTCTTAGAAATGCTTAAGATACTCACTTTAACTCTTAAGTGATTTTAGGAAAAATTTGGAAGCAAAGAAATTAAAGTGCGTCGAAAGCACGACATATGGGCCATTTTTTGAAGATTTGTTTTTTCTAAAAGAAGAAAATAAAAGTCAATAAAAAGATAGGAAAAATGAAAGAACAAAGAAGAATTAAAGTGGTTGAAAAACAAAATATTAGAAATTGCATGTTCCATGCAATTACTTGTATTTAATTTTAAAAGATAATCATGCTTAAGAGGACAATACGGCAATTCAAGGCACAACCAAAATGAGAGCTCAAAACGATAGCTAAGAGAAGTGGACCTAGAAAAACGACAAAGTCACAAGAAACATATGAATAAACACAATGCAGGTGTTATGCACTACGTTGTACGTTAAAAATAGGCAATGCTTAAGCACAACACAGGAAATGCCTACGCGCAACGTAGCCTACACGCAACGTAGATGTTGTGCATTAAACTCATAATGCGTCTACATTCCAAGTGCATGGTGTGTGTTTTATTCAAAATGCACAGTAAAAGGAGGGGAAGTAAACAGTTGTGTGGACCAAAAACCTTGGAGTTAATTTGTCCCATCAATCAAACAGTGAGGGGTGACAGAGAGTGGCATGAAGGGAGTTGGCTACGGCTTGGTGGCTGGAAAAATTAGAGAAGAGATGTGGCGGCTAGGCATGAGAGAAGAGAAGTGTGAATAGGAGGGTGGTCCATAAGGTTTATTCATCACATCCAAGGTATAGTGAGAGGGGGAGGTGGCAGAAAAGAGTGCGAGATAGATAGTGAGTAAAGCCTTGTACCACCATTTTTATTTGTCAAATCGATGAATAGGAGACCAATGCTGTGAAAAATAATAGGCGTGGAGTATAACGAATATTATTCTTTCTCTTCACTATCGAAGCATACAGGGAATATGACTCACGCTTGGAGCATGAAAATAGAGATGGAAGGCTAGCTTCCCGACTCTGGTTCAATGAGAATATTGACGCCAAGTCACAGTTAAGCTATTTTTCTCATTTTAAAGTTGTATTTTTTTGGATCGTTGTGTTGTTGGTATTAACTTGATTGGTTTTGGCATGAATGATCTTAATATGTTATTTTGATTGTTTTGTTTCGAACCTACTGCTAAAACATTGAATGTAATCCATAACCGTTACTTTTAATGTTTGTGAGTAGTATCTAATGATCGTTAATTGTTAGGAACAACATAACTAAGGTTATATAACTCAAACGTGTGAGGTTACTGCCTATCTTTAATCGTTTTTCAATTCATAATACAGCTACCAAATTAATTCTAGACATCGTATCCTAGGTTATTCGGTAGCTAGTTTAATTAATGATTGTATCTTGATTAAACACAACCAACAAAAAAACCGAGATTTGTAGAGCATTCTATTAGCTTAGGCCAAGATTGACCCTAAAACTGGACCTTACTTATATTCGAAACTTTTCTCGTTTTTGATTTCTTGTTTTAATTTTTTTTCAATAGTTTACTTTTACTTTAATTTCTAATTTGCTTAAAATCCAAAAGCCTCCCATATATCTTCCTTGCATCAATTAATTTCATTATGAAAATTAACCGAACATCCCCTGTGGATTCGATCCCGACTCACCATCACTACAAATTGTAGTGTGCAGAATCAGGTAAATTTTGTAGTGTATTCGACAAACGCTGTCAAATTTTGGCGCCGTTGTCAAGGAGTGTCGTAGTTTAATTTTTGCATTTGATTTTAGTTGGTGTTTTGTGAATATATCTATTTATAATCATTCTTTTTGTTACTTGTTAATTTTTAATTGTCCATTAGTGTTGGTGCATGGTAGTGACCAAATCTCCTCATAAAGAAATTGAGCAACTTAATTCAGAGATTGAGAGAACATTGCGGAGGTTACGTAAGAAAGTAAGGTTAATTTTGGTAGATGAATTGGAATCAAATTATGAAGAAACGATGGAAAACTTGAGAACTCTAAGGGAGTTGGCCGCACCTGATTTAACTCATAGACCATTATGCATAACATTTCTAAATTTTGCTAAACATGTTACTGTAACATGTCGTTATCCATGTTAAGGCTATAATAATGCATTATGAGAAATTAATGAGAAACTAGAAAAATGCATATCATGCTTAAATTAAATATGAATGCACGTACACGAGAATATTGATTTTTGCACATTAATATGATTATACATGTATTCATTAACATTTTTCAGGTTAGAATTGTAAATGGGAATCATGGATTATTTTTGTTGAAAATTTATTTGCAATAATAATAATTATTTTTGATTTTTTGGTAAATTTTAGGAAATTTTTAAAATAAAATTTGGGGCATTTTAGAATTGGAAAAAATGTTGAAATTGGACCAATTTTAGTCTGCCATATGGACTGGTTAAATATTGATAAATGGCTTACTTGCATGGTGACATGTGGCAGTGAGAGTGTAATACACGAAGTTATGTGTTTAGTAAGGAAATTTCAGCAGCTTGCGTGTTCTTCACTTGCATTGATCTTCATCCTCACTGAAAACACCAAGTTGTTTCTGTTGCAAAATTGGTTCTTGAATCTTACATCAAGTAAGAAATTTAGTTCAGAGAGAGAGAGAGTTTGATTTCTGTTAAAATTTCAGTATTCATCCATTCACCGAAATCTGATTTGCTGGGAATTTAGCTAACTCAAGTAAGTTGAGTTTTAAGCTTTGTGATATTATAAATGGTGTTTTGATAATGCATGTATTAGATTGAAATACTTCTGATAATTGGAGTAAAATGAAAATGATACAGAAGTTCATGAAAAATCAATGATTATATATATGTACTCTGTTTTGTACTATGAAATACACATAAGGCTTGTTTTTCACTGTACATGCACGAATCTATTGAGTATCGATAGAAATGAATTTAAATGAGTTTGATGATAAGGAATGAAAATTAGGTAAGGTCGTGATATATAGGCAGGATTTAAATGAAGTGATTGTGTTGATAAAAATGGAAAGATATAGAAGATAGAAAAATGTAGAAAATGGGATTTGCATGAATGATAAGATAGAAAAATGCATAAAATGGGATTTGTGTGGATGATATACGATTTTTTATGATTATGTTTAAGTCTTGGGTTTTGATTTATTAGTGTTATGTTGAACTGGAAGGGAAGTAGAAAAGATGAGTTATGTGCTAGTTGTATAAAGATAGGAATGAGAAAATTTGGAAAAAAAATGGAAGAAGAAAAGAGGGAAAATTTCCAATTTCGATGAAGAAGGAGGAGGATGCACGATCGTGCCTCTGCACAATCGTTACATCGCTGATGGATTTGGAGAAGCATGATCGTGACTTCGCAGGAGGGATTGAAAACTAACGATCGTGCCTCTGTAAGATTGTCGCCCTAAAGCTTTCTAAAGGGAGATTGTTTTTTGAACATCCTTTGATCTTTTTGCTATAACTTCTTCTCCCAACATCCAAATGACTTGATTCTTAAACCAAAAGACTCGTAACACATTGATCTACATATCTACCAAAAATTATAGCAATCTGAAATCATTTGGAAGAGATTGAGTGGTAAAATTGGGACAGAAATTGGTTCTAAAGATTGAGTGTGCACGGTCGTGTGTTAAGGTTGCACAACCTTATAGAAATCTAATAAAAACTTAACAAAATTATATTTTGTAATGTAAATTGTCTAAATTTATAAATTTTATAGTACAAATTGATAATTGAAATACCGAAAGAAGTTATTTTGAACCTTTTACAAATCTGTAATTGAAATACGTATCTCATTCTTGGAAACCAAAGAAAAAATCATTCGAGAACAATTGATTCTAACTCCAAATATTTTTCGTGTCTTGTGTACTTCATACGTATTTAGAAAAAGAGTTGCATTTAGAGTAAGTTAGTATATCCATCAAGTCATAACAGAAATTGATACGCTTCAGTGGTTTCCTAATGTTAACTGGATTCTACTCAACTACTTGTGAACATCAACTTGTTTATTCTAATAACTCCTCTGGTCCGGATCAAACATGGCCAACAGTTTCAAATCTCGAGCATATTCAGGTAGATCACTTGCATAATTGGATGGAGTTTCCAGACTTAGTACTGATGAGATAAATAACTTGGTAATACGAATAATGTTTCCCAACTTTCATTGTCATTAAATTCTCTACCATCTCCTCCAATGAAACTTAATTATCGTTCACCTTTTGAGTCTTTCTGGGTTTTTTTTCTTTTCACTGTAACATTTGCTTTCTCAGATGTTTGTGCTTAATTCCGTTGTTTCTTCACACACGGTTGATTTCATCGCAGAACTTTCACTGCTAACTTCACCTTAAACATTCAACTGGCGTACCAGCAGGTTTGAAGTACTGCCCACGTGAAATATGATGAAATTAAGCTGACGCATCGGACGAATGATTGATTGATTTGTCAGAGCACGCATCTATGCATACTCAAGATTCATAATTCCCCTCCAAAAAGTGGGCATCCGGTGTCATACTTTACGTGCATCTTTAAGCTTCGGTCGACCTTAGCAACCCAGAGAGAGGGTAGGAAGGAAATGACTGTTATCATTGGAAAACAAACACTTTAGGCAACGCCAAAACTTCAATTCTGCTTAGGGCATACACAGACACGGCTGTCCTCCAGAGTTATCAAAGTACCCATGCCATACAGCAACTTTCTCCGTTAAGGGCTTCGAATGGTGGGTACAATGACCAAAATAAATTTAAAAAAATGAATAATCTTTTCACACAACAGAATCTCACAGAAGTTCAACAGTCTTTAAGACATTCATCAATCATACAATTACGAAATCACTATAAAATGTCACTCGGTTTCCACAAAACTAAATTAATATAAGAAAAACAAAAACAAGACTAAAACACAAATTCTTCGACATGAAGCCTACTGTACGCTTCTTATGCAATCTTTAAGGACTCACCATAGACTGGAAAATATTCAATACTACTTGGCTTTTGTGCCCCATACTAACGTATCTCAACCATGGTTTCTTTACAAAAACAGCTGCGGACTCTTGAAACTTTGAATTAGAAGGTCTTGTTCTTCCTCACGAATCTGATTCCGTACAGATTAGGAGCAAAAACACGAATACGCCATGTGGTTTTGCTTCAAGATGTAGGGTGAAAAATGATCGGTGACAGGAGCTGAGGAACCTGGAATTTCAGCTGGGACAAGTATCTGGGTCTTACCAGATGCTATTCTCTTACCAGCAACATTGGCATAGAATAAACCTGAGATGGCTGGTACAAAGACATCACTTTGAGAACAAAGGTGGAAATCAATAACCTTTTCAATCTCCGAATCTTCCGACTCCAGGAACTTTGACTTCTTATCTGCAGATATTATGCTTTCCTGCAATAAACACTTTGTTAGCTTCACGGTTATTAGGAAAACCGAAAGGTTTTCAACTAGACAAGTCAGCTAGTGATGATGGCAGATTCATATAATCCCCTGCATTCTTCCATTAGAAAAATCATCTCAAGATCCATTTACTAATCACATATCAAACTTCATCAAAACATTACCAATAACCAGTTGAATAATAACCACTAGGAAGGGTTAAAAGAAATGATGCTTTACCTTTGTGTAAGTTTTGGGGAATATATCCTTCAGAACGTCAAGGTTGTCATCCCACCTAGACTGAGTCACGTAGACCGTGGTATCCTTGTCAAACCCAATCTTCCTCAAAAATATAGCAATCTCCTGTGCATTATAACAACTTTTTGCTCGACTTGTCCCAGTTAGGTGGCAGCCCTTCTTTTCTAGCATCTCAACTCTCAAGTCAACAGCCACAAAACGACCATCAGACTTACGACTCAATGTTTTTAGCCGCTCAACCATTGAGGCAACCACTTCATTAACCTCTGGCTGCAACTCTAAAGCTCCATACATTGCCAAACATAAAACTGATTCGCTACCACTAGTCTGTATGGTCTTCCTCATATTTACCGAGGGGAAATAAGTAGCCAGTCTGATGTTACCCTTTGTTCTAAATATTGGTTCAATTTGTTCTACAATGTAATCTTCTGTTACTCGATTGGGGACCCTGACAACAGAAAAACTTCTAATTGATATGTCATCAGGGAGATCTTTAATTACTTTCACTGAACCATCCAGGCTTCTGACAAATTTCCCAACGTCGTATATTTCTTCAAACTTCCTGAAATTTTCAGTTATGTTAGTATCTACACAAAAACTTCATATCAAACTAATAGTTGATCCAAACTTGAATTAGACTATTTTAGGTTTCCTCGATCATTTATTTGTCAAGAGTATTACTAAAAAGTGCTTGTGCTGGCTAATTCAGGACTGCCAATATAGGTATGCACTATAAGCATGGTTAAATCTTGCTGGCAAGCCTTTGAGAGTAAATAAAACGTCAATAAATGAAATGTATTCCTCAGTCACAAAATGACAATATATCTAAATATTTCCGAAAAATAAGTTGTTGAATAATCATTCCACATATTTCTTTAAGCCAATGGAAAGATTGAGATGTTAGAAGTCACAACAAACTTGCACTTTTTTTTGTCTGATAGGAATGAAGTCAAGGAAGAGGCAAAAGACGCAATAAAAATTGCAGCAGTAGTATGATAAAAGCGAGAGGATGGATTCTTTGATGCAGAAGCAGAAAAGCAAGTATTGTAACCATAGAGCAACCAACTAATCCAAAAGACAAGAGAAGAACATGGACACTGATGTTAGTCTTCAGAAATGTATTAACAAAGAAGATCAATTAGTAAATGCTAGTGAGAGCAGAGCATGTACCTCTCATCACCTGGCCTGGTTCCTCTTATGTCCGGGAGCACGAGAGTTGCCCCTAGATGTTGTGCTACTACCACTGCGTCGGCAATCTACAGAATGCAGTCAACAGAAACTAGATTAGACAAGGAATAAGAAACAAGACTTTCCAATTAGGTAAGCATGGAAATGGATCAAAAGTGAACTAGTAATTAACCAAAAGCCTCTCAATGCAATACAAAGAACAAATAATAGCCATTAAAGTGAGAGAGTCAATTTAGACCGCTCATCAAGCGACAGCTATAGTGAAACTATGACATTTTCCAAAAGCAAGGCAAACTTCCAATCAATTACTGAAGCACATACGAACAGGAGCAGCATGATGTCAGTTCAGACATTATAGCTTGGGAGGAAGGCTAATTAATGTAGGACAAATAGAACATATGTTAAACTAGTAGGTAGAACTCACAAAACTTAAAGAATTTGGCTGCTTGAATTTCAAGTTTGATATGACTGAAATTTTAAGCTTTTAATGGCTAGAAACTCAGGCTATAAGTATTGGAATTTTAGTGAGTAAAACAAGCAATAGAAGGTAAGGAATTAAGAATCACTCCTAAAGCTAAGAATCACACTTTGTAACTGAAAGCTCAAGTTTGTAGAGAAAATTTACTTTATTAAAGGACTGATTATACGTAAATATAAAAAAGTGCTTGGAGCCCTTAATAGAAAAGAGATTCCCAACTAAAATATCCAAAATAGAATCGAATCATGCTCTAATAAAAAAATTTTAATTCTTAAATAAGTTTAAGTCAAAAACAATATACCTATCACAAGGACGGATCCAAATATATTTTTGAGTGGGGGCAAAGTTTTAATGGGGCAAAATTTTATTTTTTATGGGATAAAAACTTAAAATAATAAATTTTTTATATGAAATCTTTTGGAGGCAGCGGGGGAAGTGCCCCCACTTGCCCCCAATGTGGATCCATCCCTGCTAGCATATAATTACTCCATATCTAATAAGGAAGACTTAGCATGAAGTAAATTTCAGTCCTTCTCATCACCTCAACTCCTACACTTCATTTCACCAAATTAAAGTCTATGGTTGAGTGATTTGTCCTCTTGTAGTTATTTTATAAACTATTAATCTCTTTTTCATCAATTCTCCCTGAATATTTTAAAGTCTTCCTCAACATAGAATGTGACAAATACTGATCAAGTTTGGATTCAACTTCGTAAATTTATATTATAAAACTCAAATGCTATCAAACATTGATCCTCTTTTCCAATTGACAAGAAATTGTCAATATCCACTAGCTCTTGTAGCCATAATTATTCATCAAGAACATCCTCTTTCTCCTATTGGAGAAGAGAATGCTTGGAATTTTCACAGCTGCAATCAGAGAATGTGTAACATCACATCTATGATACATAGTTAAGTCTACAACATTGAAAATAGGACTAGTTCCTATATCACTTGGTAATTCCAAAACATAAGCATTAACACTAATCTTTTTATAGGTCTTGTAAGGTCCATCACTTCTTGAATAAAGTTTCTTATATTTGTCTGTTAGAAAATGCTCTAGACGAATCCTTACTATCATCATATTCCCTTCATTTCATTAGACCAAACAACAAGCGTGATCAATACATTCTTTATAAGTCAAGTTGTTGGTTGTTATCTTTTGTTATACCTCATCAAAGATCTCTCTCTTATGTTGGGCAAAACCTTTAGCTTCCATACCAACTCTTATTGTTTGTGGTAAAGGAATCAAATCAATAGGCTTCCTTGGTTGAACTTCGAAAATTATCTCAAAAGAATTCTTACAAGTTGACCTATTTATAGAACTACTCTATGCAAATGTAAGAAGAATTAGGTCCCAATTGTTCACAATATCCCCACCAAACATCTCAACAACTCACCAAAGCTTCTATTCACTACTCTTATTTGCTCATTGGATTGTGGATGAAAAGAACTTGAAAACTTAAGCTTAGTGTTCAATGCCTTTCATTGAGTTCTCCAAAAATAACTCTATAATTTTCACATTGCAATCAAAGATAATGGTTAAAGGCAATCTATGGACACATACAAACTCTTTGAAGAAGAGTAGCAATGTGGACCATAAGTCTTGGGACATGGAATGAAATAATTCATCTTAGAAAACCTATCATCCACCACAAAATAAAATCATAACCTCTTTAAAATTAGGCAATGCTAAGACAAAATCCATACTTACCTCCTACCATGGTTTACGCGATACAATTATGCATATAGTACAAATCCTTGCTTCTTTCCATTAGCTAACAACATATTTAATATTGTTGCATGAACTTAGGCATGTCCTTATTTAAAGAGCGCCTACAAAGAACGGTCTTTAACTATTGACATGGTTTTATATCTTCCAAAGTGACCTGCTGCCCCTCCATGTAATTCCCAATCTCATATTCCCTTATACTAATATTGGGTAAGCAAACTTGATTTTCTCTAATCATCATAGATCATAAAAGGGAAGTGGTTGTCCCTTTGTCCAGAGCAATTTCTGAATAAATTATCCAAAAATCGCAGTTTGAAATATATTTTCTTTTTAGGTGATCATATTCCACAATTTTTATTGCCAAAGTACTAAGGAAATGGTTCTTTCTACTCAACATATTTGTTGTCTCAACTCTTGCCAAAGTTTAGGAACGAAGTTAAGTTGGTCCAAAAATTCACTTTACAAGACGTGCCTTGTGTTCAAGTTCTTTTAGAACTTGAAGTGTTTAAAAGATTCTTATCCAAATATAGAATAGACTCCTTATACAAGATATAATGATGCCAATACTAAAGAGAATGTATTACTAAGTAGAATTCCTTATCATAGGTCAAATATCGTTGTTTCTACACTTAACTTCTCATCGAAGTAAGCAATTAGGAGTCTTTCTTGGTTGAGTATATCTCTAGTTCCCAAATTAGACTCATCGCAAGCAATTTGAACAATCTGAAAGTAAAACAGAAGATTCAATCATCCGTTTCTTGATTTCTTCAGAGGCTTTAGTTGTTATCTTTGCCCAAGTAAACCAACGCTTCATCATAAATCAGTTATAGGTACCATTATGTTACTAAAAATATAAAACACGCTATCCTTGGATCCTATTAAATTTGGCCAATTTATTATGAATCCTTAAGCATGTCGCTAGGCCATGAAAACATTGTGTCTCATGCACATCCTTTTGGATAGGCCAATCAAGCATAGTCTTAATTCTCTCGAGATCCATCTCTACTCCACAGAAGGATACAACAAAACCCAAAAATACAACACTTGGATGCATGAAGGAACACTTCTTTAAGTTGATATACAAACCTTTAATCTAGTACAAAAGGGATTCCTAACTAAAATATCCAAAATAGAAATCATTCTTTAATAAGGATTCTTTATTCTTAAATAAGCTACGTCCTAAATAAACTATGACAATATATTTTACATATTACCACTGCCTATCTAATAAGAAAAATAGCATAAACTAAATCTCAACCCTTGTTGCCTTGCTATCACCTCAATTCTCACTCTTCATTCCACCAAACAAAGTTTGTTTCTGAATGACTTTCTCTCTTTTATTTCTTTTATAAACTTTATTCTCTTTTCATCACTATCATCAATACATCAAAGGGTCACAAATTTAGACATACGGACTACCAATGAAAGACAAATGCAATACAATTCTTTTTCCAAAGTTGAAAGAAAAGACAATTATTACAAATGTTGATGGAGCACAAGTATGAAGTAGAGGAACAGAGCAGTAAAATACAAGAACGAAGGGGAATGAGGTAAGTCCATAGCAATTGAAAAGAGAGACTAGGAAAAAGTGAGGAACAGGTGAAGAACAGATGAAATGGGAGAAATATAGGAGAAATCTTGGGAAGGACAGAAAGTCAAATATGTCTCAAACCAACACAATCCCTGTGCATGTCAAGAATTTGAGTTGTATGGATCAGTTATATTAATTACATAAAGCATAACATAACCTATAAAGCTGATCATAAGTTTATAGTGAAAGGTCAAATGGAAAGGCAACTACATAGATTTAATAAATGATGGCCTAATCATAATACAGCCAACGACATGCTTGTAAAAAGTCGTGTGAGCATTTCAAGATGAACACAAAGAACAGATCTAACATTAACAAACTTTAGAAATCAGTAAAGAACCAACCAGTTGCATGATGCAAGACCACCTAATAAGAAATTTGGCCGAATACACCTAGGCATAAACTATATATGTTTGTATGGTTTTTGGTCCTAAACTATTATAAATCCAGTTTCCATGTTAGAACATTATTATTGACTAACATATGTTTGAATTTCTTGCTTCCTTTCATTTTTCCTTTTCCTAATTTTGTAATTCTTTATGCTGCTTGTCTGCTCCCTTCTCCTAAATAGTTGCTCCAGACTGTCCAATATCATCGCATTGTCTAGTGATTTTTCATGTTGAAAGAGTACTTAGACTAAGTAAAGAAAGATAAACAGTACAGGAACTACTCCTCTAATAATTTCTGTATCAAGACCCAGAATGAAGCTCCTAGCTTAATAAGCTTATATTCAAACACACACAATTAAGTGGAAAAGATTACTCAAACATTATCCAACATTAGAAAGTTTTGCCAGCAACAAGAAAATAAAACAACCTACTGGTATACCAAAAGAATTGCAACAGGAAGTTAATACTGTTTCTGAGTAAGTCTTTGGTTATTTAGCGAGGAAGGCAATAAAAAAACAACTAAAAGTTCCGATGGATTAAATGGTAGCTAAAAGTACCTGTGACACATGATACTCTGGGCCATTAGTTAACGAGAAAGTTACATACCCTTTTGATTTATCTACCTCATCTGTTGGCAAAGAAAAAATGACAGTAAGTACTGAATGAAAAGCATAAAGTGAAGCTGTAACCCTTGGTGCATCAGTGAGTATGCGAAATGGTACATCCTTGTGCAAGAAACGGAGTTAAATTACTAAGATTTTGGTGATGTATTAACTAACCAGAATCGGATCTCGTCCAACATGGTTTTAGCTGCTCACCATCCACCACCCAAGGCCCATCACTTGTCTTAGAGAATGTAGCAAGCCCTTGCTTTGAGACCTTACCGCCATGAAACTCAAGGTCCCTTACTTCTTCTGGAAATTTTTCCTTCATAAATTCAAAAATGCGAAAATATAAAACGGAAAGAATGGAATATAAAGAGGGAAAAAAAAGATGGGGGAAAGGAAATGATAGAACTGGAAGTGTAATATAATCAATAACTTTCTTAATGAGTTCCCTTATACTAACCAAAGAACACTTTTTCCAACTGGAGATGGCAAAATATGAGGACAAAACATGAAGTTTATATCTGGCTTTATCGTGCAAAAATAAAATAACCAGTAACTAGGTCAGCCTAAACGATTGGAAAGAGTTCATTTATTTCGCTCTTGCTCAATCCACAAACTGAACCAGCCATCCTAATGTCTCATTCAGCTAAGACAGCAAATATAATATAGAGACTTATTAGAACAATATATTCTACTTAAAGATCTTAACCTATCACACAAGCAAATACATTATGACAACTAGATAAGACTACCTTCCTCTTTCAAAAGAAGGGAAATTAATTAAGCTACGGCCATTGAATAAAAGCAACTCTAGGGATCTTATCCGTAAGAAACCAATAATGCAGGCAATAGATAACACAAAAGAATGCAATCTTTGAAGTTTTAAATTGGGGGATTAAAAAAAAAGGTATAACAGAAACTGATGTTGAATTGTAAGAGGGACTTTCGAGATCTAAGCACTTAAAATGGAAAAGAATACCAAACGAGGAAACATACTTCAATGGGTTCAAGGTAATCTCTCTTGAGCATGTCCCCAAGCATCACGAACATAGTTACTGTTAATATCCCAGCAACCACTTGCCTCAAATCCACACCCATTTTGCCTGCTTTCTATCTTACAGCCTCAAGCTTCCTCTCTATATCAATATAAGCAAATAAGTTAGGAAACCCACCAAGAAGAAACAGCTCAAACGTCAATGAAGAGAGAGAAATAGCGGCTTCGCAAAGCAAAGTTTTGATCTTTGAGTGAGGCGTGACAGAAGGGGCCAGTGTTGAAAGCTTAGAGCTTTGCGAGGTAATAAATAGACTCAAGAGAAATGTAGATGAAGTGGAAAGTTTAACAAAGACTGGGTTAGAACAGACAACCTACCTCATTAGAGTTATTATGTATAAAACACACACTCTCTCACAAGCTCGCATTTGTTACATTTCTAACACCTAGGAGCTCGACACAGTCCCGTCACCGACACTTGTGTCAGAAAATGATAGCCCAACCTAAATTCTCGCCACTATTTTGCTACTTCATATCTTTGATATTCGCCTAAAAAATATATAAAAATACTTCGGAAAAGAATCTAGCGCCAAGGGTACCGGTTACCGTTGGTATGTCAATGGTTACGACTTACGAGTCTTCAGTATTATATTTATATGTTCATTTTCATAAAAATCAAACCAAGACTTTGTAACTTTTTTAATCATCAGACTTGCCAACTACTCGCATCTATATTTTATATTGTAAGTTGCCTGTAATCTTTACCAATACACTCTCCTCGACTTATGCTTATTTTAAAATTTTCAAGGAAAAACAAAACTATTTGAGTGTCACTATATTAATAATTCCCATAATCAAATTTACTTATTCTTCTAAATTATAATAAGCCCAAACTTCGTTACCGCATTATTGTGGCGCAACAGGATGGGGATTGTCGTTGACTGGAAACTCTTTCCAAGTATGGAACCTACTAATCCACTTGTTAGCAGAAGACACCAACTTCGCATAGTCCTAAAAAAGTTTGTTATAACTAATTCCATACTTAATATAAATTAGTTCAGGAAATCTTTCAACATTTTAAAATTATTGGAGATAGCTGAACAAAAGGAAGAGACTTACAGAGATCTGAAACAGTTTCTTGACACAAATTTTCCTAACCTTATTTCATCAGAACAGAGAATAAGACAAGTAGGGGGGGAGATTTGGATAAAGTTGCTATTTTGTATTAATCAGTCTCATTCTGTTAGTAAAACTGGTAGCATTTGTAGTATTCCTCTACTTAAATGGCATCCAGTTTCAAGGATTTAGTAGCAGTTCTCCAAACTTACCATGGATCATTTTGTCTCAACTGAAAAAAACACAAACTTAAAAACCGGCCACTTTTGTCCTGAGCTCCATGTTCCTGTTTCAGAAAGAGAAGGCATGACAAGACATTCAAACACATGCCTGACTCGTGAAATTTGCTCCTTGTTATTCCACATCCTCAAGAAATGCTATCGAGAAAGAAAGTCGTACCCTTTTGGTTTGAGTCTTGTGTATCATAGACTCAGTTCTTTCTGTGTAGCAAAAATCTTAATATGGACCTACTTAAAGTGCTCAATCTGTGATATTGACGTTGCTCTCTTAAGGGACGTTTGGTTTGAGTACAAGGTTGGATATAGATATGGGTATAATAGTAGTATAATTGATTTGTAAAACATGATCAATTGCATATTTGAATTTATAAAAATCAATTAACAACCCTAAGGTATTGAAATTTACGTGAATAAATCCAAAACAGGTATAAAATCCTTAGAAAATTTGATTTCAATATGTAAAATAGCCCAAGAATATTAATTAAACCCCAAAACTCTTTCAATCATATGAGTAATCCTAAGTATACCTAGCTAATTTCCCTAAAACTATTCAATAAATCAAGAACAATTGAATTAAAGCATAAAGCATGCCTTAAATTAATGAAATTCCAAGGGAAATAGGTTGTAAGATGGTTTTCCCACAAGGGGGAGGTGGATGAGCGTCTCCCACAACAGAAAGATTGGACAGAAAGTGAAAAATGGAATTTTAAGTCATATAGTGCAATTTAAAAATGATTTTGTTTAATATGAGCACTAACACATCGTGTGTAGCTGCCCTGTCCTGAAAAAATTAAGGTTAATTTTTAAATAACATGGGTATATTAGGCTATAACATAGGCGTGTAACTCAAACGAGTTATGACTTAGTTTAACATGGCTTAGAACACAAGAATATATCTAGGTCATGTAAGAAAAAATAAGATGACAAATTACACAGGTGCATTTATGGATGTCAATTTTAGCCTAGTCCCGTTTAATTTTAGTCCGAGTTGACCGAGCCACAGGCCAAAAATGACGTCATTTTTTACACTCGGGTCATTGACATGCTTAGGTGTGTTGGGACTTAACACAACTATGCTGATACTAAAGTCAAAACATTTAAAAATCTACACGAATCACCAGCATGGATAGTAGGAGTGTAACTTTCTAATTTTTTTTAACCATGAAAAATGTAAACAAAATGCAAACACAGTCTCCGACATAGGCATATTAGTGGCTATGTATCTTATTATTTCTTATACAACTTACCTTATTTTGTCGACATGGGCATGTTGATGGGCGAGTAGGTGACTTATGATGATTTTTTAACAACACTGTAGCGCCCCATTACTACGGCGTACGTTCCAGAACATCCTGAAGATATTCCAGTACCTAACCCATGATAATGGCATGCTAGAGCATTCATAATATTCACTTAAACATTGCATCATCATTCTTTATTCTCTTATAAGACACCATCAAGAAAGACACAATATTTAAAAGCCAAATTTCTCATTTCATTACTTAAACAATATGTACATTGTAGCTTTATAGTATCATCCGAATATGTGCAATGACAAAAAATACAAAATATGCTACATATGAGGAATTATACAAAAATTCTATCTAATCCACCAATCTCAGCTGACTGACCTTTGAGTCATTTTTTCTTTCAAAAAATACAAAAATATTGCTTCTCATAGAGTCTCTCGGTAGATAAAGTCCTCTTTTGGTCCTAAAAAATCACGTTATAATTTTGATGAGTTTTGCAAACTCAATGAGGTAACCATCATCAATGATTCACTCAATTCATGTAACACATCAACACACGTAACATATACTTTACATCTTTGTATTTTGACATAAAGCATCACATATCACTTTCAGAACAATCATATTGAACATTTCATTCATACAAAATACACATATCAATTATAAACGCAATACACATGAGACTCACTTTCATTTATTATTGTCGTTGTGACCAAGTGCCTTTTTACTAGCCCATGTCCCTTGTGGATACCGAGCTGTATCAAATAATGTCTCATATCTCTTAGTGGATACCGGGTACATTCACAACTGAGCCCGAGGTCTGATCACAGTATGAGCTTTAAGATTTTTATACTAGCGACTTCAGTTACAACTGCCTTTATCTTTTATGCATTTATATATTGGAATGCTTCACATTAACATATTCTCAATCAATCATATGCTTTCACATTCACATTCAGAATACATTTATCATTAGACCTTAGTCTAACATTCAACAAAAATAGTTGAGTAATACTTACTTCTTCATATTCACGTACAAGTAGTACTTTAAGATCACATTGATGCATTAAAAGCCTCAGAACTTCATTGTCCGGAATCAAGACAATCAAATCATATTCATAAGATAATTCAAACACAATCTAACATACACAATTAATTGAGTGAAACCGTCTAGGTTACTCACAATTTGCTTCAGAAGCTATTGCCTCGAAGTTCCAGCAATATCTGGATGATGGCACTCTATATGTTCTTCTATATCATGCAAAATATACACATTTATACATATCACAACTTTGCACAATTATAAGTATTCATTGATGCATATTTAAGTAAATGAAATATATATGATGCATATTCAATGATATTCCCAGGTACATTACCTTAATACTTGTCTCATAACCAATTAACATGATCTTGGAATCATTCCTTAACATCTAAAGCACTTTCCTTACTTAAGTAGCTCAATCCAACATAAACTAGGCACGTTCAAGTTCACAATCAAGCCTAAATATCTTTAGGAAAAACATTGATAAGTCAATCATTTGTAAACAAACATATCTTGGGACAAAAGGATTAATGTCATTCTAGAACACTTTCGATCGAGATTTAAACTTTTGTGAAGACATCAAAGAGAGATTTTGCCATCTAGATGGTCAAAATTGCGAATTTCTGAAAATTTCCTGTGGATGTTTGCTAAGCGGACATACACTCCCCCCTAACGGATATAGACAGGGTTGGGACATGTTTTAGACCCGTGAAGGTCTGTTTAGCGGACCTAAAGTCCATTTAATGAACATGGACAAGGCTAGAGCTTTTTTAGACTCGAGAAGGTTCGTTTAGTATACTTAATATCTGTTTAACGAACATAGGTGAGAGAAAACTCACTCAAGGGCATTCCCAATGGTTTCTACATCTGTCCTAACCTCACTTTCACTTCAGATTCTCCCAAATTCACTTCCTCTAATGCAACATCACTTTATAACAATTCAAATACCAATGTTTATTTCATTAAACTCTCTAATCTCTACTCATTTGATTTATCATTTACAACTAATTCTTATCATTCATAAATTCCTACCATTTTTCCATAACATATCTCATTCCTAAGTCTCAAACAATTTATATTCAACATTCATCATTTCAAGTTGACACTTCTTCAAGTATATCTTAATTTCAACTCAACATGATATACACAATTTATATTCCTTACTTGATTATAAACACTTAAAATAGAACATATTCTCATACTCTCAAAACAGAACACAAACATATACATTTATCTACCAATTTGCTACACCCAGTTCTCAACTTCATGCCTAAGTTTGAGACTCTTAAGGACATAATTTAAATTCAGTATCTTCATGAAAAATGTAACCATATGTCTCTAATTTAATCCAGATTAAAAATTATCTTATTTGGATAACTATAGAACAAGTTATGGCTAAAATATAGAAGCTTAATCAATGTAAATGTTACTGCTAACATTTCCTAGCTCTCTTCTAGTTTTCTAGATTTTATAACTTCCAACATTTTACATCTAACCCATCTTGTACTTAGATCATCTTTTCTACTTCATTTACTTTTCATTATTAACTCCATTTCAACTCAATATCATTCACAAACCAATTTATGATCTATATTTGATATTAACCAAAAACAGAACATGTACATGTACCCATTGATCTCATTTGGATAACTAT
>JANIPM010000008.1:48288530-48304120 GCA_027478405.1 Erythroxylum cassinoides | reverse complement strand
TCTGAAATTCAAATCGAATCACAAACAATTTATAATTGGAAGCTAACACATCAATAAATTCAAAACAAATCAATCTTAGGAAAACATCTAAGTTGACTCATAGTACGCTCCAGATTAGCATTTGTTATCAAATTCTGGGAATACCTGAGTGCGGACACTTGACCTGCAAAACACAATTTATGCAATACACAATTCACACCCGTTACAAAACTCATTCATACCCAATTACTTATATGAGCTATGTACAATGCATGCTTAATGACAATCCCGGATATATGTTCTAAAACACATTTTATGCTTATTCCCATTTCATAATTCATATGTGTCTAATTAAACTTAGATTTACACTTCATTTGTACATGATCTTTCTAAATTCTCCTTTCAGTCTTTACCCTTTGCATGTGTCTAGCTTATTCATAAGCTTACACTTAAAGAACACTTAGTTACTTTATATCATAACTCAATTTCTCATCATCTATTTTCTATCCTCATATGATCTCAAAATATCCACATTCTTATCCAATAGGAATCCAAATTGAAAATCCCATAATGCAAAATCACTAAAATTGATTGTAGAATATTTAAATCCAAGCATTTTCTAAACTCTATGAACTAGAATCCTTTCAAAAATCTAAAAGATTCAAAATGATCTTACCTTAGTTCTTCACCAAATGAAAAGATCTTTAACTCAAATGGAAGCTCTTTTCTTCCTCTTCCTTTTTCTCTTATTGGACAGCTTCAAAATCTTTCTTGAAGACTAAGAAGAATTAAACCCTCACCCACTCTCTTCTTTTCTCTCAAACCACCAAACTCTCTTTCTCTTTCTCTCTCATTTTCATTGTTCTCTTCTTCTTATCCTTCCATTCACGTTTTTCTTCTTTATTTATAAGCAAGACAACACTTCTTCTTCCAATTATGCCCTTAATGATTGAGAATTGTCCCATTTGCCTTTCAATTTATGTCTTATGTCTTTTATACTAAAGTGTCTTGCCAACAGTACCCTTGAATATTCTGACATAACACTTTATTCTAGAAGAATCTTCTCTATTGTCTTACATTTCCAATGACACCAAAATCAGTCCATTTGGTTCAGAAATCTGAAAGTATTGCCCAAATATTTTTGGACTATTCGTATATTGAAACAGTACACTATGCTTAGATCACCCCCCCCCCAAGAAATTGAAAGTCCTAGAGACTGAATTAGATTTCAACTTCTTCATATTATCTGTGTCTCCATGTCTCTAGTTTATCTTGAAACTAGAATTATCTCATTTGGATTCCTACAGATCAAGATATCATCAAAATACTGAAGTATGTTTAGTAAAATATCCAGTTCCAATTATTTAAGAGTACACACACTATACCCGTCTCACGTTTTTCACTCAATCTTTCTCACTTAATTTTAGATGGTTATGATGTTTGGCAAAGATGTAGAGAAATGTCTTACGAATCTAATGGTTTAAGAATCAAGTCATTTGAGTGTCTAGAGAAGAAGTTATAGCCAAAAGAATCCAATCTAGTTTTATCCTCAATCATATTGAACCTATCGTGGGACAATTAGTATAACTTTCTCTAGAGATATAGGATTTAGGTGTTCTTTATATGATTTGAAAGAGGAATTCAAGAGCTCCAACTCTTATTAAGACTTTAAAGACAAATTCCATCTTCTGAATGATCAAAAATGGAATAGAAAATATAATATGAACAGTAACCCGGAAGGAACAAAACTAAGAAGGAACAAAACTGAGAAGGAATAAAACACAGAAGGAACAAAACACAGAAGGATCAAAACTAAGAAGAAGTGAAACTGAGAAGGAACAAAACTAAGAAGGAACAAAACTGAGAAGGAACAAAATTGAGAAGGAAAAAACTGAGAAGGAACAAAACACGGAAGGAACAAAACTGAGAAGGAACAAAACACAGAAGGAATAAAATTAAGAAGGAGCAAAACTGAGAAGGAACAAAATTGAGAAGGAACAAAACTGAGAAAGAACAAAACTCAGAATGAACAAAACTGAGAAGGAGCGAAACTGAGAAGAAACAAAACTAAGAAGGAAAAAAACTGAGAAGGAACAAAACTCAGAATGAACAAAACTGAGAAGGAGCAAAACTGAGAAGAAACAAAACTAAGAAGGAACAAAACTGAGAAGGAACAAAACTAAGAAGGAACAAAACACAGAAGGAATAAAACTAAGAAGGAACAAAACACAGAAGGAACAAAACTGAGAAGGAGTGAAGCTGAGAAAGAACAAAACTAAGAAGGAGCAAAACTGAGAAGGAACAAAACTCAGAAGGAACAAAAC
Organism: Erythroxylum cassinoides; assembly: GCA_027478405.1. Classification (NCBI taxonomy): domain Eukaryota; kingdom Viridiplantae; phylum Streptophyta; class Magnoliopsida; order Malpighiales; family Erythroxylaceae; genus Erythroxylum; species Erythroxylum cassinoides. The sequence goes on along the minus strand of JANIPM010000008.1, from coordinate 48,301,817 downwards.
TGAGAAGGAACAAAACATAGAAGGAACAAAACTGAGAAGGAACAAAACACAGAAGGAACGAAACACAGAAGGAGCAAAACTTAGAAGGAGCAAAACACAGAAGGAACAAAACACATAAGGAGAAAAACTCAGAAGGAGCAAAATATAGAAGGAACGAAACACAGAAGGAGCAAAACTCAGAAGGAGCAAAACACAGAAGGAACGAAACACAGAAGAAGCATCTTTACTCTTGAACATCCCCCCTTATAAGGACCATCACTTTCAGCTTGGATATCCAAAATTTTCGTGTTATATACCACTGGAAAGATAAAAGAAAGGTCGACAACTTTCCAAAAGATATATTTGCCTAAATCAGCCTAGATTAATCAAAAATTTCCCTCGAATACAAAACATGAATTTTTACATTCATCCCATGTACTACACCCAGTTCTTAACTTCATGACAACCTTTGAGATTCTTAAAGATAGAATTTAAATTCTATGTCTTCATAAAAATGTATCCATATGTTTCTAGTTTAATCCAAATTAAGAATCATCTCATTTGGATAACTAGAGAAAAAGTTGTAGCTAAAAGACTAAAGCATACTCAGTGAACATTTTCCAGATCACTGCCAATTTTGTTTCCAACTCTTTCCTTATCTCAACTCATACCTAGATCACTCTTTCTACTCCCTCTAGTTCTCATTTTTAACAAAAATCACATTTAACATCTATTATACTAGGAAGTTGTCAATGAATGCATGTACCATTTTTTATGTGTAAAGATTCAATATTTATGTGCATATATGCTAACATTATTCATGAGCAAGAAAATGCATTTCCTTAATCTCTCTTTGTGCTCACATGTACTAAAATTTCGGGTCCTAACCCTTGATATGGGGATGGGATGTTACAGGCTTAATGTCAATCTATACATATCCCCAATGACCTTTAAATGCTTAAGATTGACACAAATCTTAAGACTTTCATATGTATTATGACAATGTATGATAACACGTATTATTGAGGATAAACGATGATCATCTTTACTAATGAACTATTATACTGTCATAATACATCAAATGTATTAATGTACAAATATACATGGAGCAAACATAACGATCCCCTAACTAACAGTGTCTAAGGACTTCAAAGCACCCATACTATATACATGTATTCCAATCACAAGTGGGCGAAGTCTTTTAATTAAAAGATCGACTAACATTACCTCAGTCCTTAAATACTTCAAACCTTAATGTCATCTTTTTCATATCAACTCCTTATGGTCAAATATTTGACCTTCAAATGCTAAGATCGTGTGATATTCAATGTTGTTACTAAATAACATAGCAGTAAGATTATCATAATCGAATGGGTCTAGCAACTAAATCAATCACAAACAACTCAAAAATTAAGTTTTTAAGCTAAATCATCTATGAAGCAGCTCCATAGCATACACTTTACATGTATGGTTGAGGAAATCACCTGTGTTTACTTAACACTCTTCCACGACATTATACCATCTGCAAATATAAAAATGTAATCTTAAGTAGACTTCTAATTATCTGGACACATAACTAAAATCTGAATCTGAATTCCCTATGAGGTTTAGTCTGTTGACTTTGTTATATGTTAACATATAATCCTTAGTTCTCTTTATGTATCTCAATACTCACTTGATTGCATTCCAATGGTCTATACCTAGGTTAACTAGATATCGTCCAAACAGTCTAACAGAAAATGCAATGTCTCGCCTAATACTTACCCGAGCATACTTCAAGCTATCAACCGCACTAGAATATGGAACATTCCCCATAACCTTTCTGTTTTCTTAATTTTTTAACACTATGCCAAAGATAATCTCTCACTATAAGAGATTGGTGTTACAACAGATTTATAGTTAATCGTATTAAACCTTTGTAGCACATATTTAATGTATGCCTGATAATTGTTAACGTTTGTCTCTATAAATCTGTATACCTAGGACAAAAGATGCTTCACCAAGGTCCTTTATATTGAAATGCTTGGCCAAAAGTTGCTTAGCCTCATGAAATATGGTCAAGTTATTCAATGTGAGCAATATGTCATCCACATGCACTAATTAAATGTAAGGTGTCACTTTTGTGAGGTTTGATGTAAACCATATATTGATCTGCTTAACGTACAAACCATGTTAGTTCCATATGGATCCTAAAATCCTTAAGGTTATACCATTTAGACCTCTTCATAAAGGTCTTTATTCAGGAAAGCAATTTTGACAGCCATATGATGTAACTCTATATCATCATGACTTACAATTGCTATAATTGCTCAAAATGTATCCTTCGAAGATATGAGAGAAGTAGTATTAAAGTCAATCTTTCTCCCTGAGTAAACCATCAGGCAACTGAGTGAGCTCATAAACTGCTGAACTTTATCTCGAAATTCTTTAGGTCTTAAAACTTCATTTACAACTAATGGGTTTACATTTTTACTATAAATCAACTAGCTCGTTGACCTTACTATACTTCTTAGCTTGCATCTCATTAGTCATTGCATCCCACCCAAATCTATATTAGGATTAGAAACAACTTCTGTATAAGTAACTAGATCCACAACATGTCCAATATCATACTCTTGTTCACCTAATAGACTATGAAATTAGATGGGATAGTAGGTCGTCTCACTCTAGTGGATCTACACAACTGCATTAGATCTTGTACCCCTAAGAACCTCTATATGTATAGGTATGGGTTCCTATTCCTTTACAGGCGCAGTACAAAGACCTAGATCTACCGGATCTAATTGTATAAGTAGCGGGTACATAATAACTATAGTATCCATTATGTTATCATCTAAAGGGTCAAAGGAGCCACCATCATTATAGACATAATATTTCAAAATCTTAGCTGTTTGTAATTCCACTACTTCATTCCTACCTTTTTTACAGTAAAATCTGTAGCTTTTCAAGTGATTGAGATATCTTACTAAATAGTAATGACTGGAACGGGCATTTAATTTCTCTTTATAAGGATTATATTACCTCAGTAGGGTAGCCCCATGCACGAATGTGTGCAAGGTTAGGTTTTCACACTTCTAGATGATTAGGTAAATTAGTCCTATTCTGGATTGACTTCTTCAAGTCCATTAGGGTGTAGTTATGCCTTTCGGAAATACATCATTTTGCCTAGAGTTACCCAATATAGTGCACTAAGTCACTATTCTAACTGATTCCATACATCTAGAAAAGACACCTTTTCAAATCCTAAAACACCATGTTTGTCATGATATTCTCCTCCATGGATAGATCTGACTATCTTGACGAATTTTTTCAATTGGTTCTCAACCTTTAGTTTTTAAACAAGAAAACGTAATTGTAATGGGAATAATCATCAACAAATGTCAAAATACATTTGGAATTGCAAAATGCAAATGTATAAAGTCTACCAATATTCGTATATATTAAACTCAATAAGCTAAAAACTTGAGTTGACATCTTATATCCTTATTAGTCAACCTACCCCTGCAATATTCAGCACACGTTCCTAGATAATCAAAATCTAGAGTTGAGAGAATGCTTTCCTTAATCAATCTCTCGACTTTAGCTTTGGAAATGTGGCTTAAACTTTTATGCCACATTATGTATGACTTTTCATTCATCAAGGTTCCCCTTTTCATGACTTGTTCGGCAAGATACAAAGAAGCATATATCCAATTATGGGTAAGACACATTATATACACTCCATATGATAGGAAAGATGTACCTTTATGTTTTATATTAAACATCAATTATACAATAGAAGCATTAAATACAAAATGTTAACCTTCTTTGTCTAAGATTGATACAAAGATCACATATAAAATTTGTCATGTAAAAACCAAAATGAACCTTGTAGCAAGGTTTAGTACATACATCCCCTATAGATATTACATTTGCTTATTCATTGTTGTTAAACATCAATTCCTCCTTCCCTTTATTTGGCTTTATCCTAGACATGAACCCCTGTATCACAGAAGCACCATGATCAAATGCTTGATGTTTCACTATATAGCCACCAAGTACTTAATGTGACTATCGCAAATTAGATAAATTTATATGCCAAGGAGTTACCTAATAGTCATAGTCTTTCTTTTTAGGCCTCATAATACTGGCTTCTTTATATTCGTAGGACCTTCACTAGCACTAGATTAACTAGTATCAACATGTAGAGAAGATTTTGTCTTTCTACTTTTGAACTTAGCAGGGTTCATCTTTGCCTTCCTTTTAGCTGCTTTGAGGATTGTAGGGTAGCAAGCTTGAGTTTCTCCTCCTTAGCAACGTAATAGGGAATCAAGGCATTAAAGTCCCATTCCTTATCAAGCAAATAACATGTCGTCACCAGATTACTAAACTCTAGAGGGAGTGTATTCAGAGTCTGGTGAACTATGAAGACATTAGGAAGAGGAATATCCAGCATCTTCAGTCCACTATAAAGATGGATCATTCTTGATATGTGCTTCATCACTCCCCCTTTTCCCATATACCTTATGGAGAATGATTCTTTCATCAAGGTACTTATCTCAATATTAGGTGAGACTGCGTACCTCTAGGAGATATTATCAAGAAACTCCTTCGCTATGTCTATGTACGAAAGTCCACTAAGTAGATGGTTAGGTATGGATGTCTTAATGGTCATCAAATATAATCTACTAGACCAATCCCAGACTGCATAAGTTACTTTATGAACTCTTGAGCTTATGGATGTAGGTTGAGATGGCCTATCCATCTATATGGCCATATCAATTTTAGCTATCTCTATAGCATTCAATACATCCTCTATCCACTTCTTTGTATTGAAACCAATTAGGGTTTCAATGGTGACAATGATATTGTTGATAAAAAAGGTGACTGCAAATAATAATGTTTAAATCAGCACAAATGTAGGACAATAACGATACTCAAATCTATTAAATAGTATCTTTACAGAGAATCCAGTCATTATGAAACACTTATGGGCTAAATACATAATATATGCAATTAGACCTCCATATAAAAGCGATCAGATTACAAACCATCAACTCTGTGGTCTAATAGATCATTCAAGCAACAGTTTTCCTCTATCCAATGCCTTTGTGCTCATTTCAAAATTACATGTAAGGCTAACACTTGTGGGTAGAATAACCAAACATGAGATCAGAGACATCCTCTAACGTGCAAGCAGAACAATTCAACATGCTGACTCGAAAGGCCACTGTGGTGACTACATCCTCATCAACATTCAAAAGGTCCACTAATATAAAGGATTCATCTTTATGTTATCCTTACATTCTTTATAGGCATATGGTATGTGACAATGTAACATCAATAATGCTAAACCCAAATGCAAAGCTTCATTGTCACACACTCATGCTGAAGACATTTTATAAAAACTTCATTTGTAAAGAAAATATCTCATTAGAGCTACTATCGTACATCATCAGACACTAAACTGACCACCAGAGACACGAGAATCTCATGTATCTCCTTTATGGCAAATTCGTTGGATGAAGATTCACTCATAAATGGCTTCAAAATGTCTTAATTCCTTTTTCAAGTAACTGTTATGCAATCCTGAACATTGAACATAAGACTTAAGACACGAAAACGTAAAGTATCTTCGTCATGTGATGTTTGAAGCATGAAAATTCATTCGAAATTGACTTCAGAATGCCTTATTTCCTTTTTTTCGAGTCAAACTTTAATTTATTACTCATGTAATAAATCAAGAAAATGGAAAATTTCACTTTATAAATTTCTTAGACCCAGAAATTGACCCAAAACACCCCGAGGCACCTTTTTGGGAAATCTAAATTTTTTCGTTTCTTGGTATTGTAGTGATAGTTGTGCATTAATGTATGTTTTTCTAAGTATTTTACATGTGTTTTTTGCATAATAGGTTAGTATTATTGCGTTTTAGAACTTGTTTTGCGTGTTTTTGTTTAGTTTGATCTTCATGGTTGTTCTTTTTGTGTTTGATGTTGGTTTAGGATAAGAATTGATCATTTTTGGTGTAGGGATAGAGAGTAGATACCTTTATGATTGAGCTAGGGACTAAGAGAAGAGAAGAAAAGTGGAGCTGCTTAAGAACAAGAACCTACGATCGTGGGGAAGGGCATGTTTCCCACGATTGTGGGAAATCTATGGAGAAAGTTTCTGTTAAGTTAACCCATGATTGTGGGAAGCGCAAGTATAATTCCCATGATTGTGGGAACTGGAAGTCGAAGAGGCATGCGGGTTTCATGTTTTTTTTAGGTTTTCGTGACTTTATAAGACATAAAATCCCAAGAGCTGACAAAGGGTTGTAGTACTTGCTTTTTGGAGCTAAAAGACAGATTGAGAGCCTAGAGATAGGGGATATTCAAGGATTCATTGTCAATAGGGCAAAGAGCACCCCGTCATCCAGATTTTCCAGATTGGGCAAAGAAGAGGAGCTGCCCCGTCCAATCTTATTTCAATTTCTTTCTCTTATAATATGTTTATCATGGATTATTTGATTGTTGGGGATGTTATGGATATTATGATTGGTTGAAACAATTTTTAGGGTTTGTTGTTGAATTATTTGTGAACCTTTAGTTATTGATTTAATGATATACATGTTTGTGTTATTTATTGTGCTTAAACCTTTCAATAAATTAAAAGAGTGAGCTCAGTAATTTGTGTTAATTGTACAACGAGAGTTGACGATTAATAAACCTATAAATAATAAGTTATTGATTTATTAGTAACAGATTTCAATAGATCAATACACTGCCTATAGGATAGCTTCATATCTAGTTGAATGTTTAGGAAAGGCTTGGCACATCGAGAGATCTGAAAGTTAATTCTAATTTATTTAACTAGAGACATTTAATTACACCTTAAGAAAGGGTAGCTAGAATTTTTGGAAATCTTGGGCCAAGCATAAATTGAATCAATTAATCAGAGGGGAGCAAATAGGGATAATGAAAAGTCTTAATATTTAATCTTGATTTTCTCCAAATCTTAGTTTACGATTTTAGTTTGGGTTGCGTTGTTCGCAGTTACTTTTAATTTGTCTATATTTTATTTATTTATTGAAATTTGATTGAAATGATTTCTTAAATAAAGAACAACCTGAATTAATTGGTGCCTAAGAACAATCCTCGTGGGATTAATATCCGCATTCAACTATAAGTATGACTTGTATACATGCGATTTTGAGTGTCAGACTAGTAGTGTGTTTTTCATTTAATAAGTTTTTGGCGTCCTTGCCGGGGATTGATTGTTCAGCATCTTGTTTAGTTTGGGTTACTTTGATTTAAGAGTTTTTAATACTTGTCTTTATTTCTTTGCAGCTGTATGAAGACAAGGAACATGTGAACAAATACTTAATTTCATGACGAAGAGTTAGTAGATATCATAAGGCACGAATGACAGTTGAGAAGAGCGAAGTGCCAAGACTATACAAAAAAAATATGGTAGAAGAAGGAGAACAATGTTGGGCCCTAAATTTTTATTTTATTTTATTAAGCATGAATTGATTAAATTTTGTGGTCTTGCTAGATAAATTATTTTGCTTAGAGTTTAATTAGCATGTCAATGATTGGAAGATTTATTGCTTAGATTGATGGAATTAGAAGTATTAAATGGAGAAATTAAGATTAAGTTAGAGTATAGTATGGTGTAAGTTAAATTGAAGAAGTAAGAATGTATAAGGGAAAAATTGGAAGATCACTTAAAGTTAGAAGGATAAGGCATTACATGGAAGGGCATGGTGGTCATTGCTCATTCATTTAAGCCATAAGTGAAAGAAGTTGTTGTCTTGCATTGAAATTGAAGAAAGAATCATGACTGATGGAGACGAAAGGAGAAAAAGAAGAGGAAAGCTAGGGTTTGGAGATTCTTGAAGATTTTGAAGAATTTGAAATATCAACAAGTAAGTATGAGCATTATTCCATCATGTTTGGTTAGATGAAACTCAAATATAGCTTAGCATGTGTGGAAAGTTGTTAGTGAATGCTATAGGCAAGTGTTCCCTTTTAGGGTTAATGATCAAAGATACATTTTGATATATTTTTCAATGATATTAGGTTGAAATGAGCTTAGAAATGAAGTACAAGAGGTGTTTTAGTGTAAAGATGGGTTATATGTGAGAGATGGGAAGTAAAAAGATGAAGAATGTCGAAAAAAATGTCTTTGGAATGAGTTTTTGGAAAAGTTCGCCGTGGCGAACTCCATTTTTCCTGCACAGACATATTTCTAACAACAAAAAAATTCAAAGGTAAGAGTTAGAGAATAGACGCCATGATTTTATACTGGTTCACTCTTAACCTTAGGCCATGTCCAGTCCTCAGAGTTTGCCTAAGATTTCACTATACTCTTCAAGTTTATAAGTATTCTTTCTACACCTGCAAAGCGTCTGCAGGTCTCTCTTACAAAGTATTCTTTATCTGTTTTCTTAGCCTCTTTAAGCTCTAGCCTTTCTTTCTCTCTCTAGGAAAGATATTTTTGAGCTTCACGTTACAGATGTATTCACTCTCTTCTTTCACACTTTGAATACAGAATTTCTCTAAGTATTGTACAATCAAATTTTCTCTCTTGTAAAACATGTTACTTTTTCTTCAACTAGAACTAGTATTTATAGCCTAAGTCTTCAACCGTCTTCTTGAGAAATTGCTTCTTGAATCTTCTAGAAACTTTTATTAGTTGAGTCCTATAACTAAATCCAACTAACTAACTAACTGACACTCTAGAATATCTTCCTTTTCTATCGTTTGGTATAATACTTCTTCTGTTATCACGCTTCGTCTGTTATTGCGCTTCGTCTGGTATCACGCTTCGTTTGGTGTTGTGCTTCATCTAGGATTGTGTTTCGTCTGGTATTGCGCTTTGTTTGGTGAAGTGTTTCGTCTGGTGTTGATGTATCGTTTGTTGCTGACGTGTTGTCTGCTATTGTTATATCGTCTATTGTTGATATATCTTCTGTTATTAACTACCCATCTTCTGAGTTTGACTAAGTGTTACTTACATTTTTTCTGCACACTTAATGGATTTATCAAAATAGTTCATACATTTCTTAGATTATTATTATTTGATTGTCATCAAAATTAATAGAAGTGAAGTCTTCTTTACATAATAGTCCCATCATGCTACAGGGGCGGCACAGTAGAGAGGAGAAGCATGACTTGGCTAAAGAGAGGAGAAGCACGACTTGTCTGAAGAGAGGAGAAGCACTAATAACTTGGTGGTTAGCTAGTGTAAGTGTGGAAAGCTGAGGCAGGCATGGAGAGTGGGCACAGGCGTGGAGAGCTGGTGTGTGGATGAACAGGAGCAGTGGACCAAAACTCCTAAACCTTAATTGTCCCGTCATGAACAGTAAAGAGAGAAATAAGTAGCGTGGAACTACCGAAGGTTATGGAGGAAATGGCTCACGGTTGGGGAAATAAAATAGAAATGGAAGGCTAGATTCTTGACACCAGTTCAACGGGAGTATCGACGCCAAATCACGGTTAAGCTATTTCTATCATTTTAAAGTTGTAATTTCTTTTCGAATTGTTGTGTTGATGGTGTTAATTTGATTGGTTTTGGGATGAATGATCTTAATATGTTATTTTGATTATTTTATTTCAAACTTATTGCTAAAACATTGAATGTAATCCATAATCGTTACTTTTAATGTTTGTGAGTAGCATTTAATGATTGTTAATTGTTAGGAACAACATATCTAAGGTTAGATAACTCAAACGTGTGAGGTTACTGCCTATATTGATCATTTTCCAATTCATAATGCAGCTACCAAATTAATTCTAGAGATCATATCCTAGGTTATTCGGTAGCCAGGTTTAATTAATGATCGTATCTTGATTAAACACAACCTAAAGGAAAATCGATATTTGTAGAGCGTTCTATTAGTTTAGGCCGAGATTGATCCTAGAACCAGACCTTACTTATATTTGAAACTTTGCTCATTTTTGATTGCTTGTTTTAATTTGTTTTCAATAGTTTACTTTTATTTTAATTTCTAATTTGCTTAAAATCCAAAAGCCTCCTATATATCTTCCTTGCATCAATTCATTTCATTACGGAAATTAACCGAACATCTCTTGTGGATTCGATCCCAACTCACCATAACTACAAATTGTAGTGTGCAAAGTTAGGTAAATTTTACAGTGTACTCGACACACATAATCAAATTTTGACACCGTTGTCAAGGAGTGTGGTAGTTTAATTTTTGCGTTTGATTTTAGTTAGTGTTTTGTGAATATATCTATTTATAATCATTCTTTTTGTTACTTGTTAATTTTTAATTGTCTATTAGTGTTGGTGCATGGTAGTGACCAAATCTCCTCATAAACAAATTGAGCAACTTGATTCGGAGATCGAGAGAACATTGTGGAGGTTGCGCAGGAAAGCAAGATCAATTTTGGTAAACGAATTGGAATCAGATTTTGAAGACACGATGGCAAATCTGAGAACTCTAAGGGAGTTGGCTGCACCTGATTTAACTCATAGACCATTATGCATAAAATTTCTGAATTTTGCTGGACATGTTACTGTAACATGTCGTTACCCATGTTAAAGCTATAATAGTATATTATGAGAAATTACTGAGAAACTAGAAAAATGCATATCATGCTTAAATTGAATATGACATGCATATACACGAGAATATTAATTTTTGCACATTAATATGATTTTACATGCATTCATTGACATTTTTTAGGTTAGAATTGATTTTTAAATGGGAATCATGGATTATTTGTGTTGAAAACTTATTTGGTGATAATAATAATTATTTTCAAATTTTTAGTGAATTTTAGGAAATTTCTAAAATAAAATTTGGGGCATTTTAGAATAGGAAAAAAAATGGTGAAATTGGACCAATTTTAGTTTGGCACGTGGAATGATTAAATATTTACAAATGGCTTACATGAATGGTGACATGTGGCAGTGAGCGTGTAATATATGAAGTTATGTGTTTAGTAAGGAAATTTCTGCAGCTTGTGTGTTCTTCACTTGCATTGTTCTTCATCCTCACTGAAAACACCAAGTTGTTTATGTTGCGAAATTGGTTCTTGAATCTTACATCAAATAAGAAATTCAATTCAGAGAGAGAGAGTTTGATTTCTGTTAAAATCTCAGTGTTAGTCCATTCACCGAAATCTGATTTGCTAGGAATTTAGCTAACTCAAATAAGTTGAGTTTTAAGCTTTGTGATATTATAAATGGTATTTTAATAATGCATGTATTAGACTGAAATACTTGTCCTAATTGGAGTAAAATGAAAATGATACCAAAGTTCATGAAAAATCAATGAATATATATATATGTACTATGAAATACGCATATGGTTTGTTTTTCACTATACATGCATGAATCTGTTGAGTATCGATAGAAATGAATTTAAATGAGTTTGATGATAAGGAATGAGAATTGGGTAAGGTCTTGATATATAGAAAGGATTTAAATGAAGTGATTGTGTTGATAAAAATGGAAAGATTAGATAGAAAAATGCAGAAAATGGGATTTGTGTGAATGATAAGATAAAAAAATGCATAAAATGGGATTTGTGTGGATGATATACGGTTTTTGATTATTATGTTTACATCTTAGATTTTGATTTATTAGTGTTATGTTAAACTAGAAATAAAGTAGAAAAGATGACTTATGTGCTAGTTGAATAAGATAGGAATGAGAAAATTTGGAAAAAAAATGGAAGAAGAAGAGAGGGAAAATTTCCAGTTTTGGTGAAGAAGGAGGAGGATGCACGATCGTGCCTCTGCACAATCATGACATTGCTGATGGATTTGGAGAAGCATGATCGGGACTTCGTAGGAGGGATTGAAAGCTCAAGATCGTGCCTTTATAAGATCGTGGCCCTGAAGCTTTCTAAAGGGAAATTATTTTATGAACATCCTTAGATCTTTTTGCTATAACTTCTTCTCCCGACATCCAAATGACTTTATTCTTAAACCAAAAGATTCGTAACACATTAATCTACATATCCACAAAAAATTATAGCAATCTAAAATCATTTGGGAGAGATTGAGTGGTAAAATTAGGACAGAAGTTGGTTCTGGAGATTGGGTGTGCACAGCTGTGCATTAAGGTTGCACAACCATGACTTGTTTGTTAGTGTGCACGGGGATATGTTATGGTTGCACGCCTGTGACTTGATCATGCTTGTTTTTTTGCACCCTGAACATCCTTCCTTCTTGTGCCTATAACTACTTCTATAATCATCCAAATGGAATGATTTTTCATTTAAAGTAAACTAGAGACATAGGGCTACATATTTTCTGAAGAAATCTAATTTTAATTCTTTCACTAGAATTCCATATTTTGAATTACATTTACGTATAGGATACTATTTCAATATAAGAACAGACCAAAAATATTTGGGGTATAACTTTCAGATTACTAATCCAAATTGAATGATTTTGGTGTCATTACAAACTTAAGAGATAGGAGGACAACTTTCTAGGAGAGAGTATTGTCAAATTACTTCATTTACATTGTCTAAATAATCAAGAACCGTAGACCTGAAAGTCAGTTTTTGGAAAAATCAGAATTTGACCAAATGAGTTAGGAATGGTTATTTTAATGGTTTATTGAGATATAAACCATAAGTATAAATGATACTTGTGTGAGTTTGGATAAATGCATGTTTATATGATCAAAATGATAGAGTGATACTCGGGATTATCATGAACATGCATTGTGCATATTTCATATACATACATATGCATTAACAAACACTTATAATTATGCCAATTTGTGATATATGTAAATGTATTTTGTATGATATAGAGGAGCACATTGGAAGCCAGTCAAACATTGCCAAGCCATCCAAGCAATAGCATATTAGAGCGTACAGTGAGTCAACCTAGATGATTTTTCCTAGGATTGATTGAATTTGTTTAACTTCCAATTATTGAACTATTTGTGAATTGTTGATGAATTCTGGACTTGAATGATCTGAGGAGTTTGTTATGAATTTGAAGTGTTCTAATTGCTTTTAAATTCTGAATGATATTTGTATACTCAACGAAAGTTGAATGCCGAACTTAGGTCCGATGACTCTGAGATTATGAATGTGCACTATAAATGACTGCTCTATATATCATATTATGTTATTTGATGCATTTCATAAAATTCATGCTCAGATAAAGGTGTTGTGATCAAAGTAGCCAGTCTGAAAGAGCTTTAAGCTCAGTAGTATACACGTAGAGCTTTGTTTCGTGATTTCTATTTCTGACTGAGCCTAATGGGCTAGTGTTAGGCCCCAAATTTCTATTTATTTTATTAAGGATGAATTGATTAAATTTTGTGGTTTTGCTAGATAAATTATTT
>JANIPM010000008.1:48212185-48224201 GCA_027478405.1 Erythroxylum cassinoides | reverse complement strand
CATGCCATGCAAAACGACGTTGTTTTAAGCCATCAACATAAAAGGAGATAGAACAAAATGATGTTCTTTGTTTTGCTCCTAAAGCAAAACAACGTTGTTTTAAGCCATCAACATAAAAGGAGATAGAACAAAATGATGTTGTTTTGCATATAAAACAAAACAAAACAAAGTCATTTTTAAGTCATCAACAGAAAAGGAGATGAAACAAGGTGTAAAACAACGTCATTTTATAGTAGGTTTATTTCCTAAACTACTGTAACACCCCATGACAGGGGTTAGAAAATTGACAAATTTCAGTGCATTGGATACTTTGCATATTGAGTATTCACTGATATGTGCATATGAATTTTTGGACACATACAAATAATTGTACAAGCATTCATGACATTTTTCTAGATAAAATGGATTTATAAATGAGATTAAAATGTGAATTGTGGATTATTGGTGGTAAAACTTTATTTGGAGACTATTGGTTTTATTTCAAAAAATTTTGGGAATTTTAGGAATTTTCTAAAAATTTTGGGATATTAAGAAAAATAGACAAATGACATTATGACATGTAGCACTTCTATATGGTGACAAATGGCTCACATGCAATGGAGCTATGTGTCAAGGAATTAAGAAGACACGTAAGTACATAGTTTTGAAAGGCAAAGTTCTGTAGTTTTTGTTGTTCTTCAATTTATGGTTTGTTCTGTATTCAATATCGAAACCCTGTTCTTCACTGTCAAAGCTGGGATTTTTCTGAAGAAGCAAGTAAATGGAGTTATAGTTTTCTAGATATTTTATAAATGAATTTGATGTTGTTGTAGCACTGGAAATGAGCACATGCATGAGTTATGTAAATTGAGTAGTTTTGGCTAGAAAGGTGAGTTGATATACTGTACAGTGGAAAGGTACAAGAGGTGTAATACTGGTTGCATGTAGTTTAAAGAGAAACTTAGTGAAGTAGACCACAACAGAAAATGATGTAGGTAAGAAGGATAGCTTCGGTGATGTTAAGAATGTGTTAATTGAGATTTAGTGAAATTGAAAATGTGCAGAAAATATGAATAAGGATTGTGATAATTTGAGTTTAATGTAATTTTGAGGATAGATAACTACAGAAAAGTATAAAAATTGTATAAGTTCAGTTCTATGTTGAATTTGGGATTGGTTTTGAATGGAAATAAATGTAACAATAGAGAGAAAGAACAGAGTGCATACACAATTTTTGAAGTTTGAATTTTAATCTTGAATTTTGAGTTGTTTTAGTGTAAGATAAGTTGCAATGGGTGTAAAATAAAGAGTTAAATGAAAGGGGTAAAAGTTGTGATGAGGGATTAGGAAAGAGAGGAAGAAGATGCAAAGTCTGTAGTTGAGTTTCTGGAAAAATGGATGTTGAAGAAGATGGGAGTTCACGATCATGAGTCATCACGATCGTGAATTTCTTGAAAAGGTTGGGAGTTCACGATCGTGATTCTGCTGGTCATGAGCACGATCGTGCACCCAAAGGCATAACTTTGTTATTTGACCTCTAAATGATTTGATTCTTAAACCAATAGATTCCTAACACATTGTTCTATCTTTGCGTAAAAATTGGTAGACTTCTGAATTGTTTTAAAAAGATAGATTGAATGAAAGTTAGGGAATCCGTTGGAATTGTATGAACTGGAAAATTTTATTAAACATACTTAGGTATTTTGCTTATATCTTCATCTGTAGATTTTCAAATGGAGTGATTCTTGATTTGAATTAAACTAGAGACATAAGTCTACAAATTATTTGAAGAGCCTAATTTCTAATTCGGCCTCTAAAAATTTCAAAATCTGATTGGAAGTTAAGATAAGAATTTTGTTGAAGCTTAAGTACAGTCTGAGATCTTTTGAGTATAACTTTTAGTATACAGAACCAAATATAATGATATTGGTTTCATTAGAAACTTAAGACATGGGATAACAACTTTCTAAAAAGAAATGTTATCAAATTACCTCACCTTCTTGATGAGAATAATTGAGCAAAGTGGACCTAAAAGTTGGTTGTAAGATAAATCTGGATTGAGAAATTGAGTATGGTTTCACATGATTGATAATGGTTTCACATGATTGATAATGTGACAAGATTAAGGATAAGAAACCCAAAATTTGTCATGAACATGCATCATACATATTCAATAGATATTAATGTGCATAAATGATTTCATAATCATGCACAATAATGATATGTGATTGTATTAAATGTTATAGAGGAGCGCATAGAGCGACCACTTCCTGATATTGTCGGGACTTCGAGGTAATAAGCAAGAAGGAAGCTTTTGTAAGTAATTTAGATGATTAATTTTGTAAGTAATTCAGTAAGTAATTTTTGATGGTTTTGCTTTAACTATTTTGTTTGCTATTGATTTGGATCATTGAATGATTTGCAAAGCTGTAAGAATGTAATATGCTTGAATACATGGTATGAAAACATTGATTGATATGTGAATTGAATTTCAGACATTTCTGTTTTAAATATGTTAAGTCCTAGCTGAGGGTAAATAGGCATGCCTAGAAGGGTCTGCAAGTGCTCCTTGACACTTCGATGACGAGATTTTAGTCTCTCCTGTGACACTTCGGTGTCGAGACTTCGGTCTCTCTTGTGACACTCTGATGTTGAGACTTCGGTCTCTCCTATATAAGTCCCGTTACCCACTTCTGTAAATGGATTAGTAGTCATCTGATTTTGTATTATGATATATGTTTGATTCTGACATAAACAAAATTATGTTATGATTATGAAGGGTTTATACCCTCTTTTGATATTCAGTTCTATTAACTATAAAATTTATTTTGAAATGCAATATGTCTGATTTATTGTTAAAACAATTTGTTAATGCATGCTTATGCTATTATATGATTCAGTATGATGAGTTATCACTTTATATATAGATTAGTTATTACTCACTAAGATATATGCTTAGCAAGGTGGATTTGCTCCATGTAGGTTCAGAGCGAGAATTATAAAGATTGGGACAAGTCAACTGCAATGGCTAATGGAGTCTGAGTTTATTTTGGCTTGTTTCTAAAGTGTATAACTTTTTGAATTGCTTCCAAGGGAAGATTTTGAATGTTATGCTTCTGCTTCGATTTACCCTGTTCGACTCTATTATGTTATGCTTGGTTCTATCTGTGTGTTCTGTATATAGGTTCTTTTATGTACACCGCGCATCCTATCCTATAACCCGTCAGGGGGTGTGCGGGCGTCACACTTGTTTGGTGTCAGAGCATAGTTTAGGCGATTCTGGTTTAACCAACGCTTAACTACTGCTTCTATTGGAGTGTACAAGTTATGTTTTGGCCTAATACGGTATCCTATGTTTTGTTTATAGAATTAAAATGGATGGATCTCATGAAGATTTTGGCGAGGTTACTAAGAGTAATAATCCTAAGCGATCTCGCCCAATGATATCCAAACTTTCTGGAGACAATCGAGGAGAAACTGATGTGCCACCTCCTCCTACAGCTTAGAGAGAGGCTTTGTTTAAGATGTCTCAAGATATGATGACCTTACTGCATTGTATGACAGCACCTAAGGCTCCAATTGATCAGCTAAGGAAGTATGGAGGAATTTAATGGGACGTCTTTGGAGGAATAAAAAGAGCTTAATTTTGGATTGAGAAGGTGAAGAGGGTGTTGGATGAGATCAATTGTCTAGCAGAGCAAATGGTGCACTGTGTTGTATCCCTTCTGCAGGGAGCAGCTTATGAATGGTAGAAGTTTGTTCTGAGGAATCCTTAGCTACCAATGCCTCTGACTTGGGATTTTTTTACCCAATAGTTCAAATCAAAATATATTATGGAGGCTTATAGAAAGGATAAGTGGAGGCAATTTCTGAGTCTGAAGTAGAGGAATTTGTCTGTTGTTGAGTACGATCGAGAATTTAATCAACTTAATAAGTTTTCCCCTGAATATATACTTACTGAAGAGTTTCGATGTCATCAGTTCGATGATGGATTGAATGATTCCATTAAGAAGCATCTGGTGGCGTTTACTTTGTTGCAGCAAGTGACTTACCATTAGCTGGTATAGGCTGCAATGAAAATAGCGAGACAGGAAATGGTCACGAGAGAAAGAAGTCAGCAGAGGGACTTTGTTAGAGGAGGTCAGTCATCAGGCAAATGAAGTAGGAAAGGTGCTTCTTTTGTACCAGAAGTTACTCAGAGATCTGTAACTCGAGGAAGGTCACAAAATTATCCCTCAATGGCTGCTTCTGGTAGGGGTTTGTCTGGAGGCCGAGGTTATGGTGCCTCAGAGTGCCCTTATTGTTTTGCTCATCATTAGGATGTTTGCTGGAGGGCTACGAATGCATTTTTCGCTATGGTAGTACTGAGCATCAGATAGCTAGTTGCCCTCTCAGACAAGCTCAGACACCACAAGCCAGTAGGGAGGTCTCCCATGCATCTGCTGGGAATAGAGGATGAGGTAAAGGTCGAGGAGGATATAATCAGAATAGACCTAATCTGAATTCTCACTCATAAACTATGAATCGACTAGCAGTGCCTTTTGCTTCGGCTTAAGCTTATGCACTGAAAGCTCGTGAGGATCAAGATGCACTAGATGTCATTGCTGGTATTGTTTCTCTCTTTAATTCTGAAATGCATGCATTGATTGACCCTGGATCTACTCATTCTTATATCTGTGTTGGAGAAATGTTTGATAAGGAGATGCCTATAGATCAGTAAGAGTATGACATGCATGTAACCAGTCCTCTAGGTAATAGTGTGTTGGTTAATCAGTGTATAGGGATTGTCCTATTATGATCCAAGGAAAAGATTATGTAGCTGATCTGATCTAATTACCTTTTCATAAATTTAATTTGATTATAGGTATGGATTGGTGGTCTAAGCATCAGGCAGTAGTTGATTGTGGTGCTAAAATAGTTATGCTTAGGAAGCCTGATCAACCTATAATTGTAGTGCATAACATCCGTATTAGTTCCTTAGCTAATGTGGTATCTGCTATGCAAGGTCGAAAGCTCCTCAGGAAGGGATGTGAAGCTTATCTAGCTTTTGTGTTTGATTCTGAGAAGGAGGGTAGTAAATTACTAGACATTCCTGTAGGAAATGAATTTCAAGATGTATTTCTTGAGGCATTACTTGGACTTCCTCCTGAACAGGAAGTGGAGTTGTCTATTGAAGTCATGCTTGGCACTGCTCCTATATCCAGAGCACCGTATAGGATGGCTCTTACTGAATTGAAGGAGTTGAAGGTGCAATTACAAGAGCTTCTGGATAAAGGGTTTATCTAACCTAGTGTATCAACATGGGGAACACCAATCCTATTTGTTAAGAAGAAGGATGGTACACTGCAGATATGCATTGATTACAAGCAATTGAATATAGTCACAGTAAAGAATAAGTATCTATTGCTAAAGATTGATGACCTATTTGATCAGTTGAGAGATGCAGGAGTGTTTTCAAAGATAAGTCTACGATCGGGATACTATCAACTTCAGGTAAAGGATGTGGATGTACTAAAGATTGCATTTAGAACCCGATATGGACATTATGAATTCTTGGTAATGTCATTCGGGTTAACTAATGCTCCAGCAGCATTTATGGATCTGATAAAAAGGGTATTCAGACCTTACTTGGATCAGTTTGTTGTAGTGTTTATTAACGACATATTGGTCTATTCTAAGAATGAACATGACCATACTGAGCATCTCCAAATTGTGTTACATACCCTGCAGGAAAAACAGTTGTATGCTAAGTTGAGTAAGTGTGATTTTTGGCTTCAACAGATATCTTTTCTAGGATATGTTGTCTCTTCTGAAGGGATTAGAGTTGATCCTAGTAAGATAGAAGTAATTGTTAACTGGAAGCCGCCTTGGAATGTGACAGAAGTGAGAAAATTTCTAGGTCTGGTTGGTTATTATTGTCATCTTGTGAAGGGGTTTTCAATGAGAGCATCCCCTTTAACTAATCCATTATGGAAAGGAATAAAATATGAATGGACTTATAGATGTCAGAACAGTTTTGATCAACTGAAAAGTTTGCTTACTGAAGCTCCTATATTGGTTCAGCCAACTTCTGTTAAGGAGTATGTTATGTATACTGATGCATCAAAAAATGGTTTGCATTGTGTTTTGATGTAAGATGGATAAGTAGTTGCTTATGCCTCTAGGCAATTAAAGTCACATGAACATAATTACCCTACACATGATCTGGAACTTGCAGCAGTAGTGTTTGCCTTGAAAATTTGGCGGCACTACTTGTATGGTGAAAATATAGAATTTTCACAGATCATAAAAGCCTAAAGTATCTGTTTACCCGAAAGGAACTCAATCTGAGACAACTACGTTGGTTAGAACTGTTTAAGGACTATGATTGTATTGTGGACTATCATCCGGGTAAAGTAAATATAGTAGCTGATGCTTTGATTCGAAAGACCATTTTAGCATTATCACTTAAGCAGAGTGAATGGAAATTTGCATCTAATGGAGCTTTAATAACTCAATTGAAAGCAAGGCCTACTTTTAGACGAGGTTTGTGGTGCTCAGAGAGTCAATGATAAGTTACAGCAACTTATCTTGGCTACTCAGGAAGGTAAATAGTCTGGTGGAAATAAGATGTATCAGGATCTGAAGTAGTATTACTGGTGGTCAGGTATGAAACAGGATGTTGTGGATTATGTAGCTAAATGTATAACGTGTCAGCAGGTTAAAGCTGAGTACCAAGTTCCATTTTGTTTGTTACATCCTATTTCTATTCCTCAATGGAAGTGGGATAAAATTACCATGGACTTTGTTACTGGACTTCCTCTCACTCAAAGTAAATATGATGTTGTATGTGTCATTGTAGATAAGTTTACTAAATATGCTCATTTTCTACCTGTATGTCCTGATTATTCTTTAGATAAGCTTGCAGATTTGTATGTTAATGAAATAGTGAGACTGCATGGAGTATCACTATCTATTATTTCTGATCGTGATTCTCGATTTACTTCAATATTTTGGAAAAGTTTACAGAAAGCTTTAGGTACTCAAGTTAAGTTTAGTACTGCTTTCCGTTCTAGACAAATGGACAGTCTGAACGGGTTATATAGGTATTGGAAGATATGCTTTGAGATTGTGTATTAGAATTTCCAGGAAGTTGGGATAAGTGTTTAGCTTTGAAGGAGTTTGCTTACAACAACAGTTATCAGACTAGCATTGGCATGGCTCCTTAAGAAGCGCTATATGGTAGAAGGTGTAAAACTCCAGTATGTTGGACTGAGTTGAGTGAAAGTAAGATGATCGGGTCTGAAATTGTGAAAGATATTGAAGAAAAGATTCAAATTATTCAACAAAGATTGAAAGCTACCAGTAATAAGAAGAAGTCTTATGCTGATCTAAAAAGGAGGGATATTAAGTATCGAGTATGCAATAAGGTATTCTTGAAAGTGTCGTTGTGGAAGAAGATACTTCAATTTGGTAAGAAAGGGAAACTTAGTCCGCAATACATTGGTCCTTATGAAGTTCTCAAAAGAGTCGGAATAGTAGCTTATCAGTTAGCTCTTCCTGAATAATTGGCCAAGCTACATGATGCGTTCCATGTTTCTATGCTTAAAAGATATCGGTCTGATGCTACACGAGATTCTTATGCAAGAAATTTAGGTACAACCAGATTTGTCTTATGAAGAAGGACTAGTTTCTATTTTAGCCAGAGAAGTCAAGCAACTTAGGAACAAGCAAATACCTTTAGTAAAAGTACTCTGGCAACACCTTGGACTTAAGGAAGCAATATGGGAACATGAAGAAACCATGAAAATTAAGCATTTGCAACTATTCAAATCAGGTATAAAATTCAAGGACGAAATTTCTTAAAGAGGGAAGAATTGTAACACCTTATGATAGGCATAAAAAAATTGAGGAATTTCAGTGCATTGGATACTTTGCATATTGAGTATTCACTGATATGTGCATATGAATTTTTGGACATATACAAATAATTGTACAAGCATTCATGACATTTTTCTAGGTAAAATGGATTTATAAATGAGATTAAAATGTGAATTGTGGATTATTGGTGGTAAGAATATATTTGGAGACTATTGCTATTATTTTGAAAATTTTTCAAAATTTTTCAAATTTTCTGAAAATTTTGGGATATTAAGAAAAATAGGCAAATGATATTATGACATGTAGCACTTCTATATGGTGGCTCACATGTAATGGAGCCATGTGTTAAAGAATTAAGAAGACATCTAAGCACATGGTTTTGAAAGGTAAGGTTCTATAGTTTTTGTTGTTCTTCAATTTATGCTTTGTTCTGTATTCAATACCGAAACCCTCTTCTTCACTATCAAAGCTGGGATTTTTCTGAAGAAGCAAGTAAGTGGAGTTATAGTTTTCTAGATTTTTTATAAATGAATTTGATGTTGTTGTAGCACTGGAAATGAGCACATGCATGAGTTATGTAAGTTGAGTAGTTTCGGTTAGAAAGGTGAGTGGATATACTATACAGTGAAAAGGTACAAGAGGTGCAATACTGATTGTATGTAGATTAAGGAGAAACTTAGTGAAGTAGACCATAACAGAAAATGATATGGTAAGAAGGATAGCTTCAGGGATTTTAAGAATGTGTTCAGTGAGATTTAGTGAAATTGAAATTACGTAGAAACTATGAACAAGGATTGTGATAATTTGAGTTTAATGTAATTTTGAGGATAGATCACTACAAAAAAGTATAAAAATTTTATAGGTTCAGTTCTATGTTAAATCTGAGATTGTTTTTGAATGGAAATAAAAGTAGCAGTAGAGAGAGAAAAAATAGAGTGCATATACAACTTTTGAAATTTGAATTTTGATCTTGAATTTTAAGTTGTTTTAGTGTAAGATAAGTTGCAATGGGTGTGAAATAAAGGGTTAAATGAAAGGGGTAAAAGTTGTGATGAGGGATTAGGAAAGAGAGGAAAAAGATGCAAAATCTATGATTGAGTTTCTGGAACAATGGTTGTTGAAGAAGAAGGGAGTTCACGATCATGATCCAACATGATAGTTACTTTCCTGAAAAAGTTGGGAGTTCACGATCATAAGCCATCACGATCGTGACTTTGCTGGTTATGATGGGATTTCACGATCGTGCTTAAGCACGATCATGCACCCAAAGGGTTCTCCACACCTGAACAACTTTGATTCTTTTGGGCATAACTTTGTCATCTAACCTCCAAATGATTTGATTCCTAAACCAATAGATTCTTAACACATTGTTCTACCTCTTCACAAAAATTGGTAGCCTTCTGAATTGTTTTGAAAAATATAGATTGAATGAAAGTAAGGGAATCTATTGGAATTGTATGAATTGGAACATTTTATTAAACATACTTCGATATTTTGCTTATATCATGAACTATAAACTTCCAAATGGAGTGATTCTTAATTTGAATTAAACTAGAAACATACGGCTACAAATTGTCTAAAAAGATTGAATTCTAATTCTGCCTCTAAAAATTTCAGAATCTAATTGGAAATTGAGATAATAATTCTATTGAAGCTTAAGAATAGTCTAAAATCTTTTGGGAATAACTTTTAGTATACTGACCCAAATTGGATGAACTTAGTATCATTGGATGAACTTAGTATCATTGGAAACCTAAGACAAAGAGAGAAAACTTTCAGGAAGGAATTATTACTTAATTACCTTACCTACCTGATGATAATAATTGAACAAAGTGGACCTAAAAGTTGGTTGTGAAATAAATCTGGATTGAGAAATTTAGTATGGTTTCTCTTTATTGTTAATGTGTCAAGATTAAGTAACAAACCCAAAATTTGTCATGAACATGCATCATACATTTTCAGTATACATGAATGTGCATAATTGAATTCATAATTATGCACAATAGTGATATGTGTTTGTATTAAATGTTTTAGAGGAACCCATCGAACGACTGAATTCGGATATTATCGGGATGTCGAGGCATTAAGCAATAAGGGAGCTTTTGTAAGTAATTTAGTTGGTCTTATCTGTAAGTAAGTCTTGATGAATATTTTTAAGTAATTTAGACTGTAATTTTTGTAAGTAATTTAGATGGTCAATTTTGATAGTTTTTCTTTGACTGTTCTGCTTGCTTCTACTTTTGATCCATTGAATGATTTTGCAAAGCTGTTTGATTATAATGTAAATTGGATTTTAAATATTCTGTTAAGTCCTAGTCGTGGGTAAATAGGCATGGCTAGAAGAATCTGCAGCTGCTTCTGTGACACTGAAGTGTCAATAAAGTGTCTTCTGTTATTGACACTTCAGTGTCTTCTGTTATTAACACTTCGGTGTTGAGACTTCGGTCTCTTCTATCTAAATCCCGTTACCAACTTCCATAAATGGATTTAGTAGCCTTATGACATAAGCTAAATTGTGTTCTAATTCTGAAGGGTTTATACCCTCTTGTGTTTTTCAGTTTTGTCATTCATAAAATATGTTCTGTAATGCATTATGTTAGATTTATTGATAAAGAAATCTTTTTAGCATAATTTAGTTATTGCTTACTAAGCTATATGCTTAGCACGGTGGATTTACCCCATGTAGGTTCGAAAAGAAGGACATAGGGACTGGGACAAGACAACCGTGATAGCCAATGGAGTCTGATTTTTGTTTTGCTTAAATGCATTTTTGAGATTGTTTTTGGATTTGTATTTAATGTATATGACTCCTGAATTTTATTTTAAAGGGTTGTAATAAACTTAATTCAAGCTGGTTTCTGAAATTATGATATGCGATGTATGTTTATTGAGATTTTGGTAATGCTTGTATAAAGTATTTTGTATGTTTCAAAACGTTTCGTATTTAGTGTGTTCTGTGTGTGTGGAACTCGCAATATCCTCCCAAGGGGTATTAGGGCATCACACTCCATCCATGGCCAAACACTCCTAAAGAAAAAAACTACAGAAATGTAAAACTTCCTAACAAATCTTAACGTGAACAGTAACAATTGTCTTCTTTTATCCTATTCGATGTCCTCTTCTCTCTTTTTTCATTATCTTTAGCAGATATTCTTTCCCCCATTTCAAGTTGCAGATCCCCATCAGTAAGGCAATAATTTGATTCTCAAGATCATGAAGATCTTAGGAGGATTGAATCTAATTTCAAATCAGGTTCTACAAATATTCTTTTTCATTGTACGTTCCCACACTTAGTCAGCAACACATCTGCCAGCTTGTATCTGTTTCCTTATTTGTCCATTTCATGACTTTTTACTTCATAACCAGCTCCAAGAATGCTCAAGACTCCTTAATAACAAAAGATGAGTAAGTCCATTAGGATGAACTCAATTTGCACTCAATAAAAGGAAATTAGAGATCAAAATAGTGAAAATTAATCATCCTGTCACAAAGGCTTTATCTGGTGAATTCCTATGATCCTCATTTTCTTGCACACTTTTTAATCCTTCAATCTCGTCATAGCTAATAAAGAGATATTAGGATGCAACTATTCCCGTTCTTTCTTGGTGATTGATTCTTTAGTCTCCAAATTTACCATCTCTTCTTCTTCCACTATGTACAGTTGGAATTGTTTTGACTTACATCTATACCTTGGCATATAACACTCATCACACCAAAATAGACAGTCCTTTTATCTTCCTTTTATCAACCTGTCGACTACTAACAAACCTCTTCCCTTATTATTTCTAAGCAAGGAGTTTTACTAATACTCCCTTTATTTTAGTAGTTGTTAGTATTTCACCCTTAATATTGGTATTAGCCGTAGGAGTCATTTAAGTTGATGTCTTATTCATCATTATACTTCCTTCTTTTCATTAAGGTTATAACTTAATCTCTTCTTTATTGTAGTAAAATGGTGAACTTGTAGCTACAATAACCTCCTGCTTCCTGGCGAGCACGTATCTTTAGAAAAGGGTAGAAGATTGAATCATCTAAGGTTTTGACTTGTTCAAGAAGAATCTTATTAAATATTTTTTTTTGGGAGCGAAAGCTTATTCAAGCTTTTGTCAAATTGAGCACAGTATTCTAACATAGAACCTTCTTGTTTTAACTCCTTTAGATCTTCAACTAGATCCTT
>JANIPM010000008.1:47889382-47901789 GCA_027478405.1 Erythroxylum cassinoides | reverse complement strand
TGAGTCCTGAAGAGGGTGTCCCCCGCCGTCCAAGTATTGTGCCCTTTGGTCTGCCAGGGTGAGGTTGCGACTCAAACCTCTGACTAAAGGGTTTTGTTGGCCTCAAGGTCACGCCTCTCATCACTGGGATACGTAGCCCAGTGGTGTGAGGTGTGGGTCAAGTACCCAACAAAATCCTGAGATCACAGGTTCGACTCCCGTTGCTCCCATGGGATGCACAGCGCCCCCTACGAGATGTGGGTGTGACCAAACGAGACAAAACTCAATGATGCGGGCCCACCCAAACCAAGTCCAAATTGCTTAGTTGTTATATTATATAGGCTAAATTGGTAACATAACTATGTTAAAATTTTAAAGTGCTATTTAAGTTAAGAGACTTAATATTTAAAATTTTATAAATTTAAAATTTGAGACATGAAAAAACTTGAGACGGCAACAAAGGCCTTCCATAATGCACAACAGATCACGCTGGCTGCGGCTTCTAATAGGAGGCCACTGACCACATCCCTTAAGTATTGGATCTGGATTCCATTTGCTAACTATAGCACCATGCTTGTTTACGTTACATCTCAATCGTAGGTGGTTGGTGATTTTCCCCACCCAAAAAGTCTTCACTCCAACAAATCCAACATCACCTAGGTGTCCTAACCCTTGGACCCTCGTGTGTTCTCAAGTAAAACGCCAGCCACGTTCAACGTACAATTATCTGTTGGATGATCCGACAATCCTAAACCTTGGGCGTCTAAGCACGACCACACAATTTCACACGATAGCTGCGTTTACGGTTGTCAGGGGATATGTCTTTGTATTTTACCTGAGACTCATTAGTCAATAAAAAACAAGTTCCATAATTTACAAACACCGATCTGTGTCATTAAATAGAACATTTATTTGATTTTAAGTGAGTTTTTTTTTATTATTACGTACGAAATTATTTAATTTTAATTTCTTACCATTTTTGTACCATGTGAAAATTATGTAAACTCGTCTAGTTTTTTTAGATCTTATTTATTATTAACTAAATATATTATTTAAATTACATGTATATTAATTATCAATAAAATTATGGTTAATATAAATTTAAAATTTTAAAAAATAAAAGTAGTTCTTAAAATTTGATAATAATCAATGAATTTGTTTTAAATTTAAATATCTTAAAATATATAAAATTTAAAATTTTATATTATATGTTTAGAGAATGAATTTTGAAGAATGGCCACAATGGAACCCGAATGGATATCGACAATAGTCGAAGATAAGCAAACCAATTCTGCCAACACAAACACACAATTTATCGACAATGGTCGAAGATAAGCAGGGTGTGAAACCAATTCTGCCAACAACGCAAACACACAGTTTCTGTAAAAATTTATGTGTTGTAGTACAAACGAAATTGGAGAGCCACAGGCGCGCAATCTGTTTAGCTTCAGCTGCTTCCATTCATTTGTGTTGGAGAATGGAGATCCGCCACGTCTTTTGTGGGGCCATGACATCCTGAAACAATTCGTCCTTTTCTCTTACAGGTGCGCAGTCAGTGACCACCCAGTCCCCACCATTATCGCCACCACCACACCACACACCCAGTTATTACTTACTTGTGGATTATTTTTATTTATTACACCAACCCCTATCTAGGCCGTGTAAGGACAAAGATTCAGTATATTTATCACCAA
This sequence comes from Erythroxylum cassinoides, assembly GCA_027478405.1. NCBI lineage: Eukaryota > Viridiplantae > Streptophyta > Magnoliopsida > Malpighiales > Erythroxylaceae > Erythroxylum > Erythroxylum cassinoides. The sequence continues at coordinate 47,900,116 of JANIPM010000008.1, read as the reverse complement.
CCCACCTCTGAGTCTGATTCCATGGAGCAATAGTAATTCACCTTTCTCTTTTCTTTTTAATTTTATTGACAAACTTGTTGCATTCCTCAACAAACCCTTCTTTGCTTTATGCGCTTTGCTCCTACCCCTGAGCTGCATTTCACCGATTTAACCGTAAAGCTCTAAACTTTTTCTCTTCCAATCTCTCTCTCGCTGCATTCATGGAGCGCGCTAGGCGGCTTGCTAACCGCGCAATCCTGAGGAGGTTGGTGAAAGAGTCCAGGCAAAGCCACAATCAGATCCGCCGTGAGTCTTCGTCGTCTTTGTTGAACTCTTCGTCTCCGGTATTGTACAGTCCTTCAAGGTATGCCTCCACGTTGTCCTCCTTTGTTTCGAAAAATCACAGGTCAGGATTGTTGTTAGGAGGCAAGAATATGCTGGCGCGTAATGCTGTGGCTGATTATTATCATGGGATTGGTTCACAAGTTCGTTCTGTTTCTGTGGAATCTTTAAAGCCCAGTGACACTTTTCCTCGTCGCCACAACTCGGCCACCCCAGAGGAACAATCCAAAATGGCAGGATTGTGCGGATTTGAGAGTCTTGACTCTTTAATAGATGTCACTGTGCCTAAATCTATTAGAATCGATTCAATGAACTTCTCTAAGTTTGATCAAGGGTTAACTGAGAGCCAAATGATTGATCACATGAAAAAATTGGCGTCAAAGAATAAGGTCTTTAAGTCGTTTATAGGAATGGGGTACTATAACACTCACGTCCCACCTGTGATTTTGAGGAATCTAATGGAGAATCCCGCTTGGTATACGCAGTACACTCCATACCAAGCTGAGATAGCTCAGGGTAGGTTAGAGTCTTTGCTAAATTACCAAACAATGATTGCGGATCTCACTGGATTGCCTATGGCAAATGCTTCATTGCTTGATGAAGGAACTGCTGCTGCTGAGGCGATGGCTATGTGTAACAATATACTCAAGGGAAAGAAAAAAACCTTTATAATTTCCAGCAATTGCCATCGGCAAACCATTGACATTTGTGAGACTAGAGCTGGTGGTTTTGATATCAAGGTTGTTACCAAGGACCTCAAGGATATTAATTACAAATCTGGAGATGTTTGTGGGGTTTTGGTTCAATATCCAGGGACTGAGGGTGAAGTTTTGGATTATGAAGAGTTTGTTAAGAATGCTCATGCTAATGGGGTTAAGGTTGTCATGGCAACGGATTTGCTGGCCTTGACAATACTGAAGCCTCCAGGTGAATTGGGAGCAGATATTGTTGTTGGCTCAGCTCAGAGGTTTGGCGTGCCAATGGGATATGGAGGTCCTCATGCAGCATTCTTGGCTACCTCACAAGAGTACAAGAGGCTGATGCCTGGGAGAATCATTGGAGTTAGCGTTGACTCGCAAGGGAAGCCTGCTCTGCGCGTGGCAATGCAAACAAGGGAACAGCATATTCGTAGGGACAAGGCTACGAGCAACATTTGCACATCTCAAGTAAGAAGCTGTTGTTTATTGTTGCTTGGTGTTTTTTCTATTAATTATTTATTGGTTCTCTTTTAATTCATGTCAATAAAGTGTAGGTGCTATATTTTAAGGCTTTAATTTTTAGATCCAGTCTACCTTTGCTTCTTGTTTAAGTCTTACTTTTTGATATTTTAAAAACCAAATGGTATACCTTTAGTCTAAGTAGATGGTTCATTTGACCCTACTGAAATAAATATGCTTCTTTCTCTTTCAAGGCTTTGCTTGCAAACATGGCTGCTATGTTCGCTGTCTATCATGGACCTGAGGGCCTTAAAGCCATCGCTCAAAGGGTCCATGGTCTTGCTGGAACATTTGCTCTTGGACTGAAGAAACTAGGAACAGTAGAAGTCCAGGATGTTCCCTTCTTTGACACTGTGAAGATAAAATGTGCTGATGCACATGTAATTGCTAATGCTGCCTATAAAAATGAGATGAATTTGCGAGTTGTAGATGCAAACACTGTAAGTTTGTCTAACCTTAGATGTTACTTGACTGCAGCTTATTGTGATTAGGTTATGAGAATGTGATTTTGTTTTCAGATCACCATTTCATTTGATGAAACAACTACTTTGGAGGATGTTGATAAACTATTCAAAATTTTTGCTGGTGGCAAATCTGTAAGTATGCAAAGTAATTCTTTTTCTTACTCTTGCAAGTTAAAATTTTAATATTCAAGCTATGAAGCTTTTTCATTTTGAATATCAGGTCCCATTCACTGCTGCATCTTTGGCAACAGAGGTTCAAGATATAATTCCTTCTGGGTTGATGAGAGAGACACCCTATTTGAGTCATCCAATTTTTAACACGTATAACACTTCCTGAATGCCAACTGTATTAAAATATCACTAATTTGCTATTTTTGACCATTATATAACTTTTATCTGCTTTAATTAGGTACCATACAGAGCATGAGTTGCTGAGATATATGCACAGGTTACAGTCAAAGGATCTTTCTTTATGCCACAGTATGATACCTCTGGGATCTTGTACAATGAAATTGAATGCTACAGCTGAAATGATGGCAGTTACATGGCCTAACTTCACTGATATTCATCCATTTGCCCCAAAAGATCAAGCAGAGGGATATCAGGTTCGTAATTACATGAGCGGACTCTATTAGGCTCATATATCAATCTAACTTTGGGATAAACAGCAGAATTGCAATGGACATGCAAACTTACACTTAATCAGAAAACTATTCTTCCAGGAAATGTTTCAAGATTTAGGTGAATTGTTGTGTGTCATTACTGGATTTGACTCTTTCTCCTTGCAACCTAATGCTGGTGCTGCTGGGGAGTATGCTGGGCTGATGGTTATTCGTGCATACCACATGGTATTTCTATGGGAGCCCTTCTCACAGATAAATTTATCATGCTTCCTAGTTGGCATATGATAATATGATCTTTTACTTTAGGCTTAGATTTATGCAGACAGCTGAGTTATGATGCTTATGTTATATTCTTAAGAAGAAATGATATCAAGTCTCTAAATAATTCTTTTTGTTTCCTTTGACTGTTTATAGATTCTAAAATCAATAAGCTTAGTTCAACTTAACTAAGGGCATTTTCTACAGTTATGTTTGGTCTGGATACCTGAATCTGTACTAAACATATATGTGATTAAACTAAAATACGTTTGAGCGACATCCTTCTCTTTCCCGTATTTCTTACTATTATAATAGAAGTAAGGCCTTGACTTATCATCCTACTTTTGTTAGACTAGTATTTGGATGTTTATTGTATTCATTGTGCTAATTTCCTCACTGAATGACCGATATAGGCAAGAGGAGATCACCATCGCAATGTCTGCATTATTCCTGTTTCAGCACATGGGACAAATCCTGCCACTGCTGCCATGTGTGGGATGAAGATTGTTGCTGTTGGAACTGATGCAAAAGGAAACATAAATATTGAAGAGCTAAGGAAGGCTGCTGAAGCCAATAAGGACAATCTGTCTGCTCTTATGGTACCAGTATTTGCTTTCCTAGATGGAACTAAAGTTATATGAAATGTCATGGAAGTGGGAGTTTACATTGTGCTACCCGATGTCTGACTGCTATTTAATCTCAGGTTACATATCCATCAACTCATGGTGTCTACGAAGAAGGCATCACTGAGATATGCAAGATAATTCATGACAATGGAGGTCAAATATACATGGACGGTGCTAACATGAATGCTCAGGTCTACTTTCCTTACTTTGTCATTCCAATCTTCAATGCATTTCTCTTGTATTTTCCTTTTATCATTATCATTTTCTTCTAGAAGCCATATTCTTCGTAGTCTAATACCTTTGTGGAGCATATAATAGCTTCAGATGTATCAGTATAAATCTTTTTATTGAATACAAAAAAATGACCATTGTAATGCTGGTGGTTAAAGGGAACTCGGAGACATGATCATTATATCCTTGTCATACCAGGTTTTCCTTATTAAGATATTAAATCAAATAGTTCTTACCAATTTGGTGTCTGTTCAATTTTGTGTTCAATGTTGATCTACTAAAAGAGTGCAGTCTGGTTTCTTTTTTTCTTGTCAACTTCTTGAAAAGTAGACATTATTCTAAGGGTCACTGTGATTATTGCTTATGGCATTATCTTTGTTATGCTGACTTGAATATAGGATTGTTATGAGTTATGACTTCTATGTTTTCGTCTGTGCAGGTGGGTCTGACAAGCCCAGGCTTTATTGGAGCTGATGTTTGCCATCTCAATCTCCATAAAACATTTTGCATTCCTCATGGAGGTGGCGGCCCTGGCATGGGGCCTATTGGAGTGAAGAAACACTTGGCACCATTCTTACCATCACATCCTGTGGTACATACTCTATCTGCCTCAATAAGTTCATGGATGTTTGAACATTATTGCATAGATTGAAGTTTTATGTGAACAGTACTCCCACTAATTTATTAGATAGCCTTTGAGATTATTTGCCTTTTGTATACTGTCATCCGTCTGATCAAAGGGTTGAAACTTGTATATGAGTTATTTAATACCTGTATGCGTATGGTGATTGATGCCTGTGTCATCTTTTCTGCACTAATCAAATTTTAATCTGTCTTCATGATGAAGGTACCTACAGGTGGTATACCTGCACCCAAAAAATCTGATCCCCTTGGCACAATTTCAGCGGCCCCTTGGGGCTCTGCACTAATATTGCCAATATCATATGCTTATATCGCAATGATGGGATCTAAGGGGCTGACTGAAGCTTCAAGGATTGCTATCCTGAATGCGAACTACATGGCAAAGCGATTAGAGGTTCATAATCTCTTGCCTGCACCTTCCTTTTTTCATATTGTGATAGGTAACCCATAGTGTAATTCTAGGGCATGAATCTGAAGAAAAAGATTATCTCACTTGAATCATATTCGCAAAACAATTTGTCATTTGACTTCAACTTAGCTACTACTACAATTTGGTTTTAGTTGTTTTTGGTACAATGTGGATTAGTGAAATAACTGATTGTATGATCAACGTAAGTAGAACTAGTAAAGTAAATTATTTGAATTTAAATTTTCTCGATTATTTTACTCTCAGGATTACTACCCCATACTTTTCCGCGGTGTCAATGGAACAGTTGCACATGAATTCATCATTGACTTGAGAGGCTTGAAGGTATATATATTTTACATCATTAGTTAAGTTGCACCATTTTTCCGTTGTGTGAATAATTGCCCACGTTTTTTGTTACAGAACACTGCTGGTATTGAACCTGAAGATGTTGCTAAGCGCCTTATGGACTATGGATTTCATGGACCTACAATGTCGTGGCCTGTTCCTGGCACACTTATGATTGAACCCACTGAAAGTGAAAGCAAGGTAAGAGTCGCCTTGTTCTGCTTTGCCCTTCCATCCCTTGTTCATTCCTCAGAAAAAAACACTGCAAAATAATGAAATAAGGAGGGATTAAAACTGAAACAAGCAAATGAATCTCACCCCTAAGTTGCTTAACTTCAACATCATTTGCAGGCTGAATTGGACAGGTTTTGTGATGCGCTCATCTCCATAAGAGAAGAAATAGCAGAGATTGAAAAAGGGAAGGCAGATATTCACAACAATGTCATAAAGGTGCGTTCTCTTGTTTCTAAAGTTAATTAGCAAAGTGACAAATTACAAGTGCATTTTCCATTTGTTTGTCCCATTTGCCAGATGGGCTTAGTCTGCTTTTGTGTTTAAAGATACTCTTGATTAACATTCTGAATGATATGTGCATATGCAGGGAGCTCCTCATCCACCATCTTTGCTCATGGCAGATGCATGGTCAAAACCATATTCCCGGGAGTATGCAGCCTATCCTGCTTCCTGGCTCCGGACTGCCAAATTCTGGCCTACTACAGGTATAAAGTTCCGAAGTATTCCTCAAAATGCCTTTTATTTTTCAAAGTGGTTGAGCCTTTTCATACTTATTAAACTCCTTTCATGACATCCATCAACCTGATTAGAGTTAAAAAGCTTTTTTATCTTTTCCGCTTTTAGAACACATTAACATGTTTACAAGAACAATATAGAGTTACTTAAGGTTATGCACATGCAGTTTTTGACGTAGTTATTAAATTGTGAATTCTATTAGGACGTGTTGACAATGTATATGGCGACCGCAACCTCGTCTGTACCCTTCTTCCAGCATCGCAGTATGTTGAAGAGGCAGCTGCCGCAACTGCTTGATCTCCGGGATGATGCAAGTGTTGCCTTACCAACATAGAAATTAAAAACTCTGTACATTTGTTATCCATAATTCACTTCCTGATATACTGATGATCAGTTATTTTAGTAACATTTGTTGCTAATTTGCAACTTTATCTTGTAATGAGCGTGCCATTGCTTCTCTCCCACGGATTGGCTGACCAATAATTTTAGGATTAATTGGGCTGGATTCTTGTGTGGTTTGCAGCTTTTCTACTTGATTTTTAGAAATTATTATAACCCCAAACATTATTCTTTGTTAAAAATCTGAACGAAAAAATGACGTTTTGTGGTTTGATTAGGTTTAGGTATCATATGGTATAATATATTATAAAATGTTACATGTTATGTAGTAACCACCTAATTAAGTTACACAACATTGTTTGTTCATTCCTTATTAGAAATCTAATGGGAAATGATATTATAGGTGAAATTAAAACAAAATTTAAGGATTAAAGTGAAAAAGGTTCAAAGTACAGGGAGTCTGATATAATCAATCATACTTTTATTTGAAAAGATGACTACTTTTAGTATACAAAAATAAAGTACTTAATAAAAATTTGAGTAATGAGTGTGTTACTCCAAAAGAGTGCGAGAGAATTCCATGATTTTAATTTTAACTTTTTACAGAATATAACAAAAAATAAAAATTTTGTAATTAAGGTTTAATGAAAAAGTAAAGGCATGTCAAATAAACTAGCGTAACTCGAAACCTAAAATTTATAAGAAAGAAACCGAAACAGAGCAAAACAAGAGGCACAATGCGGAGTTTTAGGAGAATGGAGCAAAGAAGTTTGTCTGACCCTCGTCCGCACAAACGAACAAAATCACCAGATCCGTCACCAGGCCAGTTTCGTCCAACCGTCCTTGCCAATACTACTGATTTACCCAACGACGATGTTGGCTCTAAAGGCATGTCATGGAAAGATAAAGTCCTGAACTGTGAGAAATCGAAGGAATTGGCTTATGACGCGAAGAAGAAAACATCTGTTGATTTAATCGCGCAAGGGATAGTGCACCGTGAGTATAAGGGTGGCAATAAACACTGTCCTGTCTTTCACGTGGATCCGACTTATATGGAATCGCTAGAGGCGCCGCGGAGGCAGGCCGTTGTTGTGAAATTGTTAGGCCGACCTATATCCTTTAGGGTTTTATTTACCAAAATTGAACAGTTGTGGAAACCAATGGGGGGTTTTGATGTCTTGGATATTGGACATGATTACTTCCTTGTTAAGTTTGATCATGGTGCTGATTATGACCGAGCCATGGAGGGTGGACCATGGCTCATCTTTGATCACTATCTCACCGTGCATCCTTGGACTTCGGGATTTTCGGCGATGCACGAAACTGTTGATTCTACTTTGGTATGGGCTCGTTTTCTTGATATCTCTGTCGAGTACTATGACGAGGATTTGTTAATGGTTCTTGCTACTAGTATTGGCCGTCCAGTTAAGGTGGATAAGAATACTACCCTAGCTAACCGTGGCCGTTTTGCGAGGGTTTGTGTTGAGATTGATCTGGATAAACCATTGATTGGGCAATTGGAAGTTGACGGTAAAACACACTATGTTGAATATGAGGGACTTCAAACCATTTGTTTTACTTGTGGGAAATATGGCCATAAAGATCAGTCTTGTACATCCATTACATCTGGTAAGGATAAGCATGAGACTGATGTGAACCACCAAGTTGACGTCGTTGGGGAGAGGCAGGTGATGGAAAATCCTCACCTTTTTAACAGCTCTATTGGCGAAGGTAGCACCCCTGGTGAGAACCTCGGTTTGGGGTCATGGTTGGTAGCGGAAAAGCAAACCAAGCGTGTCCCTCGTCATAGGCAAAGCGATCCTGGTCCATGTACTCAGCGCCCATTCACCAATCGATATATGCTTCTGCATGATGAGGAGAATCTAACTGAGGAGTTGCCGACTTTAACAGATTTAGATTATACGAAGGCTCAACAGGGTGGGTTCAATTTCGTAGTTGGCAATGGGAGTACTGGGAAAGGCACAAAGAGACAAGCTAAAAAGCTTGAGGTGCACAAGAGGCCCAAGGATCCTGCTAGATCGGTGATTAAAAACAATCTTACGGAGTCAGTTAATACACATGAGGTGACTGGTACTCATACAAGTAGGCGTGAGCGTAGTCCTGGTGCTTCTAGACAGTCTGTTATTGCTCCCCCTCCCCAATCTACAACAACCGCAGAGACGTACATGATCCAACATGTTGCTTCACAATTTCGTCAGGCCTTCCAATGTTCCCATCCCCCTCCAAACTCCACTGCTGTCCTACATACAGTTTCAACCAGTGAACCGCTACAAGTGGTTCATAGTCATGAACCTCCTGATCCGGGGCCTACACTCCTGCAGGATACAACAACCATGGTTTTGGATACCATGCAAAAATACTCTCATGAGCTTAACCCTCCAGTTGTTGGTGTGGATGTAGATATGGTTCCAAGTAGCCTTGCTTGAGGATGCAACGCTATCTTTCTTTACCCTTATTAATGATTAATAGTCTTAATATTCTCTCGTGGAATTGTCGGGGAGCGGCCCATGTCGATTTCATTCCTTGTGTGAAAGATCTCATTCGAAAAAATAAGGTGGACATCCTTATTATAATGGAACCTCATATTTCTGGTAGGCAGGCAGATAGGGTATCTCGATCTTTTGGCTTTGAGAAGGCGTTTCGCATGGAAGCTACTGGATTCTCGGGCGGTATTTGGTGTTTTTGGCATTCCTCTATCGTCCTTCTTGAGGTTCTGGTGACCCATAAACAATTTATCCATTTCATTGTGAGGGATGTTAAGTGCCAAGTCTGGTTTTTAACAGCGGTGTATACGAGCCCTCATGGACCAGGACGTGCCTGCCTTTGGAGGGAACTGAAGCGTATCAGCGATATAACCTCTTTCCCTTGGGTTCTCATTGGAGATTTTAATGACTATGTGTCCCCAGCAGAGAAAAGAGGTGGTCCGTTTTCTTTGAGCCGAGTTGCGCTTTTTAGAAAAAATCTTGATGAGTGTAACCTTCTGGATCTTGGCTTCAAGGGCGCCATGTTTACATATAGGAAACGCATGAATGGTGTGTTCTCCACATTTGTACGGCTGGATAGGGCTCTGTGTAATAATGAATGGAGAACGCTATTTACAGAAGCCTCGGTGCACCATTTACCTCGTACTCATTCGGATCATAATCCGATTCTACTGAACCCTTTCGGTTTCAAGATGCCTGGACTCTCCATAAGGACTTTCCTCAAGTAGTTCACAGTGCATGGCAATTAGGACACTCTTCTCTAACTGAGGCATTAAATAATGTGAAAGATGCTACTCTTCAATTCAACAATGATATTTTTGGAAATATCTTCCAGAGAAAGAAGCAAGTTCTTGCTCGACTTGAAGGTATCCAAAAGTGTATGACGTATAACCAACATCCAGATCTCATCTCACTAGAGGATAGCCTCGTTGTGGAATATAACGATATTGTCAGCCAAGAGGAGCTTTTTTGGTTTCAGAAATCTCGTGTTCAATGGTTGCAGTTGGGCGATAGAAGCACAAAATTTTTTCATGCCATGACTTTCTCATCATAAAAGAAATCGGATTGAGCGTCTACGGGACTCCGAGGGGACTTGGATTACAGATGAGTTTGCACTTAAAGATGAGGTACTGACCTTTTTTAAAAAGCTTTTCTGTTCTACAGAGGAAATTGTTCTACCTTTTCCCCATATTCCAAACCACCCTCAGATTTCGGAGGAGGCGGCTAGTGCTTTATTACGGCCTATCTCAAAGGCCGAAGTCTTTGCTGCAGTTCAATCTATGAAGCCTTACAAAGCTCCAGGACCTGATGGCTTTCAACCGGTGTTCTATAAATAGTACTGGCATATCGTTGGGGACTGCGTGTTTGCCATGGTGCGGGATGCTTTCTCAACTGGTACTTGCCCGTAGAATCTGACTGAAACCTTGGTGGCTCTGATTCCAAAGGACGCTCAGCCTACCTTGATGTCCCAATTCTGTCCCATTAGCTTATGCAATGTCAGTTATAAGATTCTTATGAAGGTGCTTGTTTAGCGTATTCGGCCTTTTTTGGATAAGGTTATCCTTCCTATGCAAGGCGCTTTCATTCCAGGTAAGACTGCGACGGAACATATTATTCTAGCTAAGGAGGTAGTCCATACTATCCGCAAGTCTAAAAAGAAGGAGGGTTATTTGGCCTTAAAGATTGATCTAGCTAAAGCTTATGACAGAGTAGACTGGAAGTTTCTTAATCAGACGCTGGTAGATTTTGGTTTTCCTGCTCCCACCATCTCCCTTATTATGTCTTGTGTGAGTAATTCACGGCTATCTATTATGTGGAATGGAGCTAGTTTACCGGCAATTTCCCCCAAGCGTGGTTTGCGCCAGGGAGATCCGCTCTCACCTTACTTATTCATTCTCTGTATGGAGAAGCTTTCGCTGCTTATATCTTATCGTGTGGTGTCAAGGGAGTGGAAGCCTATTAAGGTGTCTGGTAATAGTCCCCCGCTCTCACATCTTTTGTTTGC
>JANIPM010000008.1:47703100-47717705 GCA_027478405.1 Erythroxylum cassinoides | reverse complement strand
GAATTTGAGAAAATGATCTTCATGGAACTTGTAGCTTCTGTTGAGAGCTTTCTGTCGCCATAAAGTTTGATATTTTTGGATATCGGGAGTGAAAGTTATGATCTTTCGAAGTTAAGTGTATTTTGTTTTGGTTTTGAAAATTCTCTAAGTGTAGGATTGTGTATGTTGTGCTTTGAAGCAAATCGTCGGATTGATGTGGTTTGAATTGGAGTAAATGGTCTATATGAAAGTTGTAGCTTATATTCCCAACTTTTTATCGCCATAAAATATGCACTTTTTCGATATCGAGGGTAGGAGTTATGATCGACTGAAATTTGGAAGTTGTTTAGGAGGAGTTGATTAGGACAGAAATTTTGAGTGGATTTTTGACTCCCTTAGAGGACAATTTGATTTTTATGTCCTTCATGGAAGTTGTAGAGCTTCCTTTGACCTTTCTTTTGATACCAAATTTTTCAAATTTGGATTCGGGATCAAGAGTTATGAATTTTGGAAATTTCAGTTATTTGTATGCCATTTTGACTCCTTCTATTTTTGTTATTTCGTTCCTAATCCGACCCTTTTTCAATCTTTTGCTTATAATTTCTCCTTCCGACATTTGATTGATTTATTTTTTGAAGCGTTAGATTTCTAAGACAATTATCTACATCATGATGAAAAATTATGATTTTTCTGAGATTAAATTGAAAGAGATTGATTTAAACAAAGTGAGTTAACAATTTTCTGAACATGGGTCAGTATTTTGAGAAATTCTTGATCTGTGGAGATCTGATTGAGTTGATTCTTGAGTAAAAATAAAATAGAAACTTGGGTCTACAAATCATTTGAAGGAATTGAATTTCAATTTAGCCCCTAAGACTTTCAATTTATGAATTGAAGTCGGGTTTAGTGTGCAGTCTTGGATTAGAAAAATTTGAAAGTATTTTGGCCATAAGTTTTGTTCTAGTTATCCAAATGAGGTGATTCTTAATTTGGATTAAACTAGAGAAATAGGGCTACAATTTTTCTGAAGAAAGTGAAATTTAATTCAGCCTCTAAGATTATCAATTTTTGGATGGAATTAAAGTGCTGGAAAATGTGTTAGCATAATGACAATCCGAAATGTTTGGACTATAACTCTTGGTGTAGTGCACCAAATTAAATGATTTTTGTGGAATTATGAAATTAAGACAATTAGGAACATTTCTCTAGAAGGAACTTTTAGCAAATTCCTTCAATTTGATGGTAAGAAAAATGTCGTAAAGTGAGTATGAATAAAAATAAAGTTCAGGGGCAATTTTGGAAGTTCACTTAAAGGGTTAAGGTTTAAGGCTTGGCTTTTATTAAGTGAATAAAGGAGAGGGGCTGTCGTTTGGCACAAGAGGAAGCCCGAAAATTTGGGAGAAAGGAAAGAAAGAAGAGAGAAAGGAGGAGCTTCGGTGGAGGAAGAAGAAAAGTGATTAGGGTTTCATTTTTTTTTTTGATGAAAGGTAAATTGGATTCATCAAAAGAATCGGGTATGTACACACAGTCAGGGCATACCCCAGTCAAAGAAATGACCCTCTGCAGTAAACATATCAAGCAACCCGAATTATAAACACAACAAAGCAAAAAGGGCCAAGATTGCCACTATACTAATGCTAAGGTGTTACCCTAGCAGCCCAAACAAAGCACCCTATGGAACTGCAAAACCAAAAGCCCATTCCAAGTACAAAGCCCGGCCCAAAGTAACAGCCTTCACAAAAGATCAGAACTATCATTGGAGCCATAAGGAGCCCAGGATAGAAGAAGCCCGTGAAAGACGACACCGTATGGCATCCTGCCTGACGACGCCGTGTTGCAGCTGATGAACACGTCTGGTTCCAACCTGTAAGAAGCATCCAGACCGCACTAAGCCACCATAGAAGCTCGAGGTCCTAAAAGCAGTACACAACAAAGAAAGAAAAAGAGCAATAGCCATAAAGTGAGCCCTGTACAACATCGGTTCCAAGGGCATCCAGACACAGCAGCATTTGCATGCAAAAGGAACCGCAAAGCAGAACTGATGGAACCAGCCTAGCCCTATAAAGAGAGCATCAACACCGTCTTGTTACAAAAGACACAACGACATCGCATAACCTTTCCCAGGGGAAGACCCGCAGCTACCACCGCCAGTTGCATGTCGACGAACCTGCAAGCAAAACACCGCAAACCAAATACCGAGACCGAAGAGGATCACCGTCGACCGTCGGGGAAGGAAAATCCAAGCCCCGAGAAAGAAGCCGGCAACCCCCCCGACTAAGGAACCCCGCAAGAATGAAATCTCCAGCCCACCCGAAAACACTGTAGAAACCCATCCCTAAATCAAGCATGGCAAACACAACAAGGCTCGGAGTTGGCAGAAACCCCCATAACCCGACGACGCCCAACCGGGAAGGGACCTCAGATCCGATGAACATCCCTCCTACCCAATCAACGACCCCAGAAACCAGGAGCTGCAAAGTACCGTCTAAACACAGTAAAAGCCACCTCTCACCATAATTAAAAAAGAATGAGCTCATTCGGATAAAGACGATATAAAATGTTATAAGTAGAAGTTTTAATATGAGAGGTAACCTCCCGGCTGTTAAAAGCACGTCCCTCCAACAAAACAGCATTTCGGACTTTCCAAATATTGTAAATAGTGCAGAGAAAAGCAATCCGAATGGTTTTGCACCGTAAAAGAGCGCCTTTAGCTTCGATCCGAAGCCATCTGATAGCCCTCAATAAAGAACTCATTTCCCGTTGGAGACCCAACCAGTGCCGTATGTCACGCCAAACCGCATTAGAAAAATCACATTTAAAAAACAAATGGGTAATAGTTTCCGAAGTCCCCCTTTGGCACAGACCACATGACCGATCAATATCGAGAAAAAGCAGATTATCCTTAGTAGGCAAACGGTTCCGAAAACCCAGCCAAGCGATAAAAGAAAACTTTGGAGGAACGAACCTCCTCCAGATGAAGGACATCCAGGTCTGACGGGGAAGAGGGGATCGTAACAAGTCATAAACCTTCCCAGATAAAAGCCGGCCATTAATACATAACTTGGAGAGTTCAGGAATGATTGCCACTCGGCCTCCCAATCTGTCCAACAACCTATCCCGGACTAAAGCAAGTTTTTTCATTAAGACAGAATCCCGTGGATGAGGGATCCAATCCCAGATCGAGACTCCACGTAAATAGACGGCATGAATCCATTTAACCCATAGTGAAGTGGCTTCAGCATGAACATTCCAAAGAATCTTCGACAGCAAGGCCAAATTCCAGAGTTTACAATTTTTTAAACCAAGACCACCTTCGGCTTTAGGCACACATATAGTGTCCCAAGCGACCCGAAAGTGCTTGCCTCCCCACAAGAATAACCTACACATCGAGGCGATTTTGTCCAGGACCACAACAGGTATTGGAAAAGCCTGTAACCAAAAAGAAAGGACACCCTGTACAACTGAACCAATAACCTCCACTCTACCTGCATATGAAAGCATGTGCCCATTCCACCTTGTCAAACACCGTTCAACCGAATCCAAGAGGCTCGTATATTGCATCACAGAAACTTTCATGGGAGCAAGAGGAACGCCGAGGTAACGAACCGGAAATTCCCCTAATCCAACTTCCGTCATTCGCAAAATGTGGTCCCTCTCCATCCCCCAAACACCTCCTAGAAAAATATTCGATTTAAGGGGATTGACCTGCAATCCCGCCACTCGAGACAGACCTTGTAGACTAGAGAATAAAATCCGAACAGAGGGAACATCACCACGTGAAAAAAGCATCAAATCATCGGCAAATGCTAAGTGCGTAATACATAGTTGGTGGCATTTCGGATGGAATCTGAAACCTGAATCTGTCGTGCGGATTTTGAGGTCCCTCGAAAAATATTCCAGACATAGAACGAAAAGGAGCGGAGACATGGGGTCTCCTTGCCTTAGACCCCGTCTTCCGTTGAAAAAACCCGTAAGGGAGCCATTGATAGATAATGAAAAAGAAGCAGTGGTAACGCATGTCTCAATCCAGGACACAAACTGATTAGGGAAACCAAAGGCTAGCAACAAATCCACCAGAAAGGACCAGGAGATCCGGTCATAGGCCTTAGCAAGATCAATTTTGATGAGGCAGCGCGGGGATATCCGCTTACGACTGTATCCTCGAGCTAGTTCCTGGGCAAGGTATATGTTGTCTTGTAAAGAGCGTCCTGGGATAAAGGCTGCTTGGGCGAGGTCCACAAGCCTGTCAACTACCCCTTTCAAGCGTTCGGCGAGGATCTTGGAAATCACCTTGTAAGTAACATTCATGCATGCAATAGGTCGAAAGTCCGTAACCTTAGGGGGAAGGTGGGTCTTCGGAAGAAGAGTAAGGACAGAATGGTTAACCTGCTTAAGTAATTGTCCACTTCGAAAAAATTCCTGAACCGCGACAACAAGATTCTCACCTACTAACTCCCAGTTAAGCTTAAAGAACGCGGCCGTAAAACCATCCGGCCCTGGAGCTTTGTCATCGCCAATAGTAAACAAAGCAGATTTAACATCCTTCGCCTCAACCGGGCCGATGAGGTGGGCACATTGTTCAGAAGTAAGTAACGGACCCGAACTAACCACCAAAGGGTCTAAAGGCTCACAAACATCGGAAACGCCAAACAGCCCCTGAAAGTATTGCAATAATTCCGAATTGATCTCCGCCAAAGAAGCAGTTGGAGTGCCATCCAGTTTAACCAAATGATTGATTTCATTGGAGCGATTACGCTTGCGGACAAGGGAATGGAAATATCGGGTGTTTCTATCGGCTTCCATTAAGTGTGTGCCTTTCGCCTTTTGTTGAAAGAATAATCGTTCAGCCTCTTGGAGGAAGGCTGCACGATTTCTAGCAGTTTTCATCGCCAAATTCAAAGAAAGGTCACCTGGCATCGCAAGGGAACGGTGGTAGGCCATCTGAAACTCCTCTTGTGCCAACTGTGCTTTATGCGAAATATGACCGTAGGAGAGTGTATTCAAACGCTTGAGGGGGGCTTTCAACGCCTTTAACTTAGCCGCCAAAATAAATTGTGCGGAACCATAAACAGGGGCAGTCCACGTAAGAGAGACTATCTCCGCAAACTGAGGATGTTGAATCTAGAAATTAAAGAACTTAAAAGGCCGATTGCCCCGATCCACCTGCCTCTCAAAGGAAACAACAACTGGACAATGGTCTGAATCGAATCGCATAGGCAGAAAAATTGCAGAACACCACCATCCCCTGACGTCCCATTCCGCATTGACTAAAACTCTATCCAATTTTGCCCAGAGTTGATTTTTCTGCCAGGTAAAGAATTCCCCACTAAAAGTGGAATCCACCAACCCCAAAGATAAACGAAAATCCTGAAAATCCTTGAGAAAATAATCAGTGGTGGGTTGATATCCAAGACGCTCTTCGGCCTTATACACACAGTTAAAATCCCCCATAAGTAACCATGGAGGAGATGGATCCCTACGCAAGGCATGTAAACTTTGCCACAAATTCTGGCGTTGCGGAACACTATACAACCCATAAATGCAAGCGACTAAAAATACCCGCTGAGTAGGCAGATGAGTAACCTGACAGTGAATAAATTGATCTCCGATTTCTAGATTCTGACAAGAGTAGGTAGAGGGGAGCCAAGCGACGACCATTCTACCCTTAGGAATCACATCAAAATTATGGCTATACTCCCAACCGGGAAATTTGCTAAACATAAACCGATCCAACCCAAGTACGGTAAGCTTAGTTTCCAGGAGACAAAAAAACTTACAATTGTGCTGTCTAACAAGTTGGACAACACTCCGTTGTCGCGAGGTCGAACCAAGACCCCAGACATTCCAACAAAGGAAACTCATGGTGGTAGAGGGGAGGGTACGCCCCCCCAGGCGGACCAGCATCAACAATACTAACCCGAGACGTCCCAGGTTTAGAAAGCTTAACAGAAGGCTTCCCAATAGTCGAACCCAGAAGAACAGAACCAGAACCCATAACACCCTTGCCTGAGCCAGTCTGAGAAGGTTTAACGAGCTGCTGTACAGAAGACCCCTTATTGGGTACAACAGGGAGAGCAACCGAGGGACATTCCTGCGGTGTTGGAGGAATGGCAGACAGGGGAGGGGCCAGAGCTGGAGGAGCCACGGAAGGAACCACCCCCGGGGCCTGTGAAGGTGGAACAGTCGGTTTACCCCTTGCTTTGGGAACCCATTGTTGAGGGGAAGGGGGGGACTTCCGACAAGTGAAAAAATTGTGGCCGAAATGACGACACACACAGCAATATGAGGGGAAGGTCTCATAAACCACAGATTGAGTAAAGCTGGAATCACCAGGAAGGTTAACTTCAAAGCTAGTAACGGGAGCCTTAGAAACATCCACTTCCACTAGCAGCCTAGCATACCCAACCCGGGCACGCTGAGTAGTCACAAGATCCGAACAAATGGGTTTACCCACCATAGAGCCGAGCTTAGATAAACTTTTTTCTATCCAAAGATCCAAAGGAACATTTGGGAGCTTAATCCAGAGGGGCAGCGCCATAAAGTCCTTAAAGTTAAAGGCGAAACCGGGAGCCAATGGCTTCAGCATCAGAGTTTTACCAAATGAAACATACGACGCTCCAGCCAAAACAGCAGTACGAGCATTTTCTGAATCAAAGCGAAAAACTAGCCAGCCACCCTCATGGGGAATAAGCTTGCATTCCACCCCCCATTGGGACATAATTTGTGCCACAGCCTTCATTCCCGGGAATCGACCCGTAAATACTCCAACCAAACAATAGCCCCACTCCTGTTCTAAGTTCAATCGATCCTCATCTGAAATCGTAACCACCTTTTGAGCAGGAACATGGGCAAGGCGCATCCCCTGATTCAGATCTCTATTATTCTTAAATAAACTAGCAAAGGAAGGTTTATCAGAAGTATCACCAGCTGGAATAGGGGCATCCACCACCGGAGGTTCAGAACTCTTCTCCGGACTCGCAGACGGGGGGGAAGGGACCCCTGTACCCGTATGCTCCCCGCCCTCTGCTGACCGCGCAGATGAGCCCGCCACTTTAATCGGAGTCTCCGTGTGGGGGTCATCAGATTCCGCGTCGTCTTGGCTCGCCTCACCAAGCACGTCCTCTTCGGATTCATCACTGGAAGAAGCATAAACGGGTTCCTGAAGAACCTCCTTAGCCACACCTTTGCCCGTTTTCAAAGCCACACCCGATTTCTTCTTGCCCACTTAATGCACATTGGTCCGAGAGGTCACGGATTTAGCACCGTCCGGCGACGCCGCCGGTACAGGGACCGCCCCCGACGGAGAAAGGCCCGAAGAGGAGGAGGCGGATGCACCAGCCTTCACCCCGAGGGCCTTAACTTTCTTTTTCACCATAATCCCCAAACCAGAAATCGCGTCGCACCCTTCCGAAGAAGAAGACGCGCGTAAGGACTTAGATCAGTCAAAATAAATTTCTCCCGCCAAAACGCTATAACTTCGTAAAGAACCACCACAGTGAAGAGAAGATCCAGGTACACCAATGTGAACCGAAACCACAAACAACAAAGGCTGAAGCTTGGACGTAATCCAGGAGAAATTTCCTAGAGAGAGACACTCTCAAACGTCAAGTTGCTTCTCCACGCCGACACTGTAGCTGTAAGAAGACAAATAAAACCAGTTCATCCTAAAAATCTCCCCTCATGCGTTATATACCTCCAACGTTTTTAGAGAAACGTTGCGCAGGTTAAACGCAGCAAACACTGCGTTTAACGCTGACACTGTTGTGTTTCACGCAACAACGCTGCATGAAGCGCAACCCACAACAAACTCTGTTTTTTTTTCTCTTTTAACTTGACAAATAATTGTGCTCCCATTTATTTTAGAAAATTTTGACTTTTGGTCTCAAAAATATATCAAGATTTCCAACCTAGCAGTCAATACAAATTGAACACAAATTGAGCATTTTATCATAAAAATAGGATTGGAATCACATGTAAATACATAAGAAAATATAAGATAATTCAATTCTATCAAGAGGGAGCATAGATGCAGGCTTCGAAGAGAACTGAGGCAGTGGGACAAAAGACTGCAACTGAAGTGGGCAGCTCTGATGCGGTAAGGAGAGTGAATCCTCTAGGAAGATCAAGGAGGCAAGCACCAGCTAGAGTGTTTGCAATAACATGGGAGGAAGCAGAGACCACTTCAGAAGTTATGACAGGTATGATTAAATTATTTGATGATGATGTGATTGTTTTGGTAGAACTCCTTTATTTCATCAGGTAAAACTATGCTGGGTAAAGATTTGAGCCCATTAGATACTCCTTTGATGGTGAGTAATCCAATCGAACAGTGTATTGTGATTAGTCAAGTTTATAGAGATTATGAGATACATATTGGTGGGGGACACTTAGTAATGGATTTAATGCCATTGAAGATGGGATGATTAGAAGTGATTCTGGGTATGGATGCCTTAGAGAAGTACAACACCAACTTAGATAGCAAACAGAAAATAGTGGAGTTTGAGTTGGATGATGGAAGAAAGGTGATGTTTATAGGAGGAAGGAAATTTAGCTCATCGAGAATTATTTTGGCTTTGATGGCAGAGAAAATGATGAGGAAAGGGTGTGAGGCATTTTTGGCCTATATGCTAGACACGTAGGCAGATAGAGGGAAGTTAGAAGAGATGCCAATAGTCAGGGAATTCCCGGATGTCTTTCCCGAGCAGTTAACAGGACTACCGCCATATAGGAAAATTGAATTTCCCATTGAGCTTCTTCCAGGCACAACGCCAATTTCGATTCCACCTTATAGAATGGCTCCAACAGAATTGAAGGAGCTTAAGGAGCAATTGGAAGATTTATTGGAGAAAGGTTATATTAGGCAGAGCTTTTCACCTTGGGGAGCGTCGGTTCTTTTTGTAAAGAAGAAAGGTGGATCCTTGAGGATGTGTGTGGATTATAGGAAGTTTAATCATGTCACCATCAAGAGCAGATATCTGCTCCCATGCATAGATGATTTATTTGATCAGTTACAAGGGGCAAGGGTCTTTTCTAAGATAGATTTAAGATCGGGTTACAACCAGTTGAGGATAAAGGAGTCCGA
This sequence comes from Erythroxylum cassinoides, assembly GCA_027478405.1. Lineage (NCBI taxonomy): Eukaryota > Viridiplantae > Streptophyta > Magnoliopsida > Malpighiales > Erythroxylaceae > Erythroxylum > Erythroxylum cassinoides. The sequence goes on along the minus strand of JANIPM010000008.1, from coordinate 47,708,644 downwards.
TGTGTCAAAGACTGCTTTTAGAATACGTATGGTCACTTTGAGTTTTTGGTCATGCCTTTTAGGTTGACAAATGCACCAACAGCTTTCATGGATTTGATGAATAGAGTTTTTAGACATTTCGTAGACAAATTTGTCATTGTTTTTATTGATGATATTTTGGTCTATTCTAAGAGTAATAAGGAAGACGAGGAACACTTAAGAATCTCTTTGGAGACATTGAGGAAGAATGAGTTGTATGCTAAATTCAACAAGTGTGATTTTTGGCTAAAGGAAGTGACATTTCTTAGACATGTGATTTCAAAGCAAGGAGTTCATGAGGATCCAAAGAAGATAGAAGCGGTTGTGAAATGGGAAGCACCTAAGAATGTAGCTGAAGTGAGAAGTTTCTTGGGATTAGCTGGGTATTATAGAAGGTTTGTGGAGAGCTTTTCAATAATAGCAGCTTCACTTTCCAATTTGACAAGAAAGAATCAAAAATTTGTATAGACAGAGGAATGCCAGAACAGTTTTGAGGAATTAAAGAACAGGCTTACAACTGTATCGGTTTTGATTTTGCCTTCGGATAGTGAAGGATACACAGTGTATAGTGATGCCTCAAGGAAGGGATTAGGCTGTGTGTTGATGCAAGGTAATAAAGTAATTGTTTATGCCTCTAGGAAATTAAAGCCTTATGAGATGAAATATCCTACGCATGATTTGGAGTTAGCGGCCATAGTTTTTATACTGAAGATTTGGAGACATTATTTATATGGAGTCACCACCAGGGTGTTTACAGACCATAAGAGTCTTAAGTATCTGATGAGCCAAAAGGAGTTGAATTTGAGACAAAGAAGATGGTTAGAGATGTTAAAAGATTATGATCTGATGATAGATTATCATCTAGGGAAAGCTAATGTAGTAGTGGATGCATTGAGTAGGAAATCCACTACGGCACATGTGGAGACAGTATATCTACCTTTGTTAACGGAATTAGACAAACTTAAATTGACATTGAGAAAAGCCAAATCTAGTTGTGTACTGGCTAATTTTAGAGCAAGGCCAGTGTTAAATGAGAAGATTAAGAAATTGCAAGAACAAGATGAGTATTTGAGCAGACTCCGAGAAGAGATTAAAAGTGGTAAATCTTCTGAAATAGAGATTAGAGAAGATGGATTGATGGTGGTAGGTAACAAATTGTGTATTCCAGACATGTTAGAGTTGAAGGAAGAGATTTAGATGAGGCACACAATGTGTCGTATGCTATGCACCCAGAAAGTACGAGAATGTATAGGGATTTGAAAGAGAATTTCTGGTGGAAAAGAATGAAGAAAGAAGTTACAAAATATGTAAAAAGATGCTTAGTGTGTCAGTAAGTTAAAGCTAAACACTAGGAACCTTCAGGCAAATGTAAGCCTTTGTTGATTCCCGAATGGAAATGGGAGAAGATTACGATGGATTTCTTGATGAGATTGTCGAGGACTAGTAGGAAACGCGATGCAATATGGGTGATAGTGGATAGGCTAACAAAGTCAGCACATTTCTTACCAATTAAGCAGACAGATTCTTTGAATACTTTAGCCAAGAAATATGTTGATGAAATAGTTAGACTTTATGGGATTCCAAGTTCCATAGTTTCAGATAGAGACCCCAAGTTCACCTCAAGATTATGGGAACGCTTACAGGGGGCTTTAGGAACCAAGTTGTATTTTAGTACAGCTTTTCATCCACAAACTGATGGTCAATCAGAAAGTACAATACAGACATTGGACGCAATGTTAAGGGCTTATGTTATGGACTTCAAAGGTTCATGGGATGATCATTTTCCTTTAATCGAGTTTGCTTATAATAATTCCTATCACTCAGGAATTTAGATGGCTCCTTATGAAGCTTTGTATGATAGGAAGTGCAGAACTCCTATTTGTTAGGATGAAGAAGATGAAATGAGACTTGTTAGACTTGAGTTGGTGCAAGTCACTGTTAATAAGATTAAATTAGTTAAGCAGAGACTTAAAGCAGCTTAAGGTAGAATGAAGAGCTATACAGATTCACATAGAAAGGAGATGGAATTCAAAGTTGGAGGCAAAGTGTTTCTTAGAGCTTCTCCATGGAAAGGGGTATTGAGATTTGGTAAGAAGGAAAAACTCAGTCTGAGATACATAGGCCCTTATGAAATCACTGAGAAGATCGGATCTTTAGCCTATAAGCTAGCTTTTCCACTAGAGTTATCTAAGATTCACAATGTCTTTCATGTATCAATGTTGAGAAAGTACCGGTCAGATCCTTCACACATAGTTCAACCTTCAGAGGTTCAGCTAAGGGACGATTTGACGTATGAGGAGCAACCAGTGGAGATCCTAGATTCAAAACAAAAGGTTTTGAGGAACAAGAATATAAGGCTAGTTAAAGTTTTGTGAAGAAACCATTCTACAGAAAAGGCCACATGGTAACCCTAGGAGGCCATGAGGGAGAAGTATCCATACCTCTTCAATGTCTCATGTAAGAATTTCTAGGACGAAATTCTTTAAGGGAGAAGAGAATTGTTGGACCCTGGAAAATTTTTCTTTAAAGTACGCATGATTTAAAATAATTTTGGAGTTTTGATAGATATAATTGTGGAACTATACTTAGGTCAAGGTTAGTGGGATTTGTTGTCAAGGACATTTTTGGGAGATCACTTTAGCATAGAAGAACATAAGCTTATAATTAAAGATAAAATGGACTTTTTGGGCTTATTAAGGGTAGGAATGGGAAAAGAATGTGTTGTTTTGCTTATAAAGAGGAGAAAAAAGTGAATTAGAAGAAGAAGGGAGAAGTGTCATAAGAACATAAGAGAAAGAACAAAAAAAAGTGAAAAGGAGAAGAGAAGAAGGAGGATTGTAGGAAACTTGGAAAGAAGTAGAAAAAGAAGAGGAAATTAACTTGTTAAAGGTAAGTTTTCATCTTTTTCTAGCTCGATTCAAAATAGGGGATTGAATAGAGACTAGGTTTTGTGTTGGAAATGAAGAAAGAAAGAATAGGAAGATGAAATCAATTTGATTTTGGATTTCTAAGTTAGGATTTTGGATTTTCTAGTCTAAAAGGACTATGGGTAGTTTAGGTTTAGATTCAATTTTAGCATTTTTTTAATTCTTAAAGTTTTATGAATTTTTCATTTGAATATGGATTAAATAGAAATTGGTTTATTTGAAGGGAAACAAGAAAACCTTACTCAAGAGCAAGAGAAAAGGAGATCTTAAGCTTAGATTTTTTTCCCAAAATTTTAGGTGGGTAATGTATTTATAATTATTGTGTGATTGGGCAAATTCTTGCCTATGTGTGTATATGTGCTATAAATAAATTGTGTTTTGGACAATGATACTTATCATGGCATTTTGTATAAATGAAAAGTATGAAAGCATTTGATAAAATGATTTAAGCATGTTTATGTGCTTCTGTTGGGCGAGAGTGGAACCATTCTATTCGTCACATGCACGTTGACAAGAGCCTTCTTCCCGCTGCCCGCTTGTGGCATATGAGCTCCGAGAAATGGACTCATTCTATTCATGGGGTAAACTTTGGTTTCCTCATTCTGTTTTATGGAACCCTCGAGCTGTTTGTGGTGCATTACATTTTAAATTGACAAGTATGAAGCATATTGAGTATTATGTGTTAGGAGCTAAATATGATAAATGCTTATTTTGCTTAAATCAAGTATAAAGGCTAGAATTGCTGGATATATATATGTGTGTATATATATATATGCATATACTTGACTTTGATCGATTGCCAATGGTTATGAATATATTAGCCACTGAGCTGTGTAGCTCATCCCACTACTCCCTCCCCAGGTGCAGGACAAGAAGGTTAGCAATCCTTGCAAGGCATCGGAAGCTCCAAGTTATTAGAAGCTTTGCAAACTAAGTTAGCTCAATCACTTTTGGACAGGTCCATAAGCATGTTAAACATTAAGCATCTTACATACATTGTAATCATGGTAAGCTTTTTTTTTAATGTCAATATGTAATTAAGTCTATGTATGACCTTTTGCTTATTTTGGTAACCGTTCATGAACTTCTTCTTAGTCATGAACTTCTTCTTAGTGACCGTTCATGAACTTCTTCTTAGTCACGAACTTCTTCTCAGTGACTGTTCATAAACTTCTTAGTCATGATCTTCTTCTTAGTGACTGTTCATGAGTTTCTTCTTAGTCATGAACTTCTTCTTAGTGACTGGTCATGAATTTCTTCTTAGTCATGAACTTCTTCTTAGTGACTGTTCATGAACTTCTTCTTAGTGACTATTCATGAACTTCTTCTTAGTGACCGTTCATGAACTTCTTCTCAGTCATGAACTTCTTCTTAGTCACTGCTCATGAACTTCTTTTTAGTTTTGCTAAATGTCCCAAAATGGGCATAGTATAGTTGAGGGCAAGTATCTTCGTCTGTGTTTGATTTCGAATGCTGGGATCCGGAAGCGGGGTCCAGCACAAAATGAGAGTACTGGTACATGAGAACTAGGAGATTACTTGAAAAGCAACTAAACACATGCTACAAACTTAAATAACACGATGATTTGAAATTAAATTTATACTCCCCATTGTGATTTAAGAAAGTGAAGGTCCACTCCCTTATGTATGTGTAAGCTAATATGCGTCCATATCCTTTGCATTAAAAGGTTATCAAATTGCCAATTAGGGATGCTTGTATCATGAAAAATTCGAGCATTTCTTTCATCCCACACAGCTGTCACAAGAAAAGATAATGAAATGCAAAAACACTATCTAGCTGTTATGTTCTAGCATCTCATATCAATGCATAGCTCTTTGAGCTGGCTTAGATTTTGTGGAGCTTTAGATATTAAATATCTATGCAACAAATCTTTCCAAGTATTGGACACATTGTTTGTAGTGCCCCCTTACCGTAGGGTACACATCGGGATGCCCGCAAGTCGCTCCGACACGTAACCCACGATAAAGGTGCACCACCGAGCAAACCAACTAAAATCCACATGGCATCAATATAAATATCACTAAAATTTTTTTGAAACCAAATTTACTTTCCATTTCATTTCTCAAATCTAGAATTATACAATTTTGTCCAAAGTCACAGTCTATACAATACTCAAAAGAAACTATCAACTCCTAACTAGGTCATCCCAAAAATATCACAGCTGACCAATCTCTGCGCCATAACTTCTCTTGCCGCAACAATCTACAAGGCAGAGAAAGCTCTAACACTCTGGAGTTAGGAGTCTACTATCGCTGTCCTGAAAAATATTGCAATGTTGGGTGAGTTTGCGAACTCAGTGAGAAACCATCATTGATGGTCCACCCAACTCATGCATATACAAACAATATACAGGTAATCACACAATAGCATACTCAGAATCAGCACATGCATTTTTCAATTATAAGGCATTTCGCCTTCCACACAATTCACATTTTATCATTTGTATATGCAATGCGCATGTGACACTTTCATTTTCTTACGTTGTTGTGACCGTGCTCCTGAACTGTCCCAGTGACGGGCACATTGCGTTGAGCCTGTGGCTCTGAATACGTTGGGCGTGATATGCCCTGATACGGTG
>JANIPM010000008.1:47628268-47641685 GCA_027478405.1 Erythroxylum cassinoides | reverse complement strand
AAAAGCTCAATTTGTGTTCAATTTGTGTTTACTGCTAGGTTAGATATGTTGGTATTTTTTTAAACAAAAGAGACAATATTATAAAGCAAATTAAAGCATAAATGTTTAACAAGGAAAAGGACAACCTCTTTGCAAATTACAAGTAGAAATAACGATGCAGCATTGATAGAAGGAGGCGTCAGCATGTTTTGAGCATTTACTAAAAACGAAAAGGAGAGCAGTAAAACACACAATAAAATAATAAGAAGACAGCAGTGACCGAGACTAGGGAGGATTTAAACATTTAATTGTTTAATGAATGAGTTAAAGGCACAAGGGACGCACAGGAGCACGATGTCGCACAAGGAAGGGCTCATTTAATTGACAAAATCACTGCTACAGGAAAAACACGCATACGGTAGCACTAAAGAGGTTTCAGCAGGGATTTTTTAGAGTAACGCACATGCTGTGCATTTTAGAAGGCAGCAAGCAAGGTTTTAGTTTATGGGTGACATTTATTTGTCACATCATCAATAGGAGACAGAAGACTTGAAATGCTGGAGGTATATAACGCACGAGAAAAAGAGCTTTAGGGGAATTGATTTTATTTGTCTTGTCACAGCTACAGTGTCAGTATGGAGAAGCAAGTTGACGCAGAGGAAAAATAACAAAAGGCAAGGAGTTTCTGTGTTGGCACATTGCTACATGACAGTGGAGGCGACATTCAAAGCTGCTAGAGACTTTGTTTCCTACATTTCACCTGTCTCACCGTGAGGATTAAAGGGAGAAGAAGGTAACCTTTGACTGCTATTTTACATGACAAATATGACCCATTTTTGCAGCATAAAAAAGAAGATGGCTAGTTTTCCAACACCGGTTTAATGGGAATATCGACGCTAAGTCACGGTTAAGCTATTTTTGTCATTTTAAAGTTGTGATTTATTTTTGGATTATTGTGTTGTTGGTATTGATTTGGATGGTTTGGGATTAATGATCTTAATATAATATTTTGATCGTTTTATTTCGAACCTATTGCTAAAATATTGATTGTAATCCGTAATTGTTACTTTTGATATTTGTGAGTGGTATCTAACGATCGTTAATCGTTAGGAACAACTTGACTTAGGTTAGATAACCCAGGCGTGTGAGATTACTGCCTATATTGATCGTTTTCCAATTCATAATGTGACTGCCAAATTGAATCTAGAGATCATATCCTAGGTTATTTGGTAGTTAGATTTAATTAATTATCATTTCTTGATTAAATACAACCTAAGGGAAAACCGAGATTTGTAGAGCGTTCTACTAGTCTCAGATCAATAGTCATAAAGAATTGTAAAGACTTTAGACTGAAGGAATATGCTTGATTGTGCTTAGGCCGAGATTGACCCTAGAGCCTGACCTTACTTATACTTCACACTTTTTTCTCATTTTTTAATATTTGTCTTAATTTGTTTTCGATAGTTTAATTTTACTTTTAATTGCTAAACTGTTTCATATCCAAAAGCCCCCCATATACTTTCCTTGCATCAATTAATTTCATTTCGAAAAATTAACCAAACATTCCCTGTGGATTCGATCCCGACTTACCACAACTACATATTTTAGTGAGCAGAGTCAGGTAAATTTTGCAGTGCACTCGACACGCACTGTCAATATCGAAAACAGATGAGCAAGGAAAAGTACACTATTTACCCACTTACAAAAAAATTTGTGATAAAAATTGTACTTGACATTCAGCCAAGACCTTACATTATTCACAATGAAGATAAGGGGAAGAAGAAAATGTATCCAGAAGGGATTACAAGTGATCTGACAGAAGATCAGGTTGAAGAAGAAGTGAGGAACATAGATGTAGCATGTTATGCAGCTTAATAGAAAGGAATCTATATTTCCCACCATATTTCAAAGGCATCAGGAAGTCATTGTGGTCGTCTTACCACTGATGGAACTCCTCAGGTAGTTGGAAGAATAATAGAAGGGCAGTACAGAACCATCAGAGTTGGAAATATTAGTTTCAACATAGAGACTCTTGTGCACCTAATTATGCACCTTAGACCCTTGAGCTCTATATCGTCAATTGGAGATGTACTACACCTGTTTGGAAAACAAATTCCAAAGCTACCTCGAGCTGATGACCTTGATCTCCCTAACAGAAACTTATCTTTACACCTCCTGTTATTACAATCATTGAATCGGATGTCATACCTTCATAATCATTTAGTACTACTATTGGTTTGGAAGAAGTACAACAAAAAAGTGATGCAGCCTTAGTCGAAGAAATTGAAGAAATTCATGACAAGGCTAATGATCTGCGTGTTTTAATGGGTGATTTACATAAGGAAGTAGCTCATATACGACAAGACCTCAAGTCACTCCGCACTGAGATACAACTAATGTTCTCAGAGATTATAAAGCATCTACGATGAAAAATGTTTTGATTAATAACAAATAGGGGGATAGGAGAAAATGAGAAAGATAAGAGGAGAAAATGAGAGAGAAGAAGAAGAGAAGAGAAGAGAAGAAGTGAAACAAGAAGATAGTATAGCTTACATTTTTTTTCAATTGTATATCTTCTTATAAATCATACTCAATTATCTTTCTAAAATTATGATTATTTGTTATCATCAAAAGGGGGAGATTGTTAAGTCAACATGACTTCACGTCTAATAATTTTGATGACATTCAAATAATAATAATATTAGAAATTGTTGAATCGTTTTGATCAGGAAGAAAGTGAGACGAAGCGGAAGCAAAAGTAAGACGGAAGAAAATAAGATGAAAGCATAAGCAAAAGAAAGACAAAAGAAAGTGAGATGAAGCGGAAACAAAAGTAAGATGAAAGAAAGTGAGATGGAAGCTGAAGCAAAATTAAGATGAAAGAAAGTGAGACGATGCAAAAGCAAAAGTAAGACGAAAGAAAGTGAGACGATGCAAAAGCAAAAGTAAGACGAAAGAAAGTGAGACGAAGCGGAAGCAAAAGTAAGACGAAAGAAAGTGATACGAAGCGGAAGCAAAAGTAAGATGAAAGAAAATAAAATAGAAGCGAAAGCAAAAGTAAGACGAAAGAAAGTGAGACGAAGCGGAAGCAAAAGTAAGACGAAAGAAACTAAGACGAAGCAGAAGTGAAACTAAGACGAAAGAAAAACTAAGACAAAGAACCAATACTACGTCGAACGGTTAACTAGTTTGAGTTAATTACAGAACTCAACTAAATAACTATTTCTGCAAGAATCAAGAATCAATAATCAAGAATTAAGAAGAAAGAAGTAGTTATCAAGAAGCAGTTGAAGACAAAGGCTATAAATACAAGTCGGAGTCGAAGATTAAAAAGTTAGAGATTTTAAAAAGTTTTTGATCTTTAGCAAACACTGTATTTATTGTGCGAAACACGAGAGCTATCATTTCTATAACAAAGCTCGCAATATCTTTCTATAAGAGAGAAGAAAAGCTGAGAGCCTGAAGAGACTAATTGAGAAAAACAATACTTGGTGTAAGAGATCTGAAGAGGCTCTATAAAAAGAATACTTGTACAGTTTGAAAAGAATAGTGAAATCTCAGAAAGGATTCTGAGGACTGGACGTAGCCCACGGTTTGGGGTGAATCAGGATAAAATCGTTGTGTCAACTTCTGAACTCGTTACTTTTAATTTCTATTGTTTTATATAAGTATATAGAAGTTAACTGCAATACATCGTGATTCTTACTCAATAAGTTTTTGAGAAAGCAAGTTTTCAAAGAAATTTGAAAGGAGATTGTATTCACACAAAAAGATACACAATTCAACCTCCCTTCTTATACATTTTGTCTATTGAATATAAAATCTATACTAATGCGTGATTTACTTCAAGTAGTTGGTAGTGTTGTTACAAGGTTTGAGCTAATGAATTTGTCCTGACTTGTTCCTTTGGTAGGTAAGGGATTTCTGTTTAGCAATTCTCTTATTATGCACATAACCTTTTGTTATTTTTATAAAATTTTAGTGAATTATAAAAAAGACCATAATATATTACTAATAATCTTTTTTCATTTTTCTATTCTCATACCAATTAACTAAGCACTCCTTAAAATTATTTCAATTCACATTTTTTAAGTGTAGGGCCATTATCTAGTTTTAAAGTAGGCCGTGTTCATTTTATATTAAAATTAGAAAAAAATGAAGAATTTAATTAAAATAAATTCATCATCTTATCCCAAGGGTTCAGATATTCTTTACCCATTATTCTATTACAACCCTATTTTGTGGGCAAAATCATCTAATAAGTATAGAAGCAAAGTATCTAATCAACGCCCAACAAAAGGAATAAAGTGAATTTCCGAAAAGAAGAAAAAGAAAAAAGTGAAGGAAAAAAAGAACAAATTGCAAAATGAGTTGAGAAATCCGACAACAAAGAAAGATGAGCTTCCGAGTCATGATGTTAAGCGGTGATGAGTCAAATCGTAATATCTTAAAACCAACATTTTATTTTGCTGTCCTCGCAATTGCTGCCATCGAAGTCTCTTACTTGGTTTATCGCTACATTATTCGACCAAGGAACAAAATGTCCACCGCTCCTCAAGAGCTTATTAACTCCAGTAAACTCTACATCGACATCCCTCCCAACAAGGTGGCTTCCTTTTTATTTAAACTAGTTTTTTTTTATTTCATTTCGAGTTTGTACCAAATATGTTTGCTTTTTTCTATTTTTCCATTTTTTGATCTTACAGGTTCCCATCATTTACTCGCCGGGCTATGACATCTCTTTTCTTGGCATGGAGAAGATGTACGTGAATGTGCTTCTCTCATACTATGCTGTGAATTAGCTTCATTTATTTGTTACTTTGCGGTCTCTGGGTTTTCGGTCGTAGACTTGGTATTGCACTGAACAGTCTATCTGAATAACGTGTGTTGATTCATCAAGAAAATATTAAGGCATTAAGTTTCTGGAAGGCCTGTGCTCCTCCTATGGTTGTACCATGATGGTTTTAGGAGCAGGAGCATTTAAGTTTCCATCGAAGGATCATCATGTAAGTGAAATGTTGGAAGTTTAAAGGTTTCGTGATTCTATAAGCCAGCCATCATCAAAAGCGCAAATTCCATAGATCAAGAATTATAATGGTAGCAGCAGAAATTGCTTCATATAACCAGTTGTCACAATTTGTAGAAGCTCTATAAACAATCCTCCACCTTAGTTGAAGCTTAGGAATTCCAGTGCGACTAGAAACCTGTATATAAATAAAGTTTTGAAAACTTGCTACTCAAACTATCTCTACTGCCAGTCTGAAGAAACATGTGAAATCATTTATTGCATTAGCTCCTAGTTGCACTTCAGAACTCTAGTAAAAATTAAGTCTGTCATAGAATTTTCTCTTGGTCAATTCTCGATGACCATCATGTTTGAGTCATAATTTTGGTCAAATTGTGTGCACTATTGGTTCTAAGTTCTAAACTAGTTTTAGGGTTATGATTTTAATGTTCACTTGAATCCTGCATGTAGGCACCCATTTGATTCTGCTAAATGGGGTCGTGTTTGCCAATTTCTCATCATCGGTGGTGGTTTGGCCAAAGATGGTATTGTAGAACCTCGAGAAGCTTCAAAGGAGGATCTGCTTGTGGTAAATACTTAATCTTCTAAAGCTTTTATCTTCTCTTATCTCCTTTTGCTTATATTTTTTTTAGATCAATAAATCATAAGAGGTTAAGACATTCTAAGATAACCATTTTGTCCAATATTTGCATAATTAATGCTTGTAATTATGATTTTTAGAATTTCTAAGTTGTACTTTGAACAATTTGATGAGTTTGGGAAGTGAATCATAATTAATTTGTGTTTGCTTACTAATGATGATTGATTATCATGGATATTACTTTAACAGTATACTTTATTGCCTTTGACAGGTACATACAGAGTTGTACTTGAAGAGCCTAAAGAATAGTGCAAATGTTGCCAGGATAATTGAGGTGATATGCAGCTCTCTTTGTTGTAATACATGTTTCTATTTGAGTTCTTTGTTGAATTTGCTTTGGGGTCACCAACTTTGCAGAAATACTTTAGGATAGAAGTATCCTAATTTTAGTTGGTCGCTTTAGGATGATAAAACTAACTCTTTGGGTCTTCGTGTTTTTATAAAACAACTAGATTATGTGTATTTATAGTTAGATATACTTAGCATCATATTTATTTATTTTGTCCTTCTCTATCGAAGAATTTGAACATATACTTTTCTCAATAGTTTTAGAGAAGAGCTGCTAGCTACAAATTGTGCTTACATTCTTTTGTTGACTAAGAATGCATACCATATAGGTCCCTCCTGTTGCAGTCTTTCCTAATTGTCTCCTACAGCAAAAAGTTCTTTCCCCCTTTCGCAAACAGGTATTTGTTTTGATTGTTTAGTTTATTGTTTTACTTGTACGTGATAATTATATTTGACAATAGGTTGGAGGAACCATTTTGGCAGCTAAGCTTGCAAAACATAGATCATGGGCCATTAATATAGGAGGAGGGTTTCATCATTGTTCCAGAGAAAAAGGCGGCGGATTTTGTGCTTATGCAGACATTTCCCTCTGTATACAATACGCTTTTGTCTTGTTAGACATATCAAGGTGGAATTTAAGTAAAAAGGTGTATCTTTGACTTCTTTTCTTGAACTTGCTCTTATTTCTAATATTATCATTCACAAAATATCTACAGTGTAATGATAATTGACCTCGATGCACATCAAGGAAATGGCCATGAAATGGATTTTTCTAATGATGGTATGGTTTGTTCTTTATCTATATATAGATCTTTCATTATATAAGGATTTGTTTACTTAAAGATGCCTCATTATATTTTTAACTGACAGACCGAGTATATATTCTGGATATGTACAATCCCGACATATATCCATTTGTAAGTTCTAATATGGAACTTAAGCTCAAGCTTTCCTTTTAATATATTTTTCATTCTTCACTTTTGTCTTTTATCTGTTTCAAGATGATTGTTTTTAGTAAAATATATTTTTCACACCATGTAATTTCTTATGCTTTTTTTCTTCCTCTTTCGTGTATTGTCATTAACAGGATTTTGAGGCAAGGAGATACATTAACCACAGAGTTGAAGTAGTGGTAACTCATCAATATTTTTTCTTGTTAAATTTTTATTGATTATAATATTAAGTTATGTAAGAAAAACTTATTCCTACGATTTCATCAGAGCGGGACAACAACAGAGCAGTATTTGGAAAAATTAAACAAAGCACTTAACGAAGTATGTATTTTTACATTGCTTAATCTCAACATGCTTTTCCTCTGATTTCCTAGGGGCTTTCTTCATCTTAGTTGAAATACTACATTTGATGTGTGCTTTTGAAAAGAGGTTTTTTGATTATCTCCTAGGATTTGTGTGCCATGCGTCATAATTTCTCCCCAACAATTTGGACTTTATTCCTTAGTGTCTTGTAGTTCTTTTCCTTGTTATATGCTCTGGTCATGAGTCCTACCTGTAAGATCATATGCTGATAGTGTGTGGGACAATGTAATTTGTATGATTTAGTCCATAAAATCTGGTACTAATTATATCTATAAAAATAGGATAAGGTATCTTATAAATCATGGGATCTAACAAATCTGTGTAAATTTATTTTCTATTATAAATTTAGCGTGTATTAAAATAATTTATGCCTATTAGTTGGAAATGAATAAAATTTCTCCTTCAAATTATGTCATTTTTGTCATGGTAGCAGAGCTATAGGTCTTCTTAGAAATGAAATCTTTAGTTGTTTAGCCATCCTTGTACATTGTTTTCTGATATCAAAATAAAGTATCTTTACCAGCCTTCATTTCTGTTTATTTCTACTTCCTATGAAAGGCCTTGATTGCCTAAAAAAAGATTGTCCTTGAAGATGTCAGAAATTGCAGAGACAACTATATCTGAATTATAGCAGGTTGTTTGGTCCCACAACCTATAGAAATCCAAAGTATGCGTGCTGCATACAGATTAGATGGGAAAAATGACCTAAAGTGGTCCCAACTTGTTTGTATAGTGCTAAAAGGGAAGATTAACCATAGGTGCTGGACCCAAGCCAGAAGAACCTTGGTTCGAAGCATGGGATCAAGAAGAATCCATAATTATGGCATGGTTGTGGAGTTATAGACACATGCGTGTTTTTAAATATTGCTAAGTATATTTGGGATGCAATTCAACGAATCTATTCCAAAGCTAGGGATGCAGCCCAAATATATGAAGTTAAAGTGCAGACAATGACTAGAAAACAAGGAAACAAAACAATCATTGAATATGGTATATGAAGTTAAGGTGCAGACAATGACTGGAAAACAAGGAAATAAAACAATTATTGAATATGCCAACCAATTGAAATCCTTATGGCAAGAACTTGATAACTACAGAGTGGTAAAACCAAAATGTGCTGATGATGTAGCTATTGTAAAAGACTTCATTGAGCAAGATAGGATTTATGATTTTCTTGTGGGACTCAATCCTGAATTTGATAAAGTAAGGATCCTAATTCTTGGCAAACTAGAGGTATCATGTTTTAATGAGGTTGTGGCACTAATTCCAAGTGAGAAAAGTAGAACACTCATTCTTGAACCACAGGTTACAGACAACTCAGTCATGGTGGCTAGTGATAGCAACAAATCTGCCACAGATATGGAATGAGCATTCTCTTTTAAAATTGGAAAACTAGTTAACCAAAGGCTTAAAATCGTGACAATTTATGATGCAGTTATTACAAGAAGGCATAGCATACATGTGAAAAGTGTTGGAAGCTTCATGGAAAGCCTTCAAGTAAAGAATGGGGATAGAAAGGAGAGCAGTCAAGGAGCAATGCCCAAGTCCATGTTGGTGCAGGACAAAATAGTGAATTAGAACCACAAGAGCTAAGTAGTCTCAACCAAGAAGAGATTGAGAGGGTGAGATCACATATTAGCAACCCTAAACACCCATTAGGTACCTATTCTTTGGCATATTTAGGTGAGTTTTCATTCTTTATTGGATTAAGTATCTTAGGTACAACCTTTGCTAACTCTTGGGTTATAGACTCTGGAGTTACTGACCATATGACTCATTCACCAAATGTTTTTTTCCACTTATTCCTTATATCCTAGTAGTAGAAATATAGCTATAGTTAATGGCTCTTTAACAACTGTAGTAGGTGTGGGAGATGTTAAAGTGAGTCCTTCATTAACCTTAAGGAATGTACTTTATGTCCCTAAATTATCCACAAACTTTATCTCTATACAAAATCTTACTCACGATTTATTTTGCATTGTGGTTTTTCATCAAAGTTATTGTGTATTTCAAGACAAGGATTTGGAGAATATGATTGGACATGCGAAAGAATGGGATGACCTCTACTATCTTAATGCATCGAGTTAGTCAAACATTTCAAGGGTAGATTATCTCATTCCTTTATTTCATTCAATAAAGAAAAGATTTGGGTTCATCATTGCTAACTTGGAAACCCATCTTTTAAGGTTATTAAAATTCTATTTCCTTCTATGTTTAAAGGTTTAGATGTTGAAAATTTTTATTGTGAAGTGTGTGAATTTGCTAAACACAAGCATATACCATTTTCAATTAGTAATAAAAGAAGCTCCACTCCTTTTTAGCTCATCCACAGTGATATTTAAGGTCCTTTTCCTATTCCTAATGTCTCCAGGGAGAGATAGTTTGTCCCGTTCATTGATGATTGTAATCATGTTACTTGGCTTTTCCATCCTAAACATAAATTTGAGGTTAGTTTTGTTCTTCCAAATTTTTATTCTATGGTAAAAAAACCAATTTGGAGTCCATATCAAAAGGTTTGGCCCAGATAATGCCAAGGATTATTTTAATCAAATCTTCACTCCATACTTTCAAAAGGAAGGGATAGTCCACGAGTCCAGTTATGTTAATATCACAGAACAAAATGGGGTAACAAAAAGAAAAAAACTATCATTTCCTTGAAACAACCCGAGTCTTTATGTTTCAAAACAACATGCCTAAATCTTTTTTGGGGAAAGTCGTTTTTATAGCAACTCATCTCTTAAATTGTTTGCCTTCTAGGATCTTAGGATTCAACATCCCCTTGGAAAAACTATTAACCTTCTACATTGCAGTACTCATTACTAATAATCTTTTTCCTAGAATATTTGGGTGCATATCATTTTTCCATGTCCTTAGTCAAGACCGAGGGAAACTAGATCCAAAGGCAATAAGATGTGTATTTGTGGGATATTCATCCACTCAAAACGAGTACAAGTGCTACCACCCTCCCTCTAAGAAGTTCTGTGTCTCAACAGATGTCACTTTTCATGGACAATAGCCTTATTTCAAAGATCCTTCTGAGAGAATTCATCAATGGAAGATAAGGATAAAGGCTTCTTACTTGTCACTTTTCATGCCATAAAATGATACACCTGAACCTACATCACCTAAATTTGCACCACCTAAACCTGAACTTGCATTTAAAGAAGTTAAGAGAACTTGAACCTGCAAATGCAATTGAGAATCCTCAAGAAAAAACATTATGCTCTTGAAAATGTGAGATTTGGCAAAGGACATGTGTTTGCAAGAAAGAAAAAGGTTGCTCCAGAATCTATGCATGTCTAAGAGTCCAACCCAAATCTTTAGAATGAGGTAACAATATCTAATCCTTTATTACAAAATTGAGGTGAGTGATGATAACCATGATTTTCCTATTGCTATTAGAAAAGGAATGAGTGTAGAAAAAGACCTTTATACCTTCTTTCACATTTTTTGTCTTTTAAAAATTATTCACCATAGCATAAAGCCTTTCTTATTAGTCTAAACACCATTACCATCCTTACCACCTTATTTGAGGCTTTGTCCAATGAGAAATGAAAACAAGCTATGGATGTGGAGATGGAGGAATTGGAGAAAAATAAAATTTGGGAGTTAGTGAAGTTTTCGATTGGGAAGAAACTGGCGGGATGTAAATGGGTGTACACAATTAAATATAGAGCAGATAGATCAATAAAAAAGATACAAGGCAATACTCAAACCTTTAGTGAAGTTTTCGATTGGGAAGAAATTGATGGGATGTAAATGGGTGTACACAGTTAAATGTAGAGTAGATGGATCAATAAAAAGATACAAGGCAAGGTTGGTAGCCAAGGGATATACTCAAACCTATGGAATTGATTAACTAGAGACCTTTGCTTTAGTGGCAAAGCTGAATACTTTAGAGTTTTATTGTCACTTGTAGTTACTTATAGTTGGGAATTACAACAATTTAATGTGAAAAGTGCATTTCTACATGGAGAACTAGAAGAAGAAATTTATATGGAGATTCTGCCAAGTTATGGAAAGAATTTGGTTGTTCATACTATTTGTAAATTGAAGAAAGTCTTGTACGAACTCAAACAATCACCAAGAGCATTGTTTGGAAGATTTGCAAGTGTTATGATGATTATAGGATACAAACAAAGCCAATGAAATCACACATTGTTCATTACACTCATCTATAGGGGGAGTCATAATTCTCTTGGTGTATGTTGATGACATAATTGTGATAGGAGATAATTCTAAGAGAGAGATCTTAAGCCAACGTCTGTCTAAAGAATTTGAGATCAAGGCGCTAGGGAGGTTGAAATATTTTATTGGGATTGAGGTTGCTCACTCTATGAAAAGGAATATTTCCTAATAGAAATAAACGAAAGATCTTCTCAAGAAAATAGGTAAAACAACATGCAAACTAACAAATACTCCAATAGATTCAAATACTAAACTTGGAATAGTAGAGGAAGATATTGTAGCAGACAAGTGAGCATATCAATGCTTAGTAGGAAAACTTATTTATTTGTCTCACACATGGCCAGATATAGCATATGTAGTTAGTGTGATTAGCCAATTCATGGGTAATCCGAAGGAAGTCCATTTGCAAGTAGCTCACCGAGTGTCATAGTATCTCAAGGGAACACCAAGGAAAGCAATTGTGTTCGAAAGGAATGGAGGTTTAGCACTTGAAGTATACACGCATGTTGATTATGCTAGGTCAATTGTTGATAGAAGGTCAAGCATTCGATATTGCACCTTTCTTGGTGGAAACCTTGACATGGAAAAAAAAGAAAAAAAAGAAAAGTGATAGTGCGATCTAGTTTAGGGGTTGAATTTCAGGCAATGACTCGGGGTGTTTGTGAACTACTTTAGTTGAAGATTATTCTGGAAGATTTGAATATCAAGTGGAATGGCCCAATGAGGCTCTAATATGACAAGAAGTTTGCCATTAGTATAGCTCACAACTTAGTTCAACATGATAAAACAAAGCACATCGAAGTTGATAGAAACCTTATCAAGGAGAAGTTAGAGAGTGGGTTGATTTGTACACCTTACATGTCTACACATAGACAACTTGTAGACGTACTTACCAAACGGTTAAGCAATCTAATGTTTCAAAGCATCGTATCCAAGCTAGGAATGACTAATGTCTATTCACCAGCTTGAGGGGGGTGTGGGAACATGTAATCGTTATGATTATGTCCATAAAATCTACTACTAATTGCGTCCATAAAATTAGGATAACAGTATTATCTCATAAATCATGGGATTTAACAAATCTATACAAATTTATTTTCTACTTGACGGGGAGTGGGAAAATGTAGTCAATATGATTATGTCCATAAAATCTAGCACTAATTACGTTCATAAAATTATGATAAAGTATCTTATAAATAATGGGATTTAACAAATCTGTACAAATTTATTTTCTATCTTGTACGAGGGTTAGTATGTATAAAGCCAAAATGTGTCTATTAGTCAGAAATGAATGAAATTACTCCTTCAAATTGTCATTTATATCACAGTCATCAAGTATTTAAACGAGTTTTTAGAGTGTCAATAATTTTGGTGTTTCCTAACGTGATGCTAATTACTTAATAGGTGCGCATCTTTGTTTAATTGGTTCTTTTAATTCTTTAAATTAGAATGCTAGCATGCCTTGAAGTTCTATATGTTTCTCCTTTCCTTTTCTAGTTTTCTTTTTTTGATCTTTAATATCCAATGAATTCATAATTGTATACCTATTTCATTTGGTTATGTGGAACTAAAAACACCTATTATAGGTTGCAGAGACTCCTAATTTTAAGCCTCAATTGGTGATATACAATGCTGGCACTGACATTCTGGATGGAGATCCATTGGGGAGGTTGAAGGTATTATTTACTTTAGATGTATTGTTATTAAAACATTAATACTAAATTTATTTAATTGCTACATGTTGAAATCTAAATGATTTGATATCTAATGACCTATCTATGAAAGTGTAAAAATGATGTAAAGTTGTTCCAAAGATATTTTGGTACTAAAGGAAGAAATATTAACAAAACTTTACTAATGGTTTGAAATATAATAATCAATATTTAGTTTGTTGTCATAAGATTTTTTTGTTGTGCTTATGCTTGGCTGTTGTAACAGATTAGTCCTTGTGGTGTAATAAACCGAGATGAAATGGTTTTC
>JANIPM010000008.1:47608796-47623843 GCA_027478405.1 Erythroxylum cassinoides | reverse complement strand
CATCTAATATGGGGGCAAGAACGGTAATATACTTAATTAAACATCTGGTTAGTAAGCTGCTCGTCGTACGTTATCAGGAACTTAACGGAAAACAGTTAACTAGCTCGGGATAAAATAAAAGAAAAGAAAATGAAGATAGCGATGCGATGGCGTCGTGTGAAAGGAGTGGCAGGGAGTGGTGGGCGCGGACTTGGGAAGGACGGAACATCCCAAGTTTGAAAACTGACTCACAATAAACCCGGCCGCAAATGGATCCACATTTGCAAATCAACTTCCTAGCGTCAAGCCTTAGGGGTCCACTAAACCAATGAAGTGGGACCCAAAAGCGTCTCCTTCTCTCCTTTAAGCTTTTGAGTTTTGACTTTTCTTACTTCATACGTGGTATCGTTGGGTCCCACTACCGTTTCGAGGGCTTTTTTGTAATAAAAAAACATGAAACTAAATCTAAATCCCTGTGAAGTAAATTCAACTAAAATAAAAATACATAAATGCGTATTTGATTTTCTTTTCTGTTGTTTTGACGTTCGTCTTTGTCTGCAAGCAAAGTTACAAAGAGCTGCCCGTCCAGGGTTTGTGATTTGTCTATTCAATCTTGCTCAGTTAGTTTGCGATTGCAGGGAGGCTATTCGTTTTATTTTCTCGGAAACGAAGCGGCAAATAACAGCTGAAGTATTCTTTGGATTTTTTTCTGCGTCTTTGTTTTTTTTAATACCTTTTCTCGTGGTTGTGGGAGTAACAGGAGGAGAAGAAATAGAAAAAACACTTACAACCTATTTGGAAACCATCGAATTGAATTCATTAACAAATTGAATTCAATTACATTAATGAGATTGAATTGAATTCAATTTACATTATTTGGAACAAATCCAATAATATTAGAATTGAATTCAATTATACTGTTTGGACCAAATCTAATAATATTAAAATTGAATTCAATCATTTCATATGACACATTTACCCGTAACTAAAAAAATAATGTTATTAACTAATAAACATTTACACTTACATAGAGCAACTTATAAACATCAATTTCATTATAAGTATTAATTGATTGCAAATGATATCAGACTAGATTGAGATATGAAAATAATAGAAAACTATTATAGTTTAGAAGCTTAAAAATGCATGAACGAGCAGTAGTTCTTTGGCATTGATAACTACAAGGCACTATCAAAATTTGATATTTCACTCCAAATTATATATAATATTTTAATCAAATTTATTTAAAATAAAATTTAAAATTTTCTCAATTTAAATTTTAAAAAACTTAGCAGATTTTAATTAAATGTTGATTATAATATTAAATTTTAAAAAGAAATTAAAAAATTATTAAGATCTAAAATTGAATAATCTGAATATAAACATAACTTTTGTGCTTTGGGTCAAAGATGGCTGTGAGGATTGGAGAAGGCATATATTAGATAGCGTGAATGACGCAGCCAAGTAAAAGTAGTTTTTTGATCATTTGAACTAGATCTCTCTTAATGAAGTCTGCACGCACTGTGTGGTAAACAGCCATCGGCGATTTGCTTCTGGCAGCGGCTAGGCTTTGGGTCTTTCAAACTTCACATTTCCTCCGATCTCTCTTTTGTTCCCGACCACGTTCTTCTCGATCTCTTCTCGGGTCGTCAAGTTCCACAGACGAAACGGGACGTCGGCAGTTGGGTTTGTCTGTATGGTTCACAAGCATCACAGTAAGTCTTTCGTTTTCTCTCATTTGTAACAACAAAAAAAAAATGACGCAGCCAAAGGAGTTCAATTCACGTGAATTATAGCGTGAATTGAACTTACAAAGGAGGTGGGTTTTAAACCCATGTAAGAATTCAATTCATCTATATTGTTTGGTTCCAAACAAAGGAATTGAATTCAATTACAAGATTGAATTCAATTCCCTACATTCCAAACAGGCTGTAAATCTTCAGAAGAAACCTGGACAAGGATGAATAGTTAAACGTTTCTGCTTCGATGACAGTAGATTTTACTTGCTGTTCATCACTGGACGTCTGAGCAAATCGAACCGCCGCTTTTGCCCACCATCTGCTCGAGGAAATGCTTTGCCCACGCACAGCTTATTTGATATCCCAGCAAAGCGTATTTTGTTTATCTCTCTAAGGAAGCTTTCACATTTTTGCCATGGCCTCCAAGCTACTGGCCCACCTCCGAGCAATATCAAGTACCCATGTTTCTAAATTCTCAGCTAAACCTTATCATACACTCCAACTCCTTAATGCCATAACTTCTCAGAGTCAAAGTCCCAATCTTTGCTGTTTTCGACTTATTTCCACCACTACCCTTCGTTCTCCATCTTCCGGTGATAGTACTCAGACGCAAAGCCAATCGCAAACTAAGTCGTCTTTGAAAGATATTGAGCTCGCTAAATTCTCCGCCATTGCTGATACTTGGTAAGTGTTGCTACCTTTTTTTTTGGGGGGGGATGATTCTTGTTTATGGAACGTTATACAATCTTTTTCTAGCTTCTTGTTAATTGTCTTTGTAAAATTGTGAAAATGAATAGGTGGGATAGTGAAGGGCCGTTTAGACCACTGCACGCCATGAATCCGACAAGAGTTGCTTTCATTCGGTCTACTCTTTGCCGACATTTCAGGTACTCTCTATGATATTCTACGAAATAATAATTTGGCATCATTTTGAAGATTTAACTATTGGGTGATTTATTTTTCGAAAAAGAAAAAAATTATTAGGTGATCATATTAACGTGTCTTTGGATATAGAATTTCTGAATTTCATTTTTTGTTTTGTCTGGTGCCTAAAGAATAAATTGGGTGCAATTGTCTTGTAGAGTTATTGTAATTTATGCTCAAAGGGGAGTTGTTCATTAGCTAGATACTTTGTTCGACGTTTATTTTACATTTGTTTCCCTAAATTTGGATACTGGGGCTTTAATTTGTAACTTATTAGCTCTATTTGTCTCAGGAAGGATCCGCTGTTACCTAGGCCTTTAGAAGGCATACACGTTCTTGATGTTGGCTGTGGTGGTGGAATTCTTTCGGAGGTTTACCATTTACTTTGCTTAACTGCTTTGGACTCTCCACTAGCTTGGATTCCAATATGATTAACAAACAAGAGAATTATGTAGCCGTCAATACACTATTATATGTGACTTGCCAACTCTAACGTGTTCAGTGGCTGAGGGATGCAGCCTAGGAAAATAAATCAGATGGGAAATAGTTAGATGGAAATTTGAGTTGGTGTGTATGGAAAAGGAGACTATAAACATGGCTGCAACTTTTCTAGACGTTTTTCTGGACTGATAAAAAGATCAAATATCCTACTTAAAGCTAACATATTATTTTCTCATTCTCAATGATACTTGTCTGTTTGGTTGGACTCTTATGTGTAATCTGTCTGTTGAATAACTAAGATGTCATGATTGATACTAATATTTGTTGCTGGAACTGGTTCCTCTTCTTCTCTTGTGTTGCAGCCTTTAGCTCGAATGGGAGCAACCGTTACAGGAGTCGATGCTGTGGAGAAAAATATCAATATTGCCCGCATTCATGCTGTATGGTTATAATATTACATTCTATATGGATGTGTATACTGGAATGCTAATTTTGATCTTTGTAAAAGATAACTAAATTCTTTCTATTCAGTATAGGGTATTTGCTAATTTGCGGTGAAATATTTTTACAAGCAATATATGATTGCAATTTGATGGCTGCTGTTCCAGCTGGAGAAATTATTCTGCGTGGGCATTCTTTGTCTTGTCAATCTCTGAAAAGTACTGGGGCGGTGATAAATCTCCATTTAGCTGATGGATATAGGAAAACTGGGCAACTGACTTGAGAATGGTGTATAGCTTGAGATCAACTTTCTTTTCATCTTTCCTGCACATTTTAGCCTTGAATATCCGAAATCGAGAACCTTATTCAATCAGCTTCTTAGAACAGTTGATGTTGAAACAGTTAGTTTGATGTCAGTTGACTTTGGAACGTCGGGTTACACATCTGACATTACCAAGATAGAGGATTTTTTTAAAAATTTTCTAAAAATTTTACTTATTCCTGTTTTCATTAATCATGAAATCCGAGTTATTCCAGTTCAGCATCATCTTTTTGGAATATACTATTGTTAGGTTTAAAGCTTTTTAACTTGTCATATTTAAAATGGTCTTGCTTCAGTTTTTCTAATAATCTTTTTCTCTGTACAGGATTTGGATTCAGCAACTTCGCCAATTGAATACTGTTGCACAACAGCTGGTACAAGACTATTTTGCTTATTTTTCAATCCTTTCAGCAACCTGATTCTTGCCAAGTTGTCAATGTTTCCTCTTCTAGCAAGCTTGCCCATCTTAGAAACTAAACATTGTATTACTTTTTGATAGATGGAACTCATTAGTTCACTATACTTCATTTTCTCATTTGCTCATTTTTCAGCATGCAGTTTGTGAGATGCAATGTATTTGTTTTTGAAGAACCTCTCTACTGTGTAATTTCTTGGTCTATCAATGTCCATTACTTGGTGTGAGCTGATCAGACCTTCATAGTCAATGGTGATCGACTGCATGTGTTAGGACTCTAGAACTTTAATGCTGGAATTCCTCTATATTATTTCAATATATTCGTAAACTATATATATGACTACCGAATAGTAAGGTAGCTCTTCTCCCTAACCAGAGCAGAGTTGCTCCTCTCTCCCTAACCAGAGCAGAAATGCTCCTCAGAAGGTAACAATCCTTCTGTCACTATTTTCTCACAAATATTCTCCCTGCCTCTCTCTTCTCTGCCTACCCCTTTATAGACCCCCCTTAGGTACATTCGGTTATAACTAATTTCTTCTAGAATAATCTTCTCTCTCTCTCCTGAAGATCCTAACATTGCCGCCTCCTTGAAGAGCAGCCTTGTCCTCAAGGCTGAAGTGAGGAACCATGGTGCATTCCCTCTTCAGTTATCTGCGTCCAATGCAATTATTTCTCCATTGTCATCCAAGGTTTCGTTGTCGTCCAGAATCAGTAGGCGTAATTGTTTTTCAGCACATGAATGAAGAGGATGAAACCTTTCTCCACACCGGAAACATAAGCCTTTTGCTTTTCGGTCCATTAGCTCATGGTAGGACAGATGACGCAGACCCCGATTCTTTTCTGTTTGTCCTCGCCGATCACCATCTGGCCTTCTGGTTGGTGTCGCCGGTAGAGGGGTGGCTGTTCTGGGCGGCGCATGTGTTTCAGCTGGCACCCCCGTCATCTCCCGATGACTCGCAGCTCCAATTTCATCCCCAAATCGCCCACGACCCATCGGGTTTGGACCCTCCATCTCACGGTGATGGGTCGGCCCGACCCGATAACTCCACCTCATATTCTGTCCGCGAGATGAGTGCCAGGTGCGCGTGTGAGTCCCAGTCACGTCTCCTCCCTCCAGTTCGCCGTTCACCTCCTCTTCTACCGCTCTCGCAATCTTCATCATCTGGTATCTGTTCAAGGGTCCGAACGTTCTCACCCTCCTTCGGATGTCAGCCCTTAACCCACTCATAAAATACCCCATAAATTGCTCTTCCGGTAGCCGCCCAACCTGTGAAGAGATAAACTCAAACGTCTCTATGTATTCTTCCACCGAATCCGTCTGCTTCAGATCCGACAACTCCTCAAAAGGGTTTTCGAACCTTCTTCCTCCATATCGATCAATCAACGCCTTCTTAAAAACCCCCCAACTCAAATCTGTCTCCGTCTCCCTTAGAAGATTAAACCAGTGGATCGTTGAGCCCTCCATGCTCAAAAGGGCCAGTTTTATCTTAACCTCATCCGAGGTATTATGCACCTCGAAATACACCTCTGCCCGAGTGATCCACCCCGTCGGGTCAGACCCATCGAACATGGGTAATTCTACCTTCCTCACCGACATCCTGTACTCGTCCATATTGCCCAACGACTGCTCCGACTGAACATGCTGCTGTGTTCGCTGGTGATCTCTGTCTCCACCTCCCATGTTCGGCCTTCTCTCGTACGTCTCACTTCCTTGTCCCTCCTCTGGACGCTTGCCCAACATTTTACTCATCTCTACCAGTAATGCTCGCTGCATTTCTCCCATGGCCATACGCAGTGATGACTGCATCTCTTCTACCCCAGCTTCCAGACTTGCCATGCGGGATTCCAATAGCTCAACTCTGTCCGACATCTTCGGTGGCATCAAGGTATGTTACTCTAAATCTGTTTTGTGTTTGTGGAAGTCCTCCGATCGCTGATCCTCCCCTCTCTTCTTATCCGGCAGGTCGGACCAATGTTAGGACTCTACCTTTAGAACACTAGGATTTAACTATATTATTGCTATATATCGGTACAGTGTTCAACACTACCGAATAGTAGTATATCACTTCCTCCTAACCAGAGCTGATGCTCCTTACTAACCAGAGCAGAAATGCTCCTCAGAAGGTATGAAGCCTTCTGTCACTATTTTCTCACAAATATTCTCCTTATCCTTCCCTTCTTCTCTTCCTCCTTTTATAATCTCCCTAGTACATACGGTTATAACTAACTCTTGTTCTAGAATAATTCTTTCTCTCTCTCCCGAAGGTCCTAACAGATTTCCATTCATATTTATTAAACAAGTCTAAGTCTTGCCACAAACGTTTCAGAGAATTAAAGTACTTAGTAATACTATCCTCACCTTGGTGGATCTCACCCAATTTGAGAGTTAGTTCATACACTTGGGACTGGTTTTCCAAATCAGAATACATTTGATTCACGTCGTCCCATAGCTCCTTAGCTGTGTGGTAACACATATAGTTGAAACTAATATCTTCCTCCAAAGAATTTACCAGCCATGCCATCACCATAGAATTTTCGACATCCCATATTCCGTGTGTATGATCATCCGCCGTAGCTTCCTTTTTGTTACCAGTCAAATATCCAATCTTGCCTCTCCCACAGATGTGCATTCTCACTGATTGGGACCAGGGAAGAAAGTTCTTTCCATTCAGTTCGCTACTTTCCATTCAGTCGTATAGTAGTGATCTGAATGGAATGAGAATCTGAGGTACTATTGTGTGGTGGAGGCGTTTGAACTAGGTTAGTGGATTCACCAATGTCAGACATGGTTGACATAAGATTGGCAGGATTAGAAACAATAGGTGGCGGCTAGGGTTTTTTTATTGTTCAGGTATGGCTTTGATAACGTGCAGAAATTCTAAACTGTTGTATTTCACTCACATTTTCGACAGTTTATGGATACAAATATATATAGAAATAGAGGGGGGTTATTCTAGGAAACTAATATCTTTACATAATATCCTAATATCTGTATATAATATCAGATCTAATTCCCTAACTATTTAGGATTCAATAATATCGAGGAAATATCCAGTTTCTAGTGATGAATTAGCAAGTTCTACAAATCTTAATGTAGTGAGACGTATACTTATAATTCCTAAGGTTGAATAATAGAAGAAATGGTTTCATACTACTATTTTCTTTACTCAAGTTAGGTGCAAAGATAAAATATGTAATCTTATCATTAATGGAGGAGGTAGTATGAATTTGATACCGAAGAACATGGTAAAGAAATTGAATTTACTAACAGGAGAACATCTACATCTCTGCAAGGTTGCTTGGGTGGATAATTGTACTATACTGGTTGCTTAAAGATGCTCGGTGTCCTTCAAATTAGGAATATATGAAGACCGTATTTGGTGTGATGTTATTCCTATGCAAGTATCTCTCATTTTACTTAGTCAACTGCTACTTTATGATTGATGTGTACTTGGAAAAGCAAACACCTATCAGTTTATATTACATGAAAAGAAGATAATTTGGAAGCCTATGAAGTTAGACAAGGTAGAAAAAAAAAGAGGAAGTAACAAGGCAACCATAAATGTCAAGAAAAAGCTTCTTAATATCTTTAAGGATAGAGAATTCGATGCTGTTAGCCAGAAGGGAATTGTGTTTGCATGAGTAAGGGAAGTAACATAAACAATACCTGAAACATTCCTTGCCTTACTAAAAGAAGTGGGTCCTTACACTAGATGATGTACCAGGTGATTACCTCCTTTACGAGATGGTCAAAATGTTACTGACTTGGTACTTTGATTTACTCAGCCAAATCTTCTGGCCTATCACTTTGAGTCCTATCAAGAATGAAGAGTTGAAGAAACAAGTAAAGGAGTTGTTGAAGAAAGGAATTTTTCAACAAAGTCTTAGTTCGTTTGCAATTCCAGTTCTATTGACTCCTTAAAAGTATGGAAGTTGGCAAATGTGTACTGAATTGTTGGGCGATAAATAAGATCACAATAAGGTATAGATTTTTAATACCTTGTCTTGATCACAAGTTAGATATGTTGAATGGAGTTACTATCTTTACCAAGATAGGCTTACAAAGTGGGTACCATCAAATTAAAATCAAACCTAGAGATGAATGAAAATGGCTTTCAAGACTAAAGAGAGACTTTATGAGTGTTTGGTGATGCCATTTGGACTCTCTAATGCTTAGCACTTTTGTAAGAGTGATGAATCAAGTGTTTTGACCTTTGTGGTATATTTTGATGATATATTAATATATACAAATATATACGAAGTCATTTGTCTTATTTTATGAAACAAATTAATTCCTAAACATCAGTCATTGACTAAGAAAATTATAATCAGCCTAAATTAATGAAAGATTACATTTAGCCTAAATTAGTAAATCTGAATCTTAGCTATTACTTAGCTATTTACAGCTATATCAGATTTGATTTTCTAACTCTCTCCCTCAAGCTAGAGAATAAATGTTTTCCATCCCTAGCTTGCTAGTAATGTTTTGGAAAGTTAAGTTGTCTAGTCCTTTTGTGAGCATGTCTATCATTTGACCATTTGTGGGAACATAAGGTGTACAAATTAATCCACTTTCATTATTTTCCTTGATGAACTGTCGATCTATCTCAACATTTTTTGCTTTGTCATACTGAGCTGGATTATGTGCAATGCTTATAGGAGACTTGTTGCTGCAATACAACTTCATAGGTCCATGCCATTTAACTTGCAAGTCTTAAAAAATTTTCTTTATCCACAAGAGTTCACAAATTCCTTGAACCATTGTACGGAATTTAGATTCTGCACTTGATCTAGATACTACTGCCTGTTTGTTGCTCTCCAAGTCACTAAGTTTCCTCCAATCGATGTACAATATTCAGTTGTTAAGCATTGATCTGATAGTGAACCAGCATAGTTTGCATCTGTGTAGGCTTCTATAGTTAATTTTGCTCCTCTTCTAAACATGATTCCTCTTCCAGAATTAGCTTTCAAGTATTGAACTACTCTATACGCAGCCTGTAATTGAACTTTATTAGGATCATGCATGAATTAACTTATAATGCTCACAACATATGCAATATCAGGACGTGTATAAGACGAGTATATTAGTTTTCCAACCAACTTTTGATACCTTCATCATCTCTTGCTTCACTCAACCGATGATTCTTTTCGATTGGTGTATCAATGGGCTTACATCCCCTCATTCCTATCTCTCGTAAAAGATCTAAAATATGTTTTTGATGGGAAATAAATATGCCTTCTTTAGACCAAGCCACTTTAATTCCTAGAAAATATTTGAGTTTCCCAAGCACTTTAATTTCAAATTCTTTCACAAGTCTAACATTAAGCTTTAGAATTTTCTTGTCATCGTCACTCATCACAATGATATCATCAACATGTACTATCAAGATTGTAAGTTTCCCTGCTTCCATGTGTCTAAAGAAGAGAGTATGATGCCTTTGGCTTTGTTTGTAGCCAATACCAAGCATTATTTTTACAAACTTTCCAAACCAGCCCCGCGGTGATTGCTTAAGTCCATAAAATGCTTTTCTCAACCTGCACACTTGGTTATCTTTAAAATATTTCTCAAAACCCGCCGGAGGCTCTATATACACCTCTTCTTTAAGATCACTGTGTAAAAAGCAGTTTGACTTCAAATTGCTGCACACACCAATAGAAATTAACAGCTAAAGATAAAAGAATGCCAACTGTGTTCATCTTGGCCACTGGATCAGAAGTCTCCTAATAGTTTGGCTATTAACCTAGCCTTGTACCTCTATAAGGACCCATCTACTTTAAACTTAATTGCATACACCCACTTACTTCCTACTAATTTCTTGTCTTTTGGACGATCAACAATTTCCCATGTATTATTTTTTAGTGCACTCATTTCCTCATTCATGGCAAGTTTCCAATTCTCATCACTAAGTGCCTCATTGAATTTTTGGGGAATAGGAATTGTTTCTAAATTAGTGAAAAAACAACGGTGTTTATATGAGATTTTATTCAAAGAAACAAAGTGAGAAGTAGGGTATTGAGTGCAATTTCTAATTCCTTTCCTAACAGCTATAGGAACATCTAAATCATCAATCAATGGAGAGGGTATTTTGATGTGTACTTGATTTCGAAGTCAAATCTTGAATTTGCAGTTGAGTGGAATTGGGCTCTTTCTCCTTGAGTAGACTAGGATAGGCTTTTTCACTGCTGGTTGTTTAATTTGGGTTGATTCTGATGTGTTAAGAAGCTGTTCGTGTGGCTGATCAAAGGGCAGTGTAGGTGATAAATTTGAATTTTTAGGCTGAACAGTTTCAGGTTGACCAGTGACCTGTAAATCTGGGAAACATTAGCTCATGTTCTTTATCTTCACTCACACTCTCCCCTTGAAGGTGAGAATCTGAATAGAAAGGTTGTTTCTCAACAGAAACATCCATTGAAATGAAAAATTTACGAGAAGTAGGATGATAGCACTTATAGCCCTTTATTGTGGAAGAGTAACCAACAAAGAAGCATTTTAATGCTCTTGGATTGAGTTTTCCTTAATTAGTGTCATGAATATGAACAAAAACCACGCAACCAAAGACTTTTGGGGGTAATTTGGAATCTATTTGTAAATTTGGGTAATACTCATGAAATAGACTTATTGGACTCTTGAAACCAAGAACTTTAGAGGGCATCCTATTTATCAAGTGGGTTGCAGTAAGGACAAATTCCCTCCAATAGAATTTTGCAACATTATTTTGAAATAACAATGTTTGTGTAATTTCTAAGAGGCGTCTATATATGTACTCTCGGCTACCCCATTTTGTTGTGATGTGTTATCATATGATGAATAATGAACAATATTTTGGTTGAAGTAATCTCTTACATTATCATTACGTAGGTTTTTTATTCTTACTCCAAATTGGTTTTTTGATCATTTGGAAAAATGTTGAAAATTTCCCTAACTTCATATGTGTTTTTCATCAAATATACCCTTATTGCTGTACAATCACCCATAAAGGTAATAAACCACCTTGCCATAATGTTTAGAATTCTAGGACTCCATATATATTGGAGTAGATTAATGGAAAAGGAATCATACTTCTAGTATTATTCAATGGATAGGAAACACACTTGTGTTTAGCAAGTTCACACATCACAATGCAAACTACTCATTTCAACATTTTTGAATATCAATGGGAACATAGTTTTGAGCAAACTAAATGGTGGATGACTAAGATGGTAAAGGTGGAACCAAATGTCCTCTTTATTGGTAGAATAGCTAGAGAGATAAGACTTTGAAAGGGAGCAGTTTTTGTCTTCCTTAGTATCAAGGATATAGAACCCATTCCTTTCCTTAGCAAGCCTTATCATCTTCTCTGAGATCAAATCCTTCAAAATACTCTGTGGGATAGAAAATCACTTTGTAATTCAGGTCACAAGTAATTTGTTTTATGGACAAGATTGACAGCTAATTTAGGAACATGTATGACATCTTTTAACATAATTGTGGAAGTAAGAGGAATAGTTCCCTGATTTGCAACAATAGTAAAAGTTCCATCTGCAATTTTGAATTTTTTGTTGCTAGGACGTGGTATATATGAAGTAAAAGACTGTTGTGAGAAAATCATATGGTTGATATCACCCGAGTCTATGATCCAAGTACTACTTTGGATAGGAAAAGAGGCAGTAAGAGCATAAGAATTAGAGGACTTACCTAGAGCTTTCAGGTTTCTATTAGGACCCTTAGTCATAGATTGAGTCACAGACGATGTACAGAGTAATCTTGCAACTCTATTATATCTCTGTTCTTGTTAGAATTCTTTTTTCTGCCTATTTTGGAAGAAGAAAAGAAATTCAGCTCTAAGGGAGACAGAAACCTTGGACCTCGTTAGAGAGAGCTCCAAACTTCTATTTTGATAAAATATGACTTACTTCTTTATTCATAAAACTTGGACCTCGTTAGAGAGAGCTCCAAACTTCTATTTTGATAAAATATGACTTAGTTCTTTATTCATAAAATAGCCTTTATATAGGCAGTGGTCATATAGGAAAAGGAAATAAGAAAACCCGAACTAATATGATTTCCTAGAGTAATAAGGAAACTAGTAATATGTTTCTAATAATAAACCTAAAACCTTTTAAGCACTTTAAATAAAACTTGTAACCTAATTAACGTAATTTACGGCTGTATTTATGGCCTATAAACACGACCACAACAGTTTCTCAGCTGATTTCTACATGGACTGCAACTTTTCTATTTCTCCCCTAAGAGTTTGCAATCATCTTAATTTGCCTGTTCATTAGGAACAACTTCAGCATTTCTCATGTGCGCTAGAGTATCCACCAGGATTACCTCCCTTTCCCAACATTGGAAGGTTTTCTATGTAGTTTCCAATAAGTATCTTTGGAGTGACGTGCCTTCATACGGTAAGGTTGCTTCTCTCCTTTATTGGCCTCAATACTATATCCATCCTTTGTGGAATTTATAGATGATCCTTCATTTATTGGATTGTCAATGATCACTCCTTTGTGACTCTCCTCAGCCTATATTATAGAAAAAACACCCTTTCGAGAACTCGGAACTCGAACTTAATCAAAATCTAGGTTCATAAAAATTCAAAGATTCTCTCTCTTTCTACAAACCTTCGCAGCGTCGCAGCATCTTGTCCTTATTTCATTTTAAGATTTTGATAGTAATCCTATTCAAGCCATAAACTTTTCATAGTACTATAATACTCAATCACCGAAAGATTACCTTGCTTTGTGGTGTTGATTTGGTTTGGATCTCATAAATTACTGCAGCATCTTGCATTTTTTAATAGTTTGACAAACGGTTTCCCAAATTTCCCTTGCAGTTGTTAAAAACATACAAGTCCAAAAACAAACAATTCCAGCTCACTTCAGGTGTCATAGAGTTCCACAACCATGATTTGATCATGAAATCTTCTTTATCCCATTTTGCAAAGGTCTGATTCCTACAAGATGGCTCACTTATCCTTTTCTTTGAGAAAGGTTTTAACCACTTGAGAACATTGAAAATGATTTTGACCATTGAGCCTATTAAAAAAAAAATGTTCTTCAAATCTTCTTTTGACTGAGCTAATGTCTCGGTTAATAGATTGACTCTCAAATGAATACGACATTATGAGACAGCCAAAACAGAATTAAGTGAAGAAGAATTGAAAGAAGTTTGGCAACTAGTACCCATGATTTAGAGGAAGTTTTTGTGTTTGAAAGTGTCATAGAGAGGCTTTGATACCATGAATAGAAACTTAAATTCTATTTCTCCATATACTGAATACACTAATATATACAAAAACATTTTTCTTATTTTAAGAAACAAACTAATTCCTATACATCAGTCATTGACTAAGAAAATTATAATCAACCTAAATTGATGGAAGATTATAATCAGCCTAAATTAGTATATCATAATCCTAGCTATTAATCAGCTATTTATACCTATATAAAATCTTGTAGAAGACCAAATAGTCTGATTTTCTAACTGCATGCTCTTTACAATTAGCATCACTATCTCTCATACAAGGAGTTAATTTTATATTCGGATCATGAATCTCTTAAGCACTTAAAGCAAAAGAACTTAAACAAAAAGCACGCCTTGTGGAGTGAATTTTTGGAGCAATTTAACTTTGTTATTAAACATCGAATAGGAGTTGAGAATAAGGAAAGAAATGTATTGAGTAGAAAGAGCCATTTGCTTAACACTTTGGCAGTAAAAGTTGAGGGGTTTGCCAAGGAAAAAAATTGTTTCCAATCAAGATTTTGGAATAATCTATTCAGAAATTGCAACTGGACAAAGAGCCATCACTTTCCTTTTGTGATCCACGATGATTACATTTTCAAAGGAAATCGACTTTGCCTACCCGCTTCTATAAGGGAGCATGTGATTTGGGACTTACATGGAGAAGGGGCAGCAGGGCACATTGGAAGATATAAAATTATTGGCCCTCTTTGGAACTGGATGTGTCTAAGGTCATAGGGCAATGTTGAACATGTCAATTAGCCAAAGGAAAGAAACAAAATTGTGGATTATACACACTACTGCTCGTGTCTCATGAGCCATGGTAGGAAATAAGTATGGTTTTTGTCTTGCAAATTCCTAAAACTATAAGAGGTTATGATTATATTTTTGTGGTGGTGGGTAGGTTTTCTAAGATGAGTCATTTTGTTCCATGTTCCAAGACTTACGATACTATCCATATTGCTTAACTTTTCTTCAAAGAGTTTATATGTCTCCATGGATTATCTTTAACCATCATCTTTGATCATGACTTGAACTTTGTGAGTTATTTTGAAAAATTCTGTGGAAAATATTGATCACTAAACTTTAATTTTCAAGCTCTTTCTATTCGCAAACCAATGGATAAACGAAG
The DNA here is from genome assembly GCA_027478405.1 of Erythroxylum cassinoides. Lineage (NCBI taxonomy): Eukaryota > Viridiplantae > Streptophyta > Magnoliopsida > Malpighiales > Erythroxylaceae > Erythroxylum > Erythroxylum cassinoides. The sequence continues at coordinate 47,609,227 of JANIPM010000008.1, read as the reverse complement.
GTGGTGGATAGAAGCTTGAGAGACTTGTTAAGATGTTTGGATAGAGTCAATGTGAAAAATTAGGACCCAATTCTTCCTTTGCCAGAATGTGCATGCAACAATTCTATAAATATGTTAGTTTTGAGATAATCTCAAGAGTTCAACCAAGAAAGCCGATTGATATGTTTCCTTTACCACAAACAACACGAGTTAGTATTGAACCTAAAGTCTTTGTACAACACATAAGGGGCATATTTGATGAGGTACGATGAAAGATGATAACTAACAACTTGTCTTATAAAGAACATACTGATCAACCTCATCTATTGGTGGAATTCAAGGAAGGGGATATGGTGATGGTTAAGATTTGTCGAGAGTGTTTTTCAAAAGAAAAATATAAGAAGCTTCATTTATGGAGCGTTGGATCTTATAAGATCAGCAAGAAGATATGC
>JANIPM010000008.1:47570577-47593416 GCA_027478405.1 Erythroxylum cassinoides | reverse complement strand
CTACAATTGATGTAAACAAGTCAATATATGATTTTGATGTTTAGGTAGTGTGCGCTCATCACCTTTATGGTACAACAACATGTTTAGCACTGCAAGCGTTATAAGCACAAGGTTTCAGAACAGCTAAAGTCGGGCTCCGGGAGCGGGGTCCGACAGAATAAGTAGTAGAATCATGAGAAGCCTGAAGAATATGGAAAATTTTTCTTGCTCATTCGAAGCACATCATCTTCTTCAAAGCTTCATCTTCTTCCTCTCTTTCACATACTCTCCAAGAACAAAGGCAAGAGCTAGCACTTTCTTCTTTGTTCTAGCTATTTTTGGATCAAAGAGTTTGATTCAGTTAGATTTTCCGACCTTTTCATGAATACCGTTAGAGACGGTCTCCTTTGGTCGTTATGGTTTGAGAATTCTGGTACTTCTTTGTATAGACACATAGATCCTAGACTTCAGGAAAGTCTTGGAATAATTTTTTTTGTTTTCTGCACCATGTGCATGTGATGCGTGCATCAGAATTTTCCTACATTTATGGCATATGAGCTCTGAAAAATGGACTCATTTTATTTATGGTGTAAACTTCGGTTTCTCCATTTTGTTCCGTGGACCCTCGAGCTATTTGTTTGTGCATGGCATTTGATTTGTTGAACATGATGAATGATTGAGTACTGTGCACCGTTGAGTGGATATTTGATATGTTCTATGTGATGACAATTGCTTAAGTATGAGTTTATGAGCTTGAATTGTGATGATTGAATTCTTAGAAAAAAACATGTGATATAGATGTATATTGATAGGTATATATATATATATATATATATATATATATATATATATGCTTGAATTTGTGACTAATTACTGATGGCTATAAATATATTAGTCACTGAGCTCTATAGCTCAACCTATATTTTTCACTCCTCAGGTGCAGATAAGACGAGTGTTGAACCTTGCAAGGCATCAAAAACTCCAAGATAGCTAAAGATCTTTTAGACTAAGTTAATGACTTTTTGGATAGCTTTATAGGCATATCAAGCATTGAGCATCCTTATGTATTTTGTTTAAGTTAGTGATATGTATGATAATATGTAAGTGAAGCTTGTATAAACTATTTTTGGATTCATTAATGAATATGATTGCGTTTTGCTTATGACCTTCCAAATTTGTGCATTGCATTTTTAAGCTTTCATAGGGGTAAGAATTTGTGTTCTAAATTTTAGGGAAAAACTGTATTGATCTAGGCTGAATTAGTCAAAGTTGTCTTCTTGGAAGTTGTAGATTATCTTTATAGTTTCCCAATGATATAAAGTATGAAATTTTTGGATATTGGAGTTGATAGATATGTTCTTTATTATTTAGTAATGCTGCATAGGATGTGTACGGGACAGCTATAGTAAATGATGAGAATTGGCTGTAAATTATGAATCAAATGAGTAGAGATTAGGGAGTTTAATGAAACAAAGTTGGTATTTGAATTGATATTAAATGATATTGCATTAGAAGAGGTGAGTTTGGGGAGATTATGAGTGAAAGTGAAGTTAGATTGGACGTAGGAACCATTAGAGATGCCTTGAAGGGAGTTTTGTCTCACTTATGTCCATTAGAGGGACCTTCTCGGGTCTGAAAGTGCCCCAAGCCCAGTCAATGTCCATTAAACAGACATTAGGACCATTAATCAAACCTTCACAGGTCTGGAAGACACCCCAGAGCCCATGTATGTCCATTAGGTGGAGGTGTATGTCCGTTTAATGGATATACATTGAACACTTTTGGAAATTCGCAATTTTGACCCTCTAGATGACAAACTCTCTCTTTAGTGTCTATTCAAAAGTTGTAGATCTTGAATTTCTCTTAGAAATCACCTAAAAATGACCTTAATCCAACATCTCTAGCAAAAGATATGTCTATTGAACTAAAACAGGTACATCACCTGAAGGGTTTTCCAACTCTGAACATGCTTGATTCCCTTGGTCATAACTTTGTCATCTTACTTCCAAATGACCTGATTTTTAAACCAATAGATTCCTAAAACATTTCTCTATCTCTCCATAAAAATTTGATATCCTATGGCATTGATTTGAAAAATATTGATGGAAAGAAATTGAGGGAATCGGTTGGAAGAGCATGAATTGGTTATTTTACTGAACATACCTCAGTTTTTTAATTATATCTTGATCAGTAAAGCTCCAAATGAGATTATTCTTATTTCAAAATAAACTAACAACATAGATGTACAACTATTCTGAAGAAGTCAACTTGTGATTTTTGTGATTGATGGGTGTGAACATGCCACCCTTGTGGGATGCTTATTCAGATGTCACTTCGAACATTGGCATGTGTCTCGTGAGGGCAAAAATGGGGCTCAACATGCTTGGTACCAGAGCATGAAGATGAACCGATGATGGATAATGAGAGTTCATTGAAATAACCCTACAGAGTAATACGCTCATGTTTTATGATTCTGGATAGTTGGGCTCCGGAAATGGGGTCCAACAGAAATAAGAGTGAAGAGGAAAAGGAAAAGGAAGAAGAGGAGAAGAAGAGGCTCTTCTGATGCTGCTGACTTCTCGACACTGCTATTTTTTGAATTATCTGATCCAAGTTCTCCTCCTGTCCATTTTCATTTTTGTTCATTTAATGTATAAGATTGAAATGGATTGTATGGTGATGGATTTTGGATTGTTGATGATGTTCTAACTCTTCCTTCAGGATTTTACCTAGATTTAATGTTAATATAGTTATTTTTATGCTTTATTGATTAGGTGTTGTGATTAGTTGCATTACTTGTATATTTCAATAATAAACTGAGGTGTGACGATAAAAATGATTGGATTGAGTTAATGAGAGTTAGGCGATCCAATAGACCACATGATTAATCATGTTAGTTATTGTGCGGGGAGAGATCCTAAGTGAGGCCCGATAGTTTAGTAGAGGACTTAAGATCTAATTAGGGTTATGGATCTTTTGTTAAATGAGAGATTGCAATTTCCATAATTCAGTTAGGGTTTATGATTTACAATTTAATGGTTATAACTCGAGAGAGAGTAATTAACTCTACAATAGTCTAGAACTAATAACCCATTAACATATAAATGGCTAGGTTAGCATTAATGATAGAGAAAACCCCCTCTCTCATAACTTAGTAATTTCTCTTGATTGATTTCCATTATGACTTTTTGTGTTGCTTAACTTTAATTTCTTTTCCTCTAAAATTTCGAAATTAATTTCTTGAAATTAATTTCTCGTATTTAATTTTTGTTGTAACTTTATTTTCATTTTTTTTTTTTTAGCCTTAGATAACATAGGATTAGATTAGTTCACTCTCCTCGTGGGATCGACCCTTCACTTACTACAAATCACGACCTATGCACTTGCAATATTTGAAAGTTATAAATTAGAAGCTTATAAATCAGACCAACACGAGGCAATGCATGGTCCTCAATGGAGGGAAGCTATGCATCAAGAAATTCAAGCTCTTGAAGCACACGACACATAGACTATCAAAAATCCCCCTTCTGGTAAGTACACTATTAGTTGTAAATGGGTTTATTGCATCAAATGTAATTTTGATGGTACTATTGAGCGATGTAAGGTCGTCTTTTTATTCTTGGAAATAATCAAAAAGAGCATGTGGATTTCATTGAAATGTTTGCTCCTTGAGCTAAAATGGTAATATTTCTTGTTGTTGTTGTAGCTAAGGATTGGGAATTGCACCAGATGGATGTGCATAATGCCTTTTTACGCGGTGACTTGCATGAGGAAGTTTATATAAGTTGGCCTCCTAGTTTTTCTGCTTTTCATCCTGAACAGGTCTGTCACTTATGTAAGTACCTTTATGGGCTTCGTCAAGCCCCACAAAATTGGTTTGTCAAGTTAGCAAGTGCTTTGTAGTAGTTTGGTTTACACAGTCATACGCAAGCTATTCAGTATTTACACTTCATAAGGGTTCTATTTCACTTTCTATTCTTATGTATAAGGATGATCTTATTGTTGCTAGTAATAATGCTACTGCTATTACTGATTTCAAGTGTCATTTGAGTAACTGTTTTCAATTGAAGGATCCAAATGGTTTGAAATATTGTTAGGAATTGAGGTGGCTCCCAATTTTGATGGTCTCTTTCTTTATCAACGGAAGTATGCTTTGGATATCATGACAGAGGGTGGTCTCCTTGCTTTTAAACCTGTTGCTTTTTTTATGGAGCAAAATCATAAATTAGCATTGGCATTCGGTTCATTGCTTCCTAATCCTGAAAGTTATCGTCAACTTATTAGGCGACTTATCTACCTCTCTATTACATGACCAGAACTTAATTATTCGATGCACATTTTGGTCTAGTTTATGCAATCTCCCTAACAAGAACACTGGAATACTACAATCTGCATCCTTCAATATTTAAAGGGTCACTTGGGCCAAGGACTTTTCTTGTGACATAATAGTGACCTTCAACTTTATGCCTTTTGTGATTCTGAGTGTGATAGTTGTCCTTTGAGCAGGCCTTCTTTGACTGATTGTTTTATTATGCTAGGCCATTCTCCTATTTCCTGGAAGACGAAGAAACAACATACTACTTCCCATTCCTCAACTAAAGTTGAATAGTGGGCCATGGATACTACCACTGTTGGACCCTGTTTTGGGAAAAGTTCCCGTCCGTTCGTCACGGCAAACTTCTTGGCTTCGTCGCGACAAAGTTATAGTTATCTCCATGGTAAACGTTTCCTAAAGGGGTCAGTGGAGTTTCTCTCGGAGAATTTTGGCAGGTACAAAATGATTGAGGACATAATCATAAGAATGGATTGTCGTTTATCAATTGATCAAATCCAAATAGAAAAAAAATCGAAATGGTATGAGACTTTAAGCTTCATGATTTCATTGGATTAGGCCTACATTTTATAGTCCAACATGTTTGGTATCAGAGTAAGAGTTGGATTCTGGAAACAGGGTCCAACAACCACATGTAAGCTCACTTAGCTTAAGACTTTTTTTTAAATGAAAGGTAAAAGGTATATTCATCAAAGAAAATATGTACATCTGCACAGGGGCATACCTCAGTCAAGGATACACCCAGTCTAAAAATGCCATAGGTCCTAAGATGGACCAAAACAACTAGAAGCCCAAAACAGTCAAAAGCCCAACACCCTTAGGTTTCCTTGCTACACTAAAGCCCCAAAAATAGAAAGCCATGAAGCCCAAAAGGCAAACAAAAACACGTCGGTTGATGAACTTCAGAAAACAATAAATCATGCACTTTGCCCAGATGGTTGGAATGTGGGTCTAATGGGAAAGAAAACAACCCATTTAGTAGTCCACGCACAAGGGGATTCCAAAAAGTACCGCACAGAGGCTATCAAATAGTGCCACAACATCCTTTGCCTCCTGCCTAAACGACAACATTTAAAGTAACCCAACTACGCTGTCGTTGTAGTGTAGTACGTGGAGACACACTCCAAGCAGCATTGGAGTTCATCAAGTCCATTAAGCATTAGTCTCCAAAGCAACTAAGCCAAGCAGCTTGCAGATACGGTGCACACAGTGAGGCTAGTCTGAAGAAACGCAGAGCCATTAGAGGAAGGTCGATCAGCTCCCGCATGTCGCTTCCACCATGCAGTATGACTAGTGTCTAGGTTTAGTCTGCTACTCCCCAGCACCACAAGTAACACATCGACTTAGGCTTCCCGGCCCATGGCATAGTCAACCCAGGGACAAGGAGGTACAAGACATCGACAGCTCAGGACATCATTGCCAAGTCCAAAATGACCGCAAGTCCCTGCAGTTTTAAAACAGGGATATGCAACACATCCTCTCCTAGGAAAACCTCCGAAAACATCATTGTCCAAGGTTAGGTTTAAAACGACAAACAGTTTCTAACAGGCCACCAATACAAAAAGACACTTTGTTAATCTTCAGCACCAGTGTAGGAGCCATCCGACAACGTTTTATCACATATCGTAATAGCCCTCCAAAACAATTTCATAATAATGCAGGTCAAAATGATAGCAACTCCCAATAAGTACACGGGGTCACACATACCCACCACTCCAAGCAGACAGCGTAAAATGCCAGCGTCTAACCCTAGTATTAAACGACATCGGTGGAGCATCATGATAACCTGCAGGCATGCCTTATTATCTGTCGATGTTTTTCACCCATTAGCAGTACCTCCTATTAACATACCACAATGACACCATTCCACACTCCCCAGCAGGTATACACTCCCCATGTAAAGTTGACCTCCGAAAATGACGTCGTAATAAGCTAGCAAACCCTTCACACCATTTCCTTAACACCCATCCTCTCCCCTGATCAAAGTAGCCAAAAATGCAATAAAATCCAGCCAATAAGGAAGTGAAAATTTCCTAATACTACCTCCTACCACCCCTCCTAGCAAGCATCATACACAGATAGTTGAAAACTAGGTAATTACCACCGTCTGCAGACAATCACAACAAAGCATGGAGGTCTCCCTGAGAAGTAAAAAATGATGACCAAGAGAATGAGAGGGCCATGCACATTGAGAACACTGGCTAATCAGTATGACTGATTAAAAAGTAATGAGTTCAGTAGGGTAAAGGCGATATAACATCTTATATGTAGCAGTCTTGATCTTTGAAATTACATCCACCCATGAATATGTAGCTCCATCAAACTGAGCATCATTCCTTGTTTTCTAGATGAAAAAGATAGTGCAGAGAAAAGCCAATCGTATTGCTTTGCATCTCAAAAGAGCACCCTTCACTTCTAATCTAATCCATTTAATAGCCCGTAATAAAGACCCCATTTCCCTTGTGAAACCCAACCAATTACGGATTGCATGCCAAACTGCACTAGTGAAGCGACATTGGAAGAACAGATGGGCCACATATTCTAGCTCATTGCCACATAAAATACACGTACAGTCCAGTTCAAGAAAGGAAAGGTTGTCTTTTGTGGGTAGGCGGTTCTTCAAGCTCAACCATGCAGTGAAGGAGTATTTGGGAGGTATATATCGCTTCCAAATAAATGACATCCAAGGGCACGGGTAATGTTTAGTTTGCAATAGCTCATAAACTTTATGGGAAGAAAACCCTCCATTAACACAAAGTTAGGGAAATGCAATCTCAATACTACTTCGGCCCCCAAGTTTGGTCAGCAAAGTATCCTGAATCGCAGCCAATTTTTTCAAGAGGATGGAGTCTCTTTGGTGGGGCATCCAATCCCAAATAGACATACCTCAAAGATGGTAGGAATGGACCCATTTCACCCAAAGCGAGTTGGCTTCAACATGAATATTCCACAACATTTTCGATAGCAAGGCCGAGTTCCATGTATTACAATTCTTCAACCCAAGAACACCTTCCTCTTTAGGCACACAAATATTGTCCCAAGAAACCCGATAGTGTTTACCACCTCAAAGGAAAAGCCGACAAATGGAGGCAATTTTATCATGAATCACCACCGGAATAGGAAATGCCTGAAGCTAGAAAGATAACACACCTTGAATAACGGAGTTAATTAATTCCGTTCGTTTGGCATAGGATAAGTTTTTTCCATTCCAAGCATGAATGAAGGATTCCACCGCTTTGATAAGATGTGAAAATTGAGCCACTGATACCTTCATTGGATCCAAAGGTACACCTAAATAGTGAATCGAAAATTCACCAATACAAAATTCTATCATCTATAAAATAGCTTCGCTTTCATTGCCCCAAACTCAGCTAAGAAAAAAATTGGATTTCAGGGGATTCGCCCTCAACCCCACCACCCTATTAAGGTCCACCAAGCCATCCAATAACACACGGATAGAAATCGGATCACCTCAGGAGAGAAGCATAAGATCATCAGCAAACGCCAAATGTGTGATCCCAAGTGATTTACACTTAGGGTGAAAGTTAAAAGAGGGATCAGAAGTTCTCAATTTAAGCACTCTGGAGAGGTATTCTAGGTAGAAAAGGAACAGAATTGGGGACATCGGGTCGCCCTGTCTGAGGCCTCTGCGGCCTTTAAATATGCCATGTATGTGCCCATTAATCGAAATCGAGAAGGAAGTCGTAGTAACACATTCCATAATCCAAGCAACAAACCGATTAGGGAACCCCAACCCCTGCATCATCTCCTCCAGAAAGTCCCACGAGATAGTATCGTAAGCTTTGGAAAGGTCAACTTTTAACATACAACGAGGTGAAATGCGCTTTCGGCTGTAACCTCTAGCTAGTTCCTGTGCAAGAAAAATATTATCAAGCATATTTCGCCCCGGTACAAACGCTGATTGGACTGGATCCACCAAATCCCCCAATATCACTGTCATGCGCTCAGTCAGAATCTTTGTGATCACTTTGTACACAACAATTAAACAAGCAATGGGCCGGAAATCAGAAACTTTCGAAGTAGATTTGGTTTTGGGAATAAGGGTGAGAATGGTATGGTTTAATTGCTTTAATAGGCGACCATGCTCAAAGAATTCAAGTACTGCAGCACAAACATCACAACCAACCCGCTCCCACTGGTGTTTGAAGAAGGCGACAGTATACCCATCCGGCCCTGGAGCCTTCTCATTTCCAATAGCAAACATAGCCTGTCGTATATCCACATCAGTAATAGGGGCAAGTAACCTGTCACACATCTCGAAAGTGAGAACTACACCATTACAGACAATCGTGGGATCCACTTTATCCCGTGTGCTTGAGGACCCAAGAAGCTCCTGGTAATAGGTAACTACGCAAGAGGCAACTTCCTCCATAGAGGTAGTTTCAGAGTTGTCGCCTTTAAGAATGTGAGTAATCTCATTCAATCTGTTTCTTTTTTTGACCAATGCCGAAAAGTACCTCGTATTTCTGTCAGCCTCCATCAAGTGTCGACACTTAGCTTTTTGTTGAAAAAACATGCGCTCAGCCTCCTGCAGAAACAGAGCATGCGTATGTTTGGATTTCAGCTGGTCTATAAGGAATGAGTCTGTGGGATGACTCAGAGATTCTTGGTAGGCCATCTGAAATGCCCTTTGTGCATCCTTTACCTTGTTCGAAATATGCCCATAAGCTTCATGATTCAGATTTTTCAAGGGAGCTTTCAACTCCTTTAGCTTAGAGGTGAGCACAAATTGTGCAGTACCAGCAAGAGAAGAGCTCCAGGTAGAGTCAACTATATCTGAAAATCGAGGATGATTAACCCAAAGATTGAAGAATTTAAATGGCTTGTTCCCCTGCATTTCCTGTTGGTGAAGTTCCACAACAACCGGGCAATGATCAGAGTCAATTTTCATAGAAAGAAAGTGAGCCAAGCACTACCATTCATTGGTTTCCCAAACATTATTTACAAGCTCAAGGCTCTATTGAAATCACTTGGTGTCGATCTTCACACTCCTATGCGTTTGTATTGTGATAATACGACAACTCACTACATCGCTTCTAATCTGGTTTTTCATGAGCGCACAAAACATATAGAAATTGACTACCACTATGTTTGGTATCAGATTCAAACCGGTAATGTTGTCACTGCTTATGTGCTCACATCTCAACAATTAGCTGATATTTTTACAAAAGCTTTTGAACATCAATAGTTTCATTATCTCCTACGCAAGTTAGGCATTCGTTATTTTCATGTTCTAACTTAAGGAGGAGTAATAATGTGTACATATTACATATTGTAAATATGAGAAGCAAAGGAGACAATTTAGGAAATTATCTCACAATATCTGTGTATAGTTAGCGAGATTTTAGTGTTTACATAATTGGAAAACTCTTTCATGTATTTTGTATATATTATGCTATATAAGCAATAAGAAACAAAGCATTCACCTACAGTTTTGTTATAAATAGATTAAAACAAAGCAATCAAAGCATACAAGCAAAGTAAATTACTAGTAAAAATAATAAAAATTTTATGTACATCAATAATCCTCTCAACATCTACATATTAACATCGTCTTGCATTTACAAGCGGTGGAAGTCAAATAATAGGTCCCGACAAGTTGAGTTATCGTCCACTACTATCTTTTGTACGAAAGGTACCTTAAATTTTATTTTGAAAATAAAATAATAGATCATGTATTCCTAAAACTACAAAAAAATGTTGTATCGACTTCTGTTATATATTTATTTTAAAAAAATAATATTTGTTTTAAATTAGATTAATAAATGTAAATATTATTACATTTTAATATAAATAATAATATTTAAATATATATAGATAAATCAATTTATTTGATATATATCCTTTATGATTTGTTATTCTAAGCAATTCATGACAACGAGAAATAAATTTATTAATATTAACTATATTAAAAATATAATAATTAATATTAATAAATTTATTAATATTAAGTAAATCCGTTATTAAAAAAACAGATATGGTGGGGCGGTATGATCTATGGCTATGAGAACTATGACCAAAAGTTGACTCCCTTGTCTATTCATTAAGTCCCTTTCTCTCTGTTTAAGCGCTCACTTGTAGTGGTTTGTGTAGTCCGCTCTTTCACTTCAATGTTCAGTAGAAGAGGAACTGGACCTCTGTGTCCTCTTCAGCTTAGTCTCTTCCCATTCGGGGCTCTTCTTCTTCTTCTACCGCTTTCACTTGCTTTCGAAATTGCCGACTCAGATGGCTCTGTCTTCACCAACGCCAGCACCACCAACACCTCCATTTCTAAGCTTAAAGAAGGCTCCTTCGCCGATATTATCGATAAGGCTCTTGAAAAGGAGTTCACTGAGAACGAGCAGAACGAAGGTTTCTCTCTCTCTCTGTCTGTCTGTCTTTCTCTACTTGTTCCTTCCATTCGTAGGGTTTATTTAATCAAAGAACTGTCTCTGATTTCTGCATAACTCGTTTTCGTTGATGTTGACATTTGTTCTTCTAATTAGATTGTTAGGTTAGTTGTGGAGATAGAACGGCTCTGCTTTCTTTCAGTAATACTAATGATGTACTTAGGAGTGCTTAATTTGGATCTTCTTTGTTTTACTACTTTTCTCTCACTTTGTTTAACTCCAGTCCGGAATTGGATTTAAGATCCGAGACTCATGAGAATGTCCACTCCAAGTATACCATGTGTTACTGTCAATTCAAACCCCTTGTTAGTAGATCTAGTAATTTTGCTTTATCTAAAGTCTTATTTTCAGTCTCAGAAAGGAAGCTTCACTAGGATTGTTGACCTTATATACAAATGTTGGGAATCAACTCAATTGCAGTTGATGTTAGCATTAATGGTGTTATATTGACTGTTCATTGTAGCCTCTGATTTGGAATTGTTTTGTGACGGAGATTTTTTTTTTCATTGAGCTGATTTGGTGCTTCTATCAGCTGTTTTATCCTATCTACCACTTGTAACGTTCTTCCAAATTTTGACTAATAATTATACCCCACTCCACTCAACCAATGCGTCCAATATTTGGCAGCAACTGATTCTGGAAGCTTCAACAACAGTGTAGCAGAACAACAGGTTTCTTTATTCGTTTTTTTTAATTAGATATTTTCATATCAATTGAATAGTTTTTAGCAATCCAAGAAACTGAACGGCATGTTAAGTCGTAACCATCAATATATTTTGAGGATTGAGAAGACTTTGTTTCTGCATCTTCATGATTGTTCTTTGATAATTACGAGTTTTATCTAATTTCATTATGAACAAAACATACTGATTTTTTCATTTGTCTTTTAGATCATGTAGAATGGCCTACATATACTTATTTAGGACCTTTTAACTTATCAAGTCTTATTTATACTATTTTCTTTGCTCAGGCAGTTTTGGAAACTGTTGCCAGGGTGAAGCCAAAGAAAAATGAAACAAAGGAAGAGAAGTACGGGCTTCTACTCTATGTCTTGTCACTTTCCAACATATTTTGGTATTTGACTTGTCATTTAAGGCATTCATGTTTCTGTTTTTCATCTTAGGTCATTTAAGCTTCATGATGTTTTCAATTTAGACAATGAAAATAGAGTCGAAGATACTCCTACACTTATAGATAGAAAGGTAAGATTACTTCAGTAGGTACCTTTGGTGCTGATGCTACTTTTAATGTGTAACTCTGAAACTTTTGGTTGTTTATTTCAGGACAATGTCTTTATTATATCTAACTTCAAATCAAAATTTCCAGTGTTGCAGTTAGATCTGAGGTGATCTTTGCTATTTCTCATGATTCTTTTTAAATATTTGTTGTATTTAGCTGGTAAGCTTATCTAAATCCATCTATTTATTCCTTTGTAGATTGATATCAGATTTGGTTGTCGTCATTGTGTCTGCAGCTTGTGGTGGCATTGCATTTGCCTGTGCTGGACAACCGGTCTGATATATTCCATATAGATAGTTCATGAAATTGCAATACTATGATCTATTTAATGTCTAAGCAAGATAAATCTCTCACTGTATGTGTTTATAAGTTTCTTGCCTATACCAACATTTCTAAACATAGAGTTTTTACAGGCAATGACTGGATATTTGTTAGCAGGATCTATTATTGGACCTGGAGGCTTCAACTTTGTCAGTGAGATGGTGCAAGTATGTTTGAATTGTTGCATTCTGCTTTATTAGTTAGGATATCTGTAGACGATGATCTGCTTGATGCTGCACTTTTAACTCTGATTAGTTTAGAGTAGTTCTTATCCATTTTCAGACAAGTTGATCACTCGCTGTGATGCTTTGATTGACATATGTTGTAATGGAAGTTGGATATAATCACTCGCTGTGATGTTTTGATTGACATATGTTGTAATGGAAGTTGAATATAATATCAGCCATGAAATTTCTGTGCAAGTATAAGAGTAAAAATGGTGGTCATCTCACCACAAATTTCTGAATTTATGATTCCACAGGCATCACTTGCTTAGATATGACTAACCCTTTGACTGATAATTCACTTTTAGTTTTTTTTTTCTTGTCATGCATATCCTCGTAGGTTGAGACTGTGGCTCAGTTTGGGGTTGTTTTTCTGCTCTTTGCACTGGGTTTGGAGTTCTCGACAACAAAAGTTTGTTCTTTTAATCTCCCTCATATTTTATTATGAAGTGAAATTGCTGGTGAACTTGACATTTATTTACCTCAATTTTAGCTTCGAGTTGTTCGGGCAGTTGCTGTTCTGGGAGGTCTGCTGCAAATATTTTTGTTTATGTTCCTATCTGGAATTACAGCCATGGTATTTCACTAGATCTTTAAGAGTTTTATAAGTTGTTTTTCTAGTTTGCAAATACTGTTATTGTTGTATAGCACTGACTTTATATTCTTTCATATATTATAATGGTGTGAAGTTCCCTGCATCCTTGCTCTCCCTCATAATTTATACTTTATATGACTTGGTGGTTTGCAATTAGTGCGACTATAAAGCAGTTGTTTTTTATGCAAAAACATTGCTTATGGATTTTCCTGATTAAAGTTTTATTACACAAAACTGCAGTTCTAATCTGATCCTGTTTGCAGCTGTTTGGTGGTAAGACATCTGAAGGGGTATTTGTTGGTGCATTCCTTTCAATGTCTTCCACAGCTGTGGTAAATTCTCTTTCTGATATATGCACCAAAAATCTATTTTCCAATATGTTATATACTCTATTTCTCTCTCTCCTTTTTACCTCTTTGAAATGCTAATTGGCCAATGATTATCACTTGGTCCAGGTCTTGAAGTTTTTGATGGAAAAGAATTCTACTAATTCGCTCCAAGGGCAAGTGACCATTGGCACTCTTATTCTACAGGTACTGTCTTCCTGAATACACTTCTGATAGTACCATTCTGCTGATGCTTTTGGTGATCAAGTTGTGGAATGCTTTGTCATGAACTCATATTGAATATTGAATAAGGTTTTACCTGCTAGGACTGTGCTGTCGGTTTGCTATTTGCTTTGCTTCCAGTTCTTGGTGGAACTTCAGGAATTCTGCAGGGAGTAATATCCATGACCAAACTGTAAGTGAAGAAACTGGACTTGCAAAGTCCAGAGGAAAATATTTCTTTAATTTACTCACATCAGTGCTATTGATGGTTATCGTTTTACTTGCAACAAATGTTTCAATATTTCTATATTTATCAGTTTTAACTCTTACTTCAGCCAAAGAGGCCCAAAATCTACTTTTTATTCTTCTTTGACAAAATAGCTGTTCTATTAATCAGGTTGGTGACAGTAATAGCCTTTTTGGCTGTGTTGTCAATATTATCTCGCACTTGGTTTCCTAGATTCCTTAAACTGATGATGGGCCTATCATCACAGGTACAAACTTATTGTTTTCAAATGTATAGTTTTGATGTTCTTTTCTCTAGCTTTGCATTTGTCTGTATGTGAGCAATCAAAGTTCTTTTCCTTGGTTTAAATTTAATTTTGCAGACAAACGAGCTCTATCAATTAGCATCTGTTGCATTCTGCTTACTTGTAGCCTGGGTATGTTTCATCTGCTTATCCGGGATCTCTTGAGCACTTTTAGTTTGATTTGGAAATGTGGTCATATGCTATATGGTATTAATATGCATGCAAGCTGCTTTCCTTTTTTCTGTTAATATCATGTAGAAATATCAAATCAAGTCAGTGTTTTCTCCTTTACTTTTTCTCAATTGTTCTCTGATCATTTGAAGAAATGAGTTGTAAAGTCATTTGTGTGTATTGATAAATCTATTACATTGCATGACATTTATTAGTTCAGGTGCTATTGGTTGGTTATCTGCTCTAATTTTTATAAAGTGGTGCGGCATAGCATTGGAAGTTTTCTTCTTGCAATCTTCAATTCCATGTTAAGATTTATTTGATTTTGTTTCCCTCTAACCAGCATTGATATTTTATGATTACTGTGAATTCGTAATTCTGTTTTAGGTAAATATTGGGTATAAGATATGTATTGTTAGGATCCCACAATTTAAGGGGTTTTTTGTTAGAGTCAATTTCCTAGTTTAGTGGGATTAGTTTCCTGATTTGTGTTGTCCTTCAATAGATTACAACTTAAAACCCTAAATTCTGATATGGCATCAGAGCAAGTTGCTCTCGGGGTAGTCGTCACCACCTCGACATGATAGACTATGTCACATGTTGGGCCTTAAATTTGCCCACACGTCAGAGAGGTGTGTTGAACTATAAGTGAGAGTGTCCTACATGGAAAGAATATATGGCCTTGAGCAAGCATATAAGCCTAGTAAGTTACTCCACCTATCACCAATTAGTTTTAGGATGATACTCATTTGAGCTTGTATGTGTTCAATTTATTTGAGCCCAATCTTACAAAATTTAACAATTACACATTGTTATTTGCTGTCTGGTTTTTCTAGGGAATGCAGTTATTACAATATATGTTGAGCTTGTTAAAATCAAAGTTAATTGTGCAATGGCCTTTTCTTTTATAATGTCAAATCACATGGAAGATTAAAGCTAAATTAATTCCCTATGATATTTTATTGGAAATGGTATTGCTGTATCAAATTTAACTTTTTCTTTGGCCACTAGCCCTCCTTGCAAGGCCTTAATGGCTGATCCTACATCATGATGTAGAACCTTTTGTAGACAACTTATGTAATCTAAAGAAAACATTTTTATGATCATAAAAATGTTTTCTTTAGATTACATAAGTTGTCTACCTCATTTATTTTAAATTGCATGTTAAACATGTTTTCTTTTTGTCATCGTTGCAGTGTAGTGATAAGCTGGGCCTGAGTCTGGAATTGGGATCTTTTGCAGCTGGGGTGATGATATCGACAACTGATCTTGCTCAACATACATTGGAACAAGTAAGGTTTACATAATCTGTTATCCTGTCTATCGAGGTTCTAGATGTGTAAATTTTGTATATCTTTATAACTTATGAAGTGAGTGCTCTGATTTCTTTCCATTTATGAAGTTATGTAAATCTTACCACCAGGAGGTTCAACTAGCTATTCTTGGCATGACTTTAGTGCCTAGTATTTCTCTCTTGTCGTTATGTCTAGTAAGTTCAAGAGTTGTCTTTGTTCTCATGTTGCTAGGACTGCAACTATCATAGAAACAAAGATATTATTTGTCTCAGCTAATTGCTAATATTGTATTTTGCTGATTAAAATGCATTCATGTATTCATCAGGGACCTCATCTGTTTGTTTCTTCCCATCTTTAATCTTTCACTACAGTAAAATCGATAAGATGTGAATATTTACACCCTATTGACTATTCTTAAATTTTTATCTAAGAGGCTATTAAATTAGCTAACTAGAGCAGGATTAGCAAACAGCATGTCCATGTCTGATTAATTGTGTTAGCGTATATTGGACTGTACAAGAGATGTAGAAAGCCACAGATCCATAGTACAAATGAACAACTTCAGTACTGTACTTCTCACATTGGAAGTTCAACATACATTAGTGACAGAGCAACTAGAGGTATATAAAACAACAAATATCCTATTTAATGAAAAATGTTATTGTATCCATGGGATTGGACACATTCTTAGTATTTTCACTAGTGGCATTAAATGGTAAGCAGGAGTTGCATTGTTGTCGTCTAAAGAAACTATCTTGCTTCATATTCTTATCGTTTGGGATATAATATTCCAGAATAGTATTGAGTTCCATTTTGTTAAAACTTATTTGCTCATCACTGTAATCCAACATCCCTGGTTAAAAAATTTCTGGTTTTTGTTGCGAGACTTTGTGGCTTGAACTATTTGTTTTTTCTGCTTGTTAGGCGAAACTTTTACTAGCAGGTACATAATATGCACTGGTTGTATTTTAAATCTTGTTTTCTAACCACTTTGCACTCTAGCTTATTTTCACTGATTTGATTTTGATAGGCCTTTGGGTTTCTGCATTATTCAAAATGGACAGCAAATCATAGTTCTCAGGACTTAAAACGGTATAGGTTTCATCATTTGAATGGAAGACTACCTATAAGGAAGAACCTGACGTGAAATTGAATACATAGAGACCAGCTTAACTGAATAAGTAACCTAGCTGATGATTTCCTGTACATAAAGAATTTGGAGAGGTGAATGGGGAATGAAATGAAGCTATTATTTTCTAGAATCTTAAGATAAACCTATCTATTATCATTAGAATGTAGGCCTTGAATGATGACTGTAAGTGTCCTTATGGTTTTAATTTCAGTCATGTTGCTGAGGCTTTTCTAATATGCTTTTCCTGCTGGTTTTGCTAATGTCTTGGCCCAACTGGGGATAGCATTTCTTTCCTGCATGTGACCATGAACATGCAGGAAAGAAATGCTAATATGCTAATGTCTTTGCTAATAGCTTGTTCCTTGTGCAGATTGAACCTATTCGAAACTTCTTTGCTGCTCTTTTTCTTTCCAGCATTGGGATGCTGATCCATGTTCATTTTCTCTGGAGCCATGTTGATATATTATTAGCATCTGTCATTTTAGTTATAATCATCAAGACAACCATAATCACAACAGTAGTGAAGGCATTTGGTTACAACAACAAGGCTGCACTCCTTGTAAGATTTTATTCGATGTTCACTGTCTATTATGCCTTCTGTTATGATTTTCTGACAGAATATAAATGTGTGTAGGTCGGAATGTCTTTGGCTCAGATAGGAGAATTTGCATTTGTTCTTCTCAGCCGTGCTTCTAATCTTCATTTGGTTGAGGTTAGTGCCATCATTGGAATATCCATCACAGCACTTACACAGAATTGGAATTTTGGGACATCATACCTGTCAAAATTTTAAAGATTTACTGGCCCAAGTTTGCCAGGGGAATTATTAAAATCATGAGATGTGGTGGAGCTGATATTTGGACCATTTTCAGGGAAAACTTTACCTGCTGCTTCTTGGAACTACAGCTCTCAGCCTGGTATTTTATTGTTTTAAATAAGTTTTTTGCAGGAATTCTTGTGTTCTTTTTGTGAATGTACAGATTACTGGTTCTAGACATCTGTTGACTTGCATTTTCTGGTGGACATAATTAGCTGATAACCTAATAATTGGAGCTCCTGATTGTACATCCTCCTAAAATGATGATGACTAATCTTAATTTGAAACTTGTATGACGTGAAGAATGTAAGCCAAACCGCAAAAAAGCCACAGGCTATATCTTCAATGTAACATGTTCTCTTTGTGGATGGTAGACATAACAATTTTATAACATGGATGCTGATAGAGTGTGATCCAGATTAGTCAAAGACATCTACTTTTGTTCTATATTTATTCGATATAGGATTTGTTGTTTTGTTTATCTTTAATCCTAGTAAATTTGTTCAGTTCAATATTTATAAAGTTATAGTTAGTTCCAATTTAGAGCAGTTAAAATGATTATGTGATAGAACTCTAGTCTTAGAACACGAGAGATTTTAGTTTTAATTCAATAAACCGTAATGTGAATAGCTCATTACAGTATAGTAGTGGTAGTTCTTCCCTAAACCAGAGCAGAATCGCTCCTCAGCAGGTATGTGTACCCTACTGTCACAATTTTTCTTACTTCTTTTCTCCTATCTCCCTTCTCTCTCCCCCTACAAAATATTCCCCTTCCTAGGTACATTCCGTTCCCTAACTACTTTGCCACCTCAGCTAATAACTAACTGCCCTCCTGCCTATTGTACTTTCTTCTAGAATACACCTTCCACACTACCGGTTTATTCCTTCTCCTATTGTCCCTCTCAATGTCTAAGTCATCCTCTCCCCTATATGTTCTATCATTGCCTCCTCCTAAAAGAGCAGCCTTATCCTCAAGGTTGAAGTGAGGAAATTGGCTGCGAATCACAGATTCATCCTCCCATGTTGCTTGCTCCATGGTCTGCCCCTTCCACTTGACCATCCATTGTTGTATTGAATCCCCAAATGCCATAACTGTTCTGCTGGCCAGCACACATTTAGGTTCCACCAAATCATCCAATTCAACTTCCATACCTTCTAGTAATGTAGCTTCCACAGAATAATTGCCCACTGCCTTCTTTAATTGTGAAACATGGAATATCGGATGAGCTCTAGATGTAGGAGGGAGTTTGAGTTTGTAAGCCACTGCTCCCAATTTGTCCAAAATTTGAAAGGGACCAAAGTACCTTGCTGCTAACTTTTGGTTGATGCGTCTGGCCACGATGAGCTGTCTATGAGGGCGTAGTTTTAGGAAAACCCACTCCCCGACTTAAAAAGATTGAGGAGTACGTTTTTTATCAGCATACTTCTTCATTTGCTCCTGAGCTATGCAGATGGTATTTCAGCTGGTTTAGGGCTTTATCCCTATCCAATAAGTCTCTAGCCACTGCCTCAACTCTTGTCTCCCCTTGCAAATACCGCACAAGGGTAGGAGGCTTCCTTTCGTACACTACTTCAAATGGTGTTGAACCCGTGGAGATATGGAAAGTGGTGCTATACCACAATTCAGCCCATGAGATCCAATAGGACCAATTCTTAGGTTGTTCAGAAGCAAAACATCTCAAGTAGGTTTCTAAGCACCTATTGAGAACCTCCGTTTGTCTATTTGTTTCCGGATGATAAGATGAACTCATTTTAAGCATGGTGCCTTGTAGGCGAAATAATTCCCTCCAAAAATGACTTACAAACAAGGGATCACGATCACTTACAATTAACAAGGGGACCCCATATAGGCGCACTATTTCTTTAGCAAACACTTCAGCCACACTCTTAGCAATATACGAATGCTTTAAGAAAATGAAATGGCCATATTTCGAAGTCGATCCACCACCACTAACACTACCTCAAATCCTTTAGACCTTGGAAGTCCAGTGATGAAATCCATCGAAATATCCTCCCAAATCTGATGAGGAATAGGTAGAGGTTGTAACAATCCTCCAGGTGATGTTGCAACATATTTTTGTCGCTGGCATATGTCACAAGATTTGACAATTGGATAGTCTTCTTCATTATGATCCAATAGAGATTACTAGCAATCCTTCGGTAAGTATGCAAAAATCCTGAATGGCCCCCAATAGGTGATGAGTGATATTCTTTCAGAAGGGTGGGAATCAATGAGGATGTCGTTGAAATTACTAGCCTTCCTTTGTGCAGCAGAAGCCCCTGCTGCCAAGAAAACCTAGATTTGGGGTTCGGCTTCTGTTGCAATTCCTGGATAATTTTACATAAAGTCGGATCATGTTGTACCTCCTGTTGAAGTTGCTTACCTTCTACCCACATTGGAAAGGATACCAAGGTCTGAAATTCCCCCTCTTCATAAACCCTTGACAATGCATCAGCTGCCTTATTTTCTGGTCCCGATTTATACATGACTTCAAAGTGATACCCCAAAAGTTTTGACATCCAACACTGCTGATCTGTTGTGGTAATGCGTTGTTGCATTAGATGGCGTAGACTTTTCTGATCAGAGTAGACCACAAAAGGATGCCCAAGCAAGTAATGGCGCCAATGGTTCACTACCAACACTAATGCCATCAATTCTTTCTCATAGGTTGACTTGTAAAGATTCCCCGCTGAAAAAGCTTTGCTAAAATTAGCTATGGGTCTGCAGTTCTGCATCGAAACTGCTCCCACTCTATTGCCTGAAGCATCGCATTCAATCTCAAAAGGTTGAGAGAAATTAGGAAGAGCTAAGACTGGGGATGTTGTCAAGGCTTTTTTGAGAGCCTCAAAGGCCTCTAAAGTGGCAGAATTTCAATGGAACCCTTCTTAGTCAATTCGGTTAGTGGCTTGGCTATTTTCCCATAATTCATAATGAACTTGCGATAATACCCGGTTAAGCCTAGGAATCCTCTTACCCCTTTAACATTCTTGGGAATAGGCCATGCCAGCACACTATTGATCTTCGCCGAATCCACTGCGACTCCTTCCCCCGAAATAATATGCCCCAAATACTCCACTGTCTGTCTCCCAAAATTGCACTTCTGTTGATTAGCCACAAATTGGTTATTTTGCAAGACCTCCAAAACCATGGACAAGTGAGAAAGATGAGAACTCCAATCTGCACTATAGACCAGAATATCATCAAAGAAAACCAACACAAACTTCCTAAGAAAAGATCGGAAAATATCATTCATTGTAGCCCGAAAAGTTGCCGACGTGTTGGTTAAACCAAACGACATTACCAGGAATTCGTAATGCCCGTTGTGTGTCCGAAAAGCTATCTTGTGTATGTCTTCTTCCACCACCCTAATCTGATGATAACCTGACTTGAGGTCTACCTTAGAAAAACCATGAGCATTGTGAAGTTCATCCAATAGCTCATCCACCACGGGAATAGGGTACTTATCTGGGATTGTAACCCTATTTAGTGCTCTATAATCGACGCACATTCTCCAAGTCGCATCCTTCTTCCATACTAAAATAACTGGACTAGAGTAAGCATTTGATCTTTGCCAAATGATTCCCATTTGCAACATCTGTTGGACTTGTTTCTCAATCTTGTCTTTATGGTGATGGGGGTGTCGATAGGGTCTAACATTGATGGGGCCTTGTCTTGGCTGCAAGACAATGGCATGGGAATGTCTCCTCTCTGGAGGTAGTCCCCTCAGCTCTTGAAAGACCGCTGTGAATTGGCCCAACACCCTTTTCGGCTCCCCTTGTTCTGATGTTTTCAGCTGGGGTGATTGAATTTCTGATGCTACAACAGCTTCTGCTTCATGAGACTCACCCGAGAAATTTTCTAATAGACTGTGTAAGGAAGCTGGCTCTTCCAAGTGTTGTCTTCCTCTCGATTGGACTGACCTGAAGTTAGCATTGCCGCATAATACCACAGCTCTTCCCTCATATTGAAACTGCATAGTTTTTTCCTTCCAGTCAACAATAACCTTCCCCAAGGTTTGCAACCAGGCTATTCCTAAAATGATGTCCATGCCTCCCAACTCCAACACATATGCGTCAATATTCAATTCTAAGTCCTCCATCCGAATTAGAATTGCCAAACATTTTTTATTTGTGGAGACCTTATGGCCGTCTCCCAAACGAATTCCCAAATTCCTTGTCTTTGTCACTGATAATCCCAAACCATTAACGAGTTCGGGAGAGATGAAGTTGTGACTTGCGCCACTGTCAACCAGCACTACAATAGGAACCCCATGAACTTCTCCCTCAATCCGCATCGTTTTGCACTCTGGTAACACTATCTGATGAATCCCAAACACACCCATAGCTCTACACTCCAGCGCAACCTCTTCATCCTCCGAAGCCTCTCCTTCAATGGCTATTATTTCCCCATCATCGTTTAGGGTCTCATTGTCATCCAATATTAACAACCGTAGCTGTCGTTCTAAACATTGATGGAGGGGATGAAATTTCTCCCCACATCGGAATTACAGTCCCTTTGCTTTGCGATCCATCAACTCATGGTACGAAATGTGTCGCAAGCCTCGATTTTTTCCCATGGATGTCCTTTGGTCCCCTTCCCTTGGTCTGGTCGACGCCGTGAGGTGAGTACCTCCTCCTAGGGTCGGCGATCTGGGGTGAAAACGATGGCCCGTCGTATTTCGGGTTGGACCCGACCTGCCATCTATGCGACCCGCTCCATAGCCCACGGTATTTGAGGAACCCGTTTTGGTATATGTTGGGTGACCCCGATTCTGGCTTCTATACCCAGTCTCTCCTCAGTGATGTCAGTTGTGATGTCTTGGGTTGGATGGTTCAAAACTCCTTTGGTTCCCGTACATCTCCTCCTCCACAGCCCTTGCCACTTTCATCATCTGAACCCTGTTTGTTAGACTGAAGATACGCGCCCTTCGTCGGATCTCCGTACGCAACCCACTCATGAAGTAGCCCATATTTTGTGCTTCCGGTAAGCATCCCACCTGAGAAAACTGATAGGAATTAGAAGGAGAGATTGTATTATGTACGTATTTAGTAGGCACAGCAGTAGAATTACCTCCTGGAAGTGTAACTTCCAGGCCAATACAAAGCTATAATTTCCAGAATAATCAAGAATGAATCCCTCCCTCCTATACCAAAACCTTTATATCCTTTGTACCTTCCCCTTGTCACTCTCTCTCTGTAACTAACTCCTAACCTCCAGCCCATGTGGCATTTGTGTTTGTTCCCT
>JANIPM010000008.1:47356280-47377046 GCA_027478405.1 Erythroxylum cassinoides | reverse complement strand
ATAAAATATAGTTAAAATTAATAAAAGTGCTTTTTATTTTTATGTTACCAAACAGTCTACTATATGAAGCTCTTTTAAAAAAGTTATGTTTTAATTGACAACTAAACAATCAACTGGTTTCTCATAAAAGCTCTTTTCAGAAAAGCTCTACTGACAAAAACTCTACTGATATAAGTCCATCCAAACAGGCACTTACGCATAAAGGAGATGATAAAAGGGATGCAACAAAAATCTCAGGTGAACTTAACCCCACTAATGGAAAAGATGAACTTGTTGATAGCTTAGAGGTTTTCACTCCACAACTAAAAAGGAAGTCTGACAGGAAATCTAAGGTTGAGGGAATCAAAAATCTCCATAACTTCTCTAATCTCAGTCTTAGCTTAGAATTAAGGTTATTAACAGCCCTAAAAATTAACATGTACTTTCTCATTATTTGCACCTAGTAAAGCCAATTTTAATTGTCCCTTCGGAAACTAAACTAAAGGAAAATTAATGTAAAAAGTTCACGTTCATCAGGAGTAATTAGAAAATCATCACAAATCATAACGCTCACTAGAGAGGATTGTAGTAGCTTATGGCCCTGACAAGTTAGAGGTAGTTGGTTATCAGCTCAAAGAGCAAGCAATTCAGAATTTCACTGAGCTAAAGTTGAATGAATATAGGTTATAATTTACCTTTAAATATGCTACGAATTTATCTTTTTAAATGTCTGCCTTATGAAAGGACTTGGAAAATAGAAACTTCAATATGAACACTCTAGAGATAATTCTTGGAGAATTCAACAGTATTCTCTACACCTCAGAATTAGAAGTATGTGTAAACTTGAAAGGACCTTGTTATAATTTCATATCATGCAGCATAAATATAGAGGTGATAAATTCTACTTGAGAGGGAAAATTTTAACATGGAAATAACAAGGAAAATGATTTATGAGAAAGAAGCTAGAAAGGGCTCAGGTAAATCATCTATAGCAAATGAAGTCTTAGGGAATTAAGGCTATTTTTGTTAGTTGTCTCACCGCAGACCACTCACTAAATGAAATTCATAATATGGCTAAGGCCTTATTCAAATCACCCTATTTAGGTTCACAAACTACCTGATAAAACTTGAGGGATTCAAGGAGGCAATAAAAACAATTATGGCAAAAGTAGAGGAATTTCAACAATATAAAGGTATCAAAGAGCTTTAAATGGTGGAAAAGGAACTTGAGGAACTATATACAAAATTTGTAAATAGCAAATCCCTTGACATTAAAGAGATCAGGAGTATGCTTAGAATCACCCTATTTAGGTTCACGAACTACCTTCAAAAACTTGAGGACTTCCAGGAGGCAATAGGAACAATTATGGCAAAGAGGTAGAGGAATCTGAACAATATAAAAGTATCAAAGAGCTTTAAATAGTGGAAAAAGTAACTCAAGGAACTATATCAAAAATTTACAAATAGCAAACGCCTTGACATTAACGAGACCAAGAGCATGCTTACTTAAGCACAATATGATATACACTTGGATCCAAAGAAAAAAAAATTGAGAGAAAAGATTAAGCAATTATGACAAAGCACCTGATGTTCACAACTTCCTTCTGAAGCATAAATCAAAAGTTTGATGGATGCAAGATGGAGTTACTACCTTCTTTTAATTTCCATATTAATTAGAATAAATACGAAAACAATCTTAGATCTAGTTCAGGAGATAAGGAGTAGGTCCGCAGGTCCTTTAAAAAACTTTGGGACTTCTAACTTTTTTTCTTCCTCATTGGTTCTTAACTCTTTATCCCAAAAGCAATAACTATTGAACAAACTCAGGATCTTATTAGATATGGATGTAAAAAAGCATTAGTTACCCTCAATTCTGACAAAGCTCTAGTTAGATGGGTTCAATGCATTCTTCTTTAAAGAATCTTAGAGCCAGATAAAAATACAAGTAAAAAGAAAAACTATCACAGACTTATTTAACTAGGGAAAAATACTAAAGGAAATAAGAAAAACTCACATTTGTGTAGTACCAAAGATGCCTAATGATAATTCACTCAAAGAATTCACGCTTATAGCCTACTGTAACACTATACATGATAACATCCAAAGTAGTTGGCTCAAGGTTGAATGAAATACTGGAATCTCTCACAATCAAATTACAAGGAGCTTATATCAGCAAAAGGAACATAGGTGATATATTATATTGGCACAAGAGTTATTAAAAGGCTACCAAAGGAATGACTCCGTTAAAAGCTATTCCATGAAAATTGACTTTCACAAGGCCTTTGATTCAATTTATTAGGAATTCATCTTACACTATGTAAAGGCATTTGGTTTTCCAAAAAAATTCATCACCTAGATTAAGAAATGCAACAAAACTACAACTTGGGTGCTCAAGGGAGGGAGAGGACTTAAGACAACGAGACTCATTACCACCTTATTGATTCTTAATTGTATAGAGATGTTGACCAGGCACACTAATTACAACATCAAGAAGGATCCTTCTTTAAGATTTCACAACAAATGTAAAAGCTAAGGGCTTTTAATCTCCCATTTACAGATGATTTACTTATGCTTTGTAGGGAACATGCTAGCTCAATAAAGGTTTTAATGAACTCACTTCATTCGTTTGGAAAGCTGATGATCTCAACATCAACAACAATAGTTGATACCTGCTAGTTTCAACTGGAGAGATTAACAAGCTCAACAGCTCTCCACTATCTCTGGTATGAAGACAATAAGTCTCCAAATTACATATCAAGGAATTTCTACTTTAACCAAAAGTGAAATATATGGAAACTTTCAAGCTTTGTTTATTATGTTCAATCATTCAGTGGAACAAAAAAAGTTTAACTTATACAGGTAGGCTATAACTTATCAAATCTATCTTAAATAATCTACATGTATATTAGATCTTGTCGGTAATATTGTCAACGAACCTTACGAATGCATTAGAGAGAATGATGTTAAACTTTCTATAAACTGGGGATGCAATGAAAAATTCTTTTACTTAAATAAGTTGATATTGTATTGCAAATAAAAGGAGGGGTAAGTTTATGATCAATGCAATTCACTGACAAAATGCTACTTAACAAAAGGATTTAGAAGCTCCATATAGATAAGGAAACTCTTTAGGTGCCATGGGCTCACTCACACTAGCTAGAAAATCAATGTCTGAGAGATTAGGTACAAGTATGACAATTTTTAGACCATGATGCAAATCTTCAAGCTAAGGAAAAAGGTTAATTAGGAGATTAAGAATGGAGAGAACACATGGCTTTGTTCAATAATTGGAGTGAAAAAGGTGCGTTGTATCTTTTCCCTAAAGCCTATCATATGAGGCACATGTTAAACCCCAAAGCTAAGGTCAAGGAGCTTATAAGGGGCAATGAGTGACTTATAAAGTTTAGAGGCCTCTCCATTATTCAGAAAAATCTTCCTAGAAATAAACCAAGTCAACGCTTAACGGATAGTATAAGGTGTCAAGACATGCATCAAACTATTCACCAACAACTCTTGTTACGTGTTTAGGAATCCAACATCCGTGCAATGGAACAAGCTGGGATGATTCAAACACAATCCCCTCAAAACATCATCCATCACGTGGCTTGCCATCAGAAATAAGATAAGCACTCTAGACAGAGTCAAATATTCTCAAAACAAATCCAACC
This sequence comes from Erythroxylum cassinoides, assembly GCA_027478405.1. Taxonomy (NCBI): domain Eukaryota; kingdom Viridiplantae; phylum Streptophyta; class Magnoliopsida; order Malpighiales; family Erythroxylaceae; genus Erythroxylum; species Erythroxylum cassinoides. The sequence continues at coordinate 47,373,399 of JANIPM010000008.1, read as the reverse complement.
CACAGCCTATGAATTGAAGAGCATAAATCTAGAGACCATCTCCTTTGAAAATGTAACTACTCTTAAAAGTGTTATTTGCTAAGAATTTAAGCTCTATGCAACCCCCATTGCAGTGAAGATGATTGGGAGAAAATAGTCTTTTGGACTTCAAATAGGCAACATCTTAAACAAGAGGATTACCTCTTTTAAGATTACCTTGCGATCAGGTGTATATCCTGCTTAGAGAGACAGATGAAAAAGAAAAATAAAGAAACAAATGCCAAGCCCAACACAAATTCTATCAAAACTCATTAACAAAAGGCACGACAAATAGATTATAGAATCGAGATAAACAAAAAAAGCAATAATATATAAGAAAATTTCAACAGAGGAAGTGTAAAATATACTAAGTATGCTCCTAATCTCTTAATAGTTGTTATCACTTCAGTAGCTTACAGTAGCCTTTATCTTTTTAGAGCTCCATTCATTAATATAATTTCCATTAATTTTCTAAAAAAGTCACGTTTGAACCAATAAATGTAATGTTATCATAGGACAGCCTCCAATAAAGATATTGAAATTTTGACATGCGTTTGTTTGAAAGTCATCTTAAAGAGGCCTAAAAATCGAAAATTGCAACATAAACATGTTGAAACAATAAATCCATTCTTTGTCCCACAAGGGACTAGAGACCGATTCTGACGATTGGACTGACTATGAAAGAATTGATTTTAAATTATACTGAATCACGCCAACAATAACTTTATAAATAAACAAAATTGAAAACATTATGAAATCATCACATGCAGAAGTACAAGATATTCAATGCCGTACTTGGGATATACTCATCACTACCACTGACAGGGAACCAAGAGCTGATACTCATTCCAACACTTCGAGCTGGATTGGACAATAGTCCCTCTGGCCACTTATCAACTAGTCTAAACCCAAATCGACTGGCGGCAGAAAGCATAGATTGTTCATCAACTCGGCGCACAACATGGCAGAGAATCAATGCAGCCTCTTCATCTTTTTTGCCATTTTTGTTGGATGATATCAATTCTCTTGCAGTTGCAAACAAAGGCACAACAGCTTCGGGAATGTATGTTACATCTGTGCCTAATATGACATCAAAACCTTCCGAGTTAATTTCTCTGATGGAATTAATATGTTCTCTGTTTCCCCACTCTAGTCTCTTTGTAACTAGTCTATCTAAGAACGGTGGTCTAAGATTAGAAGAAACATTCTGGGTCAACATCTGTAGTGCTAATGTATCTCCATCAGTGGCTACCACAAGGTCAGCCGACTTGGTAGCAACCATAGAGCAGAGGCCCCCACAACCGCAACCCAACTCCAAGACCTTCTTCCCCTCAACAATAGTGGGATTTCTTGCTAGCACAGAAGACATCATATGAGCTGATTCCCAGAGCATCAAGCCTGTTGATTTATATATGTGCTGGTACTCTTTTGACAGTACACTGATCTTGAAATTGTGGTGACCAAGTTTTATCTCGATAACCTTTTGGAGAAACCGAGAAAGATCAATTAAGTTGATTCTCAACAAGTAAACAAATAAGAAAGAAAAAGAAACCTAATAATTTATCCCCATTACATAGAAAGTCCTGCACAACTTCAAAGAATCGTTTAGGAGCGTAATCACAGTTCTAAGAGATCAGCAGTTATGGGGGGTCCAAGAAAAATTAGAGACAGGTTAATGTCTACCTCACTGTTACTGCAAGGGAGAACGCCAAACATTTCAGCACCCAAACCTTCAGATATGTCAACTTCAGAATTATCAGAAAGTTCCTTTGAACAGTTCTTTTCTTTAGGCATTGTATATCCTAGACCCAGTGGGTCTTCATTTTTTGCTTCATTGATTATGGAAGGGTTTGAAACTCGGAATACAGCCTGGATCCACCGCCTTGATACAGAAGACACAATTACACCAAGTAGTGTCAGAAAGATTCCAAGTAAACAGCAAAGTAAATAAAATTCAGATCCATGATCCACAAGGAGAGTTCCTATTTGTCATTTACCTATTCATCACTAGTTCACGAGATCGATTCTCAACTTGTTTGCAACACAAACCAAGTTCTTCAACATCAAATCCATTATCGTTAAACAAGCTTGTCAAGAAGACATTTGAGAAATAGAAAGCCCGCTGAAAGATCACAGACCAAAAAAAGTATATTACTGATACATTAATGTCAAACTAGAATACAGATAATGATGGATGCTCACATTCAGAAACTTACAGTACCATCACCCCTGACATAGAAGTTTTCACTGATCATTTGATCCTTGCAAGTGAATCTTTCCTGCCGTAAATGAAGAAGTGGATAGTAAATACATAAGTAAGAAAAATGAAACAAAGATGATTGCAGGAAGAAAGGAGGTACTAGCAAGTCAGTTGACAGAAACTCAAAAAAATAGTAAAAGGACAAGCGCTATATGATACAAACTTGAACTGTGTAAGGAAATATATTTTTAGTGCCACTAATGCGCAGATTAAAGAAAGGAAACATGTTCATCATTGACCAATTCCGCTGTCAAGCAAAGATATCAGTAATTTAATGTTAAAACTTGTCATACTAATAGCCACATGAAGCAATTGGGTAAAAAAGATATCCGTTACTGCTTCAATATAATGTGTACACCTATATTTGTAGGCATAATATATTAAAACAAATAAGAATGAAAGAAGTAAAAGATTAAGTACTTCATCTCGTCACTAGATGTAAAGGACATATTGCACCTGATAACACAAAATAATAAGCCACAAAGGAACTCATTGATCCTAAAAAAGAATAAATGAAAAAAGCATTGGCATATAACAATCAGAGGAAATGAATTCCAAGGGCACTGAAAAATGATTAACCTGTGCAAGGTCGCCTGTCGCATAGTCTCGGAATAACACCTGACCATCTGGCTGGGAAAGTGAAGAAAACAATGACATTGTTTAAATCCATCTGAGCAATAAGATGTAACTTATGAAATGATTTGAACTAACAAACTTTTAGAATGTTTACCTTGAGAACTTTCTTTATATTTCGAAGAACTACAGGCATCTTTTCAGGGGAAACTGCAGATAATACAAATATCTGCTTAAAAAGTCAGATGGTCAAGTAAAGGTTGCAAATTGATAATTAAGCTTACGGTTGTAATAAAACCAGAAAAGAACATATATAAAACAGTAATTATCAACCACCATACTTAAAAACATAATTTTCTCTAATTATATAACCCTTGTGTAGGGGAAAAGAAAAAAGAACTTGGATATGAATACCATTGTCACAATATCAACTGAAGATGGAGAAATTTCCTTGCTCAAGTCATCAGTAGTCAGATCACATACAAATGCACTAACATGAGCATTTGAGTAGTCTTTATGCGTCTGCAGCAATCCAACATGAAATATAAAGTCGAAATGTAAGCGAAAGTCAAAACATATAGTAAAATTTTTTTAAAATCGGGTCTGTGCCAAAAATCCATATAAGCATACAAATGATGGCTTTGTTTTCAGTTGTTACTCGTGAAATTTCTGGATGGTTTCAATTTCATCAGCAGAACTAAAGCTTTCCCATGTTCTTTATAGCTCAAATTATCAAGTCTTTTCTCTGTGTACATGCAATAGCATCCAATTGTGACAAGTAAGAAGGAATAAACTAAGAATCGAACCTTAACCAAGTCAACAGCACGTGGTGAGAAATCACAGGCATAAACAAAAATACCCGGATATGTTGCAATTAGAGGAAATATCGTGTTTCCAGCTCCACAGCCAACCTGGAATTCAGTACCACTCATCAACATGAATGAAACTAGAAAAGAATCAGACCCCAAAAAAAGGAACTACAATATTTACCTCGAGAATGACTTTTTCACCTCCTGCTCCCTGAAATTTCAAACCGCTAATAGAGTTACTAACTATTAAGAGCAGTTTTTTTCTTTGTTTTTCCAATTAACTTACCGTGAAATATTGGCCCCATTCCTTGTCCAAGTAATGGCGATCTTTGAAAAACTAGGCAGTTGAAAAGAAAAATAAAAAACACAAAATCAAAAACAGTGGGGATGAGTTACAATCACTAGCAATGAAAGCAAAAAAGATAATGTTCTCAACTCTGTCTTTATGTCGCTTGTAAAAAACGTCCCAGTACTTCTTAGCTTCTCTTTCATACTTTTCTGGTACAGAAAATATAAGAGTTAGAGGGATCTGATACTCTGTATTGTGTTTGCATGTAGTAGAGAGAGAGACGGAGTGAAACAGGGTCAATGTGTACCTTTCCAAAAGGGAGTGACTCGTGAGGTAGAAGTTGAATATATTTGCAACTTCTGAGACGCCTGTTGTCCCTCAACTGCATCTGAAGCCATTTTCACAACCTAACAATGGTTACGCAAGGATAAAGAAACAATTAAAAAGAAACCCTAATACCCAATTCAAACCACACTTCAATTAGTTTCTAAACATTTCTAACAAAAACAAGTGATGAGGAATTACCGCGTCTCGCAACAGTCGAGCAGAGATTATAACTATAACGTACGTATGATGAGGTGCTAGCTCTCTTCGTTCTCGTAAGCCGGATTATTCGGCGTATTTGCATTTGTAATTGCAACTTCTGGGCTGACTCTTTATGTATAAACCCTAATTTCCGTCCCTTTTCTCTTCCCCTCATTTTTATTATCATTATTTTAAAATTAAATTGGATTATATTAAATTTAAATAAATGGGAACACAATAGACTAGTCATAGACCCCTAAGTTCCGGAACACTTCTTAGTTACCTTAATGAGGAGCCTTAGGTAAGAGGTTAGCTGGATTCACGCATAAGAGAGGCATGCAAAAACACTAAGACAAACGTGGGCGAGTAAGATCAGACTTGGTGCGAATTTTGGTAGAGCATCGGATCTTGTAGAGATTGACTTGACCCAGGCTAAGGACTTGATGGACTAAGAACTTAGCCCATGCTCGGATGAATGGACCACGACTAATAGACTTGTTGTGGGAACATTGGATCAGGCCAATGTGCTAGTGGGCTTCGGCGAGATCACATTGCATCATTAACGGATAGAGATCGTGGGGAGATCTTGGATGATGTGGCGACAACTAGAAGTTAGAGTTGCAGTGGAACTGAATGTCTGAAGACAGTAGAGTTCTTCGAGGACAAAGATGTTAGTTTCCGAGTTAAATGTAACCTCTATCTTGTTGTTATCTTATCTTATCAGTTAGAATCCTATTTAGACGAGGGTGTCGTCTAATTGGTTCACGTGATGTAATCTAATAAGGATAGACATGATCTAGCATGATCTTAGGCAGTTCAGATTGAGTAGGATTCTGAATGTAACTTGGAAGGCAAGTTAGGATGCCTATATATAGCTCATTCGGGCTTTGCTCTTCTAATTTAATCAGAGAGAGCATTCTTTGTATTCTTTTGAGGGAAAGTATATAAAGTTGGTTTTATACCGTATCTCTACGTCTTGTTGCCTTTGTTCTTATTGTTCTTTTAAGTATTGTTTCTTCGAGTGTGTGCGAGGTAAACACTTCAAGAGTGAGGGAAAGGCTGAGTCTTTGCTTTAACGGATCTAAGCAAGACTGCAGTGCAAAGGGTGTGAGCGAGAAACTTCGGTGAAAGTTTGAGTTCCTAGAATAGCTTTGTATCAACTGGTATCAGAGTCAGGTTCGGAATGGCAGTGGGAAACTTGACAGAACAGGTGTCTAGGGTGGAGGCACTCATTGGTCCTATTCCTCAAGGGGAGGAAGAAGTCACTTCCCACAATACTCGGTTCGAGATGTTGGAGGCGCGGATCCAACAGTTGCAGCAACAGATGGGTGAGACGTTGAAGGCTTTGGAGGATGCTCAATTTGAAATCGCTATCCTAAGGCGTGCTGTTGCAATGAGTGATGTAGATCGAGTCGAAAGCTCCACACCATAGTTTTCATCATCGGTGAAGGTGCGTGAACCAAGGGTGTTCGAAGGTGTGCGGGACGCCAAGGTGTTGGAGAACTTTTTGTGGGATATGGAGCAGTACTTTGCGGCTGCTTGAGTATCCGATGCTGACAAGGTCAATGTGACGGCCATATACTTAGATAAGGATGCCAAGCTCTAGTGGAGGACGAGGACCTCTGCGGAGATCGGCGCGGGTAGAGTTCCCTTCGAAACGTGGGTGTAGATGAAGAAGGAGCTAAAGGATTAGTTCCTTCCTATGAATACTTCTTGGCTCGCGAGGGATGCCTTGAAGCGGCTCAAGCAAGATGGATCGTTAAGAGATTATGTTAAGTCTTTTAGCTCTCTAATGTTGGATATTGAGAACGTGTCAGATGAGGACAAGCTCTTCAATTTCCTATCCGGGTTACAACCGTGGGCTCAAATGGAGTTACGGAGGTAGAATGCGAAGGACATGGTTGGTGCAATCGCGGTTGCCGATGCTTTGGTGGACTTTCGACTGGCGAAAGACTCTAAGGCGAGCTCCTTAAATTCTTCTAAGGGCAAAAGCCACACCCAACAGGAGAGGACCGAGGGAAAGAAAAAGAAGGATTCCAAAAAGGGAGACTTCAAAGGCAAGGGCAAGCAGAATGGGGGCTCAAGGAATAGGGAGACGTCCTCGAAGAAGGGCAAAATTACTTGTTACTTGTGCGGCAGTCCACAATTTGCCAGGGAATGCCCAAGGAAGGAGAAGTTGAACGCCCTGATTGCCGAAGAAGAGGGTGAATCTTCGGAAGACGCTACGCTAAATCCGATAGCCTTGCTTAATGCGGTTAGTACTGAGTCGGTTTCCTTTGAAAAATTGATGTACGTGGGTATACAAGTTGGGGAGAAAGATGTGACCGCAATGGTGGACACTGGTGCGACCCACAGTTTGCTAGGAGAGAAAATGGTTCAAAAGTTGGGCGTGAGGGTGTCCAAGGCTCTGATGAAAATTACAACCCCTACGGGTAAGGCACAAGCAGTTGCGAGAATTACTTACAACGTTCCAGTGAGCATTGGGAGTTGGCATGCCAAGATGAACTTCATCATCATACCATTGGAGGATTTCGAGATGATACTGGAGATCGATTTCCTTAAAGCAGCAAAGGTAGTGCTATACCCAAGTTTGGGAGGTATGATGCTAATGAACGAACAAAATTCCTTCTACGTGAATTGTTGTAGGTTCGATGGTGGAACGAAGAAGTCTACAACATCGGTAGGACATGTTTCGGCCATGAGTATTGAGAAAGGGTTGAAGAAAGGCATAGAGACCTATCTCACTGCCATGTGGGAGATCAGTGAAGACCACGTGGTAGAAGTCCCTGATGAAGTTGCAAGTTTGTTGAGGGAGTTTCGGGAGGTGATGCCGAAAGAGTTGCCGAAAACTCTTCCCCCTCGTCGAGAGATAGATCACAGGATCGAGTTGGTTCCTGGAGCGATCCCACCTGCACGTGCCCCATATAGGATGTCCCCGATGGAATTGGCGAAACTTCGGAAACAACTTGGTGAGTTGTTGGAGGCAGGGTTCATCCAACCATCAAAAGCTCCATACGGCGCCCCGGTATTGTTTCAGAAGAAGCAAGACGGTACACTGAGGATGTGTATAGACTATCGAGCGTTGAACAAGGTAACGATCAAAAACAAGTATCCGGTACCTTTGATTCAAGATTTGATGGATAGGTTGTCAAGGGATGAAGTGTTCACGAAGTTGGACCTTCGAAGTGGGTATTGGCAAGTGCGGATAGCCGAGGGCGATGAGCAAAAAACAGCGTGCGTAACACGGTATGGATCCTACGAATTTTTAGTTATGTCGTTTGGATTAACTAACACCCCTGCTACATTTGCAACCTAATGAATGATGTGCTATACGACTTTCTGGATGAGTTCGTTGTGGTCTATCTAGACGACATCATGATATATAGCGTAAACATGGCAAAACATGTGGAACACTTGAGGCGAGTGTTCGAAAGACTGGGGCAGCATAAACTCTATGTGAAGATGGAGAGTGTGAGTTCGCTCAGTCAGAGATCAGATTCTTGGGTCATGTGGTGAGCAAGGGTCAGGTCAGGATGGATCCTAAGAAAGTGAAGGCAATAGTTGAGTGGCAGGCTCCTAGGACAGTACGAGAATTGCGGAGTTTTCTCGGCCTAGTGAACTATTACAGGCGGTTCATAGTAGGATACTCCAAGAAAGCAGCGCCATTAATGAACTTGCTAAAGAAGAAGCAAGAATGGTGTTGGACAGGTGCATATGAGGAGGCATTCGAAAAACTTAAAGCTGCAATCTCAACCGAACCAGTGTTGAAGCTGCCCAAGTTCGATCTTCCATTTGAGGTACATATTGACGCTTCGGACAAAGCCATTGGTGGAGTCCCTATACAGGAAGGTCATCCGGTTGCATTTGAGAGCCGAAAGCTCAATGGTGCGGAGCAGCGATACTCGACCCACGAGAAGGAGATGCTTGCAGTGGTACATTGCTTGGAGATGTGGCGAGTATATTTGTTGGGAACCAGGTTCGTTGTTCGGAGAGACAATATTGCTAACACCTTTTTCAGGACCCAAAAAAAGTTGTCCGCAAAACAAGCCCTGTGGCAGGAATTCCTTGCTGAATATGACTTCGTGTGGGAGCATAAACCGAGGAGGCACAATAACGTGGCAGATGCCTTGAGCAGGAAGGAGGTATTTGCGGCCCTCTATTCAATCACAAGAGTGGAGTCCAACCTGTTGGAGAAAATCAAAACGGCAGCTCCGCTAGACACCATGTATTGTAAATTAATTACTCAAGTAAAGGAGGGTGTTGTACGCAGGTTTTGACTCGATGATGATGGGCTACTAATGACTACGAGTAGTCAAGTATACGTACCGAGTTTTGGTGGATTGCGGAAACAATTGTTGAAGGAGACGCATGACTCGTAGTGGGCTGGTCACCCAGGAGTCCAACGGATGCTAGCACTCCTAACACGTTCCTACTTTTGGCCGAAGATGGAGAATGACGTGGAATGTTACGTCAAGATGTGCCTTGTGTGTCAATTGGATGTCGGTCTCAATGGATTTCATTAGTGGGTTTCCAAAGGTAGACAACATGGCGTCAATCATGGTAGTGGTTGATAAATTCTCCAAGCATGCGGTCTTCGTGCCAACTCCTATAACTTGTACCTCAGATGTTATGGCTGAGCTGTTCTACAAAAACGTGGTCAACTATTTCGAAGTACCAACAGATATTGTGAGTGATTGAGATGCCAGATTTACAGGCCGATTCTAGACGTCTCTTTTTAATTTGATAGGTTGCGACATGGAGTTTTCTATGGAAAATTATCTACAAACGGATAGCCAAACCGAACGAATCAACAGTTTTTTGGAGGAGTATCTTCGACATTACGTAAGTACAAGTTAGCGTAATTAGTTGAATTTACTTGATACTACACAATTCTGTTATAACTTGCATAGATCTTCGGCTACGAAGAAGAGTCCCTTTGAGATTGTATTGAGGCAACAACCTCTCACTCCACTAGAGATTTCTCAACCAAGGACAGGTGTCAAATGTCCTGCGGCGTTTAAGTTTGTGATAGAGAAGCAAAAGTTGTTGGATGAGGCGAGGCAAGTCTTCGTAAAGCTTTTCAATGGATTAAAAAGCAAGTAGATCTTCGGAGGAGATCATTAGAATTTGACGTGGGAGATAAGGTACTGTTGAAGCTGACCCCGCAGATTTGGAAGAAGATCTCGAGCAAGCAAGTTTATAAGGGATTAGTGCAGAAGTACGATGGATCATTTGAAGTGCTACATAAAGTGGGGAACGTGGCATATCAATTGAAGTTACCCGAGTGGTTAAAGGTACAACCTACTTTTTATATTAGTTTTCTCAAGCCTTACTATGAGGATGCATCAGATCCAAATAAGAGTCAGGTGAAGCAAGCACCACCGGTTATGAGAACATAGTTTGAGGATCAAGTGGACAAGATCCTAGATTATCGAACCATGGGTCAACATAAGAAGAACTGACAGACCGAGTTCTTAATCTAGTGGAAGGGTGAACCTATCGCGAAAGCTACATGGGAGAAAGACACGACCTTGTGGTAGTTCGAGGATCAGGTGAACGCCGACCTTCAGACTAATTCGACGAGGGCGTCGAATCCATCTGGTGGAGATGGTTTGTTAGACCCCTAAGTTCCGGAGCACTTCTCAGCGACCTTCATGAGGAGCCTTAGGAGGAAGGTTAGCTGGATTCACGCATGAGGGAAACATACGAAAACAGAAGGCAAATGTGGGTGAGTGGGATCGAACTTAGTGCAAATTTTGGTAGAGCATCAAATCTGGTGGAGATTGACTCATCCCAGGCTAAGGTCTTGACGGACTAAGGACTTAGTCCATACTCAGATGGATGGACCACGACTAACGGACTTGTTATGAGAGCATTGGATGAAGACAACGTGCTAATGGGTTTCGACGAGATTACATTGCATCATCAGTAGATAGAGATCGCGAGAGAGATCTTGATGTGGCGATGACTAGGAGGTAAAGTTGCAGTGGAGCTGAACATCTGAAAATAGTAGAGTTCTTCGAAAATAAAGATGTTAGTTTCCTAGTTGAATGTAAACTCTATCATGTTGTTATCTTATCTTCTTAGTAGAGTCCTATTTAGACGGGAGTGTCGTCTAATTGGTTCATGTGATGTAATCTGATAAAGATAGACGTGATCTTAGCACGATCTTAGGTAGTTCAGATTTAGTGGAAATCTGAATGTAACTTGGACTCCAAGTTAGGAAGCCTATATATATAGCTCATTCGAGCTTTGCTCTTCTCATTCAATCAGAAAGAGCATTTTTTGTATTCTTTTGAGAGAAAGTGTATAAAGTTAGTTTTATGTCGTATCTCTGTGCGTCCTTGTTGCCTTTGCTCTTATTGTTCTTATAAGTATTATTTCTTCGAGTGTGTGCAAGAAAAATGCTTCAAAGGTTAAGAAAGGCTAAGTCTTGCTTTAACGGATCTAAGTGAGATTGTCGTGTAAAAGATGTGAATAAAAAACTTCAAGTGAAAGTTTGAGTTCTAAGAATACCTTTGTAACATCGTCTACAACTTTAGGTTTTCTAGCCACCCTCTAACAACTTTGGGGATTCCATATGCACAAAACAGTGAAGAATCGTTTTTGTCTAAGATGACGAGGGATTTTTTTTTGTTAAGTTTTGATCAATTATTTTCTGATTTGTTAAGTGAATATGTTTGTTTAAGTTAAAAAAAATTTAGGATTAATTAAATATGATATGCCTCGTAGGTTTAAAATTAGTAATACTTTTTATTCTTTTTAAAGAAAGTAGCCTCGTATTGTTAAGTTAGATATGATATGATAATGTAGGGCCAAAAATAAAATAAAATAATATTAAACACTTGACAAAAAATTGACAGTAAGTTTTTTCACTCTCTAAAATTTAAGGTCAAATTTCATCATAAAATTTAGGATAAAAATTGACCTTTCTTTAATATAATAATAATGTTCTTAATTGCCGTTACAGCCAGCGGAAAGGCATATGACGGCCACAAAACCCTCCTTGGACTCTCGCCTCCAAGTCAGCAATGCGATTCTTTCCCAATTCTCTTTCCGTAATCCGCCATTGCAGCTGCCAGCACCGCAGCTTCGTCGACTTTGCTGCCCTCAATCGTCTCCGGGACAGGGGACTTGATCATGCTGTGGAGCGAGAAAAGCATCTGAGACCCGTTTTGAATATAAAGAACCTCATCATATCAGACCCAGCAAAGTCTCTTCCTCTTCCCATTATCCACAATCAGAAACAAAATCTCGAAATCCCCACTCGTCCTATCGATTTCATCCGAAAATACCCTGCAATATTCGAGGAATATCTCCCTGGAGGAACTGGGATTCAACCCCACATCAAGCTCACCCCACAGGTACTTGATCTGGATGCTGAAGAGAAATTAGTTTATCAGAGTGAGAACTATAGGCAGGATGTTGCTGATAGGCTTTTGAAGCTGCTAATGATTGCGAGAATTAATAAGGTACCTTTGAAGTTTCTTGACAGCATTAAATGGGATTTGGGCTTGCATCAGGATTTTATGAATAGCATACTTTATGATTTCCCCGACTGTTTTCGACTTATTGGTGAGAAGAATATGTCTAAGTCACGTAATGAGTTGGAACTAGAGTTGGTTTGTTGGAGCATTGAATCAGCAATTTCAGTTGTGGAACAGAAAATGAAAGGTGCAGGGATGGTTAATGAGAAAGGGATGCCAATCTCATTCCCTATGCAGTTCTCAAAGGGTTTTGAGATGGACAAGAAACTGAAGAAGTGGTATGATGATTGGCAAAAGTTGCCTTATATTTCTCCTTATGAGAATGCAACGCATCTTGGACCAAGTACTGATGAGTCGGAGAAATGGACTGTGGGGGTTTTGCATGAGATTCTTAATCTCTTTGTTTCAAGGATGGTGGAGAAGGACACTTTGTTGCGTATGGGAGAGTGGTTGGGTATTCGATCAAGGTTTAGGAGAGCATTACTTCATTATCCTGGGATATTTTACCTGTCAAATAAGATAGGAACTTATACTGTGGTTTTGAAGGAGGCCTATAAGAGAGGTTTGTTAATTAATAATAATCCAGTGATGAATATTAGGAATCAATATCTTCATCTTATGCACATGGTAATTGAAGATCGCAAAGCAATTAATGTTCCTGGTGGAAGCAAACAGCAAGCAAAGCAGAAAGCTGCTGAATCTATGGAGCAAGCAGAAAAAAAGAAGGGTGATGATAGTGGGGAAGTGAATGGCATAATCTCTGATTTTAAGGATGCTAGTCGTCATGGCTATTGTTATGATGAAGAGGATGAGGAAAATAAGAATAAGAAACGGGGTCATTATAAGGTCCCTAGGAGCAGGGGTAGAGTAGATAGGAACAAGAGTTTAAATGGAAGGGTAACTTCTCGAAGGAATGGTGGTAGAAGGTCAGTTGAGGAACTATATGCTAAGTCAAAGGATAAAGCTCCTTCACAAAGTTATGTCAGCATAAAATCACATATTGGGAAAAATATCCAAAATAGCGCATCAGAGAGGTCAACTTTTTCGAAGAGTAAAAGGAAATTGTTGAAATAAAAGGATGATTGCATAGCAAGAATTTAGATTAATTGGTGCATTAAAATGGACAAGTTTGCTTCTTTTGGCAATTACTTTCATTTCTTATCCACTTGTGTATATTTTTTTTGGTGCTTAGAATGTGTTAAGGTTCTAAGTTTGGCTATACACTTGTCTGGGAAGAGGCATGTAAGATGGATTTTAATAGTTTAATCTATTTATAACTGGATGAGATTTACCATGGGAATATGACAAATGCTGGAAATTGATTTTATACTACACATGATAGCAAAGTATTGGTTGAAGAGAAGGGTGTTCTTATTGATTTTGCTTTGTCAACCTGATGGGCCTCTTATAATATATGTATTCGCACGACATTTAAAGCCTTCATATCCATTGAGTTGAAAAATGGTATTGTTCCAAACTCTTTCCATTTTTGTTATTTTGGGCAGAAAGTTGAAAATGCAAGAGGTGCTAGAAAAGGATATCTGTTTATTCTGTAGTCATTTAATTCTGTATGAATTTATCTCTTTGACTATGCCAAGGAAGCTTCTTTGGACCTTTAACTTTCACCTTCAAGTTTTGGCCCCTGAAGTATTGCCTAATAATTTTCCATGCCGTATGCAGCTGACTGTGATGCAAGGGCTTCTAAATAATAGATGGCTTCTCCTACTAGCTTGATGTAAAGTTCATTTTCCCTTGGAACTTGCACGTGTGTGTTTTATGCATTATCATTTTTGCAGAACTAAAATGTCTAGAGATGCTATAAAGAGATGGCATACCACACTTATGCCTCTATCGTGGCATTTTAAGACTGGTCACTATAAGAGAGCGTAATGTTTCTCTGGCTGTACTATGAATGTTCTGTTGAATATCATTAGGCGGAGATATTCTTAGGACTAATTTATGTTTCAATTTTATTTTCCTTCGGTATGAACTTTCGGTGAGAAATAATGGCATGACGATGCAACTAATTAGATCAGAATGTTGCTTCAAATTCCTAATCTAAAGTTGGCTGCTTAAGTTTAATACCTCAGTAAGTATGCCTCTTTTCCTGATTGATTTTTGATCTTAATCAAGTGTTTTATGTGCCCAACTGAGTTGCCAACGTGATAACCAGCTTCCACCTTTATCTGTTTATTTTGTCTTGCTTTAGAAACATGATCTTTAATTATGATTAGGTTTCCCTGACAATCTGTATCTAGTATTCGCTGACATGACAGCTGTCCTTGCGCAAATTTTATCATTGACTTGTTATTATCCCTTTCTCTAATCGGTTATGCCATTTTGTAATGCCTACATTTGTGATAACTTCAAATTTATTATATTCCTAACTCTTGGAACAAAATGCTGACTTGGGATGTGGCTCCCAAAAGGAAAGATGTTTTACCAACTAACTATGAAATGGCAGAGAATTGGAGTGATGATTTTGAATGGCAACAATGTGGATTTTAGCCTCTAATTTGCCGAGTTACTTTGTTTCCCATGAGAGGCTAAAACCCACTCTTTTTGGAAGGTTGCCAACTGGGGCGTCTTTTGTAGCCCATCGTGTTTTAGGGTCCCCCAGCCCATTATATAGCCTTTGATGTTACCTTCAAACTTGACCAAAACTGAAATAAAATCAGGCGCTTATTAAAACTTTTGACATTGGACAAGCACCATAACGAGGTGCTACTAAAAGCAAACAAACAGAAAGGGTTAAAAAAAACAAGAAGGAAGGAAGAAAGAAAGAAACATACCTCCCGATTCGGTGGCATTTTTCTTACTTAAAAGTGATACTTCTTTTTTTATTTCAATTTTAGTCTAAAACATCTAATTTTCACGTTCATGTATCTATCAAAATTAAACAGGAGGTTTTGATAAAAGTGAATTACTTACTGAAATTTTGGTTCTTAAGATAAAAATTTGTTTCTTTGAAAAATTATAACATATATTGAATACAACAAATTTCAACCCTCTCAGACGTCAACATACCTCCCGATTCGGTGGCATTTTTCTTACTTAAAAGGGATACTTCTTTTTTTATTTCTATATTTGTCTAAAACATCTAATTTTTAAACATGAGATTTTGATAAAAGTGAATTTCTTACTTAAATTTTACTCCCCAAGATAAAAATTTGTTTTTTGAAAAATTATAACATATATTGAATACAACAAATTTCAACCCTCTAAGACGTCAATGATTAACAAAGGACATTAAAAAAAACATCTTCCTATCTACTCTATAATAATACATACAAAATCTCTGCTATTCGATTTTGTCTTTTAGAACTCTCTCGTTCCAGATTCCATGTTGCATTGATGTTTGGTGATAGTTTGTCTGCACCCTCTAGGTATCATCAACAGTAGTTCAAAACTAAATGAGACTTCTTACATCTTTGAAACACTCTGTTTAAATTAAACAAACAATGATCAAAAGAATCTCCAAAGACAAAGAAGTTATCCATAAATGCTTTTATGAAGTTCTCATTCATGTTCGCGAATATGGGCATCATGCACTTTTGGAATATGGCAGTTGCATTGCATAAACTAAAAGGAATCTTCCGATAAGCAAAAGCCCAATAAGGACAAGTAAAAGTAGTCTTCTCCTGATCATGTGAGTATATAATCACCTTATTGTACCTTAAGTATCCATCAAGAAAATAGTAAAATGTATGGCCAACCACCCTCTCAATCATTTGGTCCGTAAAGGGTAAAGGGAAGTGATCTTTCTTGGTGGCCAAATTGAGCTTCTAGTAACCAATACATACTCTCCAACCTGTGACGGTCCTAGTAGAAATCTTTTCACCTTTTTCATTTTCCATCATTGTCATGCCTCCCCTCTTAGGCACACACTATACTGGACTTACCTAGTCACTATCTGAAATGAGATAAATAATCCTTGCATCTAACAGCTTCACCACCTGCTTCTTCACAACCTCTTGCATGTTTGGATTTAACTTTCTCTGTCACTCCCTCACAGTTTTACATCCTTCTTCTAGGTTAATCCTATGCATCACCACATTGGGGCTAATCTCCCTAATATTAGAAGTTTTCCACCCTATATCTCTCATCCTTTTCCTAATGGTCTCCAACACTTTCTCTTTTTGTTTACAATCCAATTGGTTCGAAATAATGATGGTTAGGGCATAGTTCTTACCTAAAAAGGTGTATCTCAAATGAGAAGGTAAGGGTTTAGGCTCTAAAGTTAGGAGCTTAACAATAAAAGGTGGTGTAGGTGTATATGTTCTCTCGAACTTCTCTAACTCGACTTCCTCACATAATTTCTCTTCTCTCACACTCTCATCCCTGTGCACTTCAGTAACCCCCTTCCTCTTTAACCCCCTTCACACATTCATCCACAACATTAATCTACATACATACTTTACCATTCATTGGTTTTTCAAAGATCTAAACATGTTAAATTTAAGATGCTCATCACTAATTCTCAAAACAAGTTTTCCCTCATACACATCAACTAATACCCTACCAGTATTCATAAAGGGCCTACCCAAAATCAATGGACAATTTTTATCAGCTTCAAAATCCAACATAACAAAATCAATACGAATAATAAATTTATCCACTTTTACCAACAAATCTTCTACAACTCTATGTGGCCTCTTGATGGATTGATTCGCAAGTTGAATTAGCATGGATGTTGGCTTAATCTCTTTTAGTCCCAAATTTCTAAAAATAGACAAAGGCATTAAGTTAATGCTTACAGCTAAATCACATAAGGATTTAGAAAATTCAAAATCACCAACAACATATGGAATCGTAAAACTCCCTAGATTTTGTAGTTTTGAAGGCATCGTGCTTGAAATAATTAAACAACAATTCTCCGTCAAAGTGACCGTCTGATTGTCCTCCTAAGTGTGTTTGTGTGTTAGTATGTCCTTAAGAAACTTCACATACTTGGGCATGCATTCCAAAGTTTCCACCAATGACAAGTTGATCTGAAGCTTCTTCAGTTTCTCCAAAAACTTAAAAAATTGAGTGTCCACTTAATGTTGTCTCACCCTTTGTGGATACAGAAGTTTAGGCTTTGATTGGACCAAATTTATACTATAAATTAGGCCCGTTTTCTTTAGTAATTATGCATTTGTTGACTCCTGATTTATGA
>JANIPM010000008.1:47312654-47323205 GCA_027478405.1 Erythroxylum cassinoides | reverse complement strand
GAGAAATGGGCTCTAAGAAAACCGAAGAGAAGATGTAGGAAGAAGGAAGAAGAAGAAAGGAAAAAGAAGATAGAAGTTGGAGGGAGATGTCGGGTGAGTTTATATTTATAAAGAATTTACCGACGGAATTACCGGCGAAAATTTCTGTTAGTAAATTCAAAAAAAAATTATACCACCAATAATTTCTGCCTTTTTACCAACGGAAAGAAAATTTTCGTCGCTAAATTAATTTACCAACGGAATTTATCTACGGAATTTTCCGTAGGTAAATTCAAAATTTTTTATTCCGCCAAAAATTCCCTCCATTTTTAGCAATGGAACGTATACCGTCGCTAATTTTGTCGCCATGAATTCCCTTCAAATTTAGCGACGAGTATTAGTACCGTCTCTAAAATACTCAATTTTAGCGACGGAAATATGCTTTCCGTCGCCAATTTCCAACAGTATATTTTCTGTCAGTAATAAATTACCAACGGCTATATTGTTCCGTTGCTAATTTTGCCGCGATAAATTCCCTCCAAATTTAGCGACGAATATTAGTTCTATCGCTAAATCACTCAATTTTAGCGATGGAATCCGTCGCTAATTGCCTACGAAAACGTTTCCGTTGCTAAGTTTCCGTCGCTAATTTACTTTTTTCTTGTAGTGAAACAACCAAGTGCCCACACGAGATCTCTCTCTGAATAATTACCAATTTTATTATTTTTGTGGTCTATTAGAATGTTTAACTCTCATTACCCAATCTAATCATTTTGTTATTGGTTCACTCTTTCGATTTATTACTGAAGCATGCAATTACCATAACTAGATTAACATTGAATCAAGTATAAATCCCTAAAAGAAGTTAGAACTTCTTTAACCAAGATTCATCATCATTAATTCCATCTTATGCATCAAATGAATGAAATAAAAGATGAAAAGAAGAAAAGATAACTTGGAGGAATGAAGGTTGAAACAGATGAAGCTCCACCTTTTTCTTTCTCCTCCTTAGCTTCTTCCCAAAAATAGCAAATGGAGGATCCCTTTCCAAGTCACTTCTCTTCTCTTATATAGTATTTTCTAATTAGGGTTTAAACTAGGTTTTATTTAGGCCTAAAAGTCCAAAATAACTCTCAAAAAATTAAGTTCGTGAGGTCGGTCCACATCCATCCTCACGCAGGCCATGATCGTGGCCTGTCTTCTATCATGATTATAGCCCTGGGTCCTCTACCAAGGTTCCTCCAAATCTTCTTTGTTATTCAATATCTGATATCAAACACTAACAAACATACCAAGGCACCTTAAAAATGAAAAATTAAAGCTCAATAGAAAGCTCTAACTCACACAACACTCATAACATAAATATCTAACCAACTAACACAATTCTAAACCTAAACATACATTAATCAATTAATTAACAACTAAAAAGATACTAAATTTTCTATTAAAACATCATGCAATCTAAAATATCAATTGTCTTTTCAAGATTGAACTAAAAAAATTATATAGGATAAATTCTCTCCAAAGTTACTCGATTGGATGCACTCAACACCTTGGAAGTTCTTAACACTCTCCATGCATGGCGTCTTGGAACTTCATACAGGGCCAATTAGCTTTACTCAAGTATGCATCTTCATCTTTGATTACCTTCCTCTTATTCCCTCCCTCCCTCCCTCTTTTCCTTCTTTTGAATACTTGATTTATCCTTGTCAGGGCCACTTTTGTCCCATCACAATACCTTCAATCTCCTACCATCTCCTATTTCTATTTTGAATAGTTACTTTTCATCCTTTTATCACTGCCAATGTTGTTTATTTATTGTCTTAGCTTTGGTCCCTAACAACACAGCCTTTAGCTGACATTGGTTGTTAAGCAAGTTTTACCTAATATAAAACTCTCAATATCCGCCAGTATATGGATCATAAACTTGTACTAAATGAGGTATCAATCGCGCGAGGAATTAGCTAAAACTAAATGAACCTAACTTTTTCCAAGGTTTAAAAATGTGATTTAAATGAAAAGAAACAATTAGAAATTAAAACAATCAAACAAAATTGAGCACTTAACCACTTAACAAAGGAGTTGCCACAATAAAACAAGAATGATCAAATATGAAAGTATAGGATTTGTTATATCGTTATCCTTTAACCACTTTTGATTCAATTTAGTGTCGATCCTAGATTTTTGAAAGTTTGATTATTCTCTCTAAAGATCTAATCATTTAAACCTAATTAATAATCCCTAGTTGATAACGAAATTCTAGACTGCCATCTCTCGGTTAACAAAAGCAATCTAACATTTTCAACTAGTTCTTAAGCAATCTATCGAATAATCGAGTTCTCACACAAGATCTCTCTTCGTATATTTATCAATTAGATATTTTCATGAATTTACCCAACCTAATCATATTACTTTCAACTCACTCTCTCGATTTATTGTCAAAGTTTAAACAAACAAAAATATCATAACGCCCAAAACGTTGTATTGAAGTTAAAAGTGTTCAAGTCACAAAATAAATCAAAAACAAATCCTAATATGAAATTAAAATATCATCAACATGTATAAAATAATCCAATTCATTTTACATATCAAGTTTAAAGAAAATAACAAAAGGAAGATGGAAATTTTTGATTTGGACCTGAATCTGCAGATCTAGAAAATGTTGGACAACTGATGCTCCTCTTAATCTTCCTTGGATTAATCTCGATTTGGTAAGATGGTGGCTTCTCTTTTATGAGTGTTTTATTTTTTTTCTTGAGGGTTTTAGGGTTCTTTTTAAGGTTTACCCACTTAATTTGGTTCCAAAAATAGCCCAAAATGTCAAAATTACAAAACAAGTTGTATGTTGGAAAAGATGAAATTCGCTAGAAATATTGTCTATGCTCTCTATCACGATCGTGACCCACTTCCATACTTAAAATTCTTCTCTTTTCTTCAATTTCCTATTTCCATACACTTAAACACATATCACACACCTCTTGAAACGTAAAATTAAGATGCAAATTATGATTTGAGCTATGTTCTGCACTTTTCAATCTTCTTGTTTGTCATTTTATGTATTTTCTCGTCTTCTTCTTACTCTAATCCTTCTTATTGCTCTAATCATTCTTCTTCTTATTTTATGAAGACAAGTGAGTGTGAATCTTCAAACAATGACTCAAATAGAATGCTTTCGACTTACTTTAGCTCCTTAACTTCTAAATTATACCTACAATCAACTATGAACTAAAGTGAGTGTTTTAAGCATTGTAAGCATTAATAACTAAGTGTCATGCATTAAATGTATTAACAATTAAACACATACCTAAAATCAACTTCAGGAAAGAATTAAACAAAAAATTGATATCTATCAAGATTCTCCATTAGTCATTCAATTGCAAGGTTCATTGAAATGTTAAAGACTTAGTTACTTGCATCAAATTATAAATAAATCCAATTTAATCGTTACTTATTAAACTTTTACCTCAATTCATACCATTCCACTTATTGCATAAAGTGAACATACATAAAAAATTTTAAAACATTTAATCACTTTTATACCCTTTTATTAAAATCTAAACAATAGAGGAGTGATATATTCTTAGTTGATTATACATTTATTCCATAACACTTAGTGATTAATGATATAAAAATGTTTAAGATACTCACTTTAGTTCATATTTGATTTTAGGTACAATTTGGAAGCAAAAGAGCTAAAGTGAGTAAAAAGCAATATATTTGAGCTGTCTTCTTGCTATTCACACCTAATTGTCTTCAAGGAGCAAGAAGTAGAAGGATTAAAGCAAGAGAAGACAAGAAAATACATCAAATGAAGAGCATGAAGAATGTTAAACCAGCTCACGGCTGAAAAAAGGTGTTATGGGCGTGACATATTTTTTACGCCCATTACTCATTTTGCATTGGCGTGACACCTATGTCATGCACGTGCAAATGAGGCTTATAGCTGTGAGACTTAACTAAGATGGCTCACAGGTGTGACACCATCGTGCACAGCTATGAGAAATGTCTAGCTCACTTGAAACCTAATTTTTAGTATAAAAATATCATTTTGTGATGATAGAAACATGTTTCATTTACGTTTTTCATTTTAAGGGTGTGAGTGCTCAGTTTTGAAGAAGAGAAGGGGAAAGCTCCATTTCTTTGGAGACACATGGATTTTTAGCTTCTCGATGCCAGTTCGGAGGTAACATCAATGCCGAAGAACCCAGTTAAGCATATTTTCATTATATTTGTTATTCTTTCTTTTTTTAAGGATTCATTATGTTATCTTGTTTTTAGTGAATTAGGTTTATACATATTTGATTGAATGCTCTATTTGATTGATTTTATGTATAAACCCATTGCTAGAATCAAATACAATACATATTCGTTGTTTTCGTTATTCATTTATGGAAACTAATGGTTTTTAATCATTAGGGATAACATAGCCTAGTTTAAATAACCTGAGCTTGTGTGGTTGTTGCTAGATCAATATGTTTTCCTAACTTGTAATATGGTTGTCCAATTAAATCTAGAGAGTTTTTTCTAGGTTGTTTAATAGTTAGCTTTAATTAATGAGCTTTTCTTAATTAAACACAATCTAAGGGAAAACTAGGGTTTAACAAAACTTATTGTTATCCTATGATTAATAGTTGCTAGGAGAGGTATAAGGAAAACAATTCAATGAAGTGTGTTTAATTGAGTGTAGGCTAAGATTGAATTGATAATCGAGTCCTTAATGCATTCATCACTTTTCATTATTTTTGAATGTTTTCTTTAATTTGTTTTTGTTAGTTTTGTTTTGTTTATTTCTTGCTTTAAACCAAACCACAACTCCCATAATTTAAACATCGATTCTTTTTATATCAAAAGCTAACCGAACACTCTCTCTGGGATCAACCTAGACTCACCACTACTATAGTTGGAGGTCTAGTTACTTTGAGTAGTATTATGATGAACTAAATCAATTTTGGCACCGTTGCTGGGGAGTGTGGTGTTTATTTTTTGTTCTTGATTTTAATTCGTGTTTTATATTTTTTTTTCATTATTAGTTTTTACAATTATTTCTTGATCTTTTCACTTTTTGTTTAGTATTTGTTTGTTAAAAAATTAAAATTACATAGAAGAAAGTAATTTTTTCTATAACTTATATTCTTAATCTTATGACCATGTTTGGAATGATCATACTAACTTTAGTTATGAGTGGAATAACCAATAGAATTACTTCCATGATAGTTTGTAAGATGCATAACAATTCTTGTATAGAATAGAAGCTTCTTATTACTACTTAGGTTCATCTATAAAAGAACTAGTTAATGTTGTTGTTGCTAACAGTTTACAATTTCAACAGGAGAAAAGACAATTTTGGTGTAGTTTCTAAGATTTGGAGTGGTAGAAAAACTCAAGTATATCTCTAGAAGAATCAGTTAAGGTTTATGTTGCTAATACTTTGCAAATTCAGCAACATATGATGCAATTCTAGTAGTAAACCAAGTTTTGGAATCTAGAACTTGGCAAGCTAGATAGGTGAGTTAGTGGAGGCTATTAACCACCTAGCATCATAAAGCGTCGAGACGCAACCATCTTAACTCGAGGTGTACCCGAGGGATGTTAGTGATGAGACCTTACAGAGTGGAAATGACCTTGAGAATCTTGAGGGGCCTACTTAAGGGATTACTTGTGAAGAAAAGAAGTTAAGAAGGAGTTCTCGAAGCAGAAAATGAAATACCATTTAGCTCAGAGGTAAATGCTTAATCCCTCATTATTGTTAATATTAATGCTTTACCTTTACATAACAGATTGGAGAAATCAAATGAGGAGGAAAAAGGTGAAGAGATATTCGATTTATTTCAAGAGTGCAGGGACTCAATAAAGATTGAGATTCAAAAGATAGGGAGGATGTTGAATATGAGAAATCATCAACTTAGGCCTTATCTTGAAGAATCTCAAGTTGAGGAAGTGCATGTGACACCCAAAGATCATAATTTTATTACGTGATGAGGAAAATAAGGAATCAAGCCAACGACACTAAACAAAGATACTCCTTGTGAGGAAACCCAAGGGAAGTTCATTTCTTTTTCTTTACATTTTCGCATTAGTTAATATATGCATGTGTGTTTTTATATTGGTTTATTTCTTACATGTTTTTAAGTTTTCAACAAAATGAGAGAGAGAGAATAAAATAAACAAACAAACCTTTTTATCTTTTTCTATTGCTTCTATGATTATATAGCTATGATTAGAGAGTGAATTGACTAGAAAAATCGATGGAAACTTTAGCATGTACTTTTGCTCTTATGATTAGTCAATGTGCATTATCTTTAAAAGAGTAGTAACTAATGGTAGACAAAATCCAGCTAGATTTTGAGCCTTATTAGACTAATACATCCATATCAGTCTCATTGTCTTTTGTTTATATGTGACCTTCATGACATGTACATCCTAACTTTACTTTGATTTTCTAATTAAGACCACTTTTTATCATATATGCTAAGATGGAGATGATATAGGCATTCTTTCTTTTTATAAACTACATTAGCCAAATAGTCTACTCCTTGATATGAATTTTCACTTTGTTAAGCTCCCTTGATCTTTATTAGCCTTTCTTTTTATGCTAACCATATTACATGCTTTAAACCTCCCCAAATCTCCTACCCAAGCCTTAAAACTAGTGGAAGATTTGTTGATTATGGATAATTATCGATGCACAAAAGTATAAGTTTAGGGGTGTGCATATATGCAAGTTCGTTATAATCGTTGAAATGTCTTTTTATATCTTGTCAACAAATTCTAAGGTTGATGTAGCTTTTTTATTTTTTAAATGAAAAAAAAGAAAGAAAATAAAAAAGAGAACAAAAATGTTTGAATAAAACTAACAAGGAGGAAATACATTTTTTTTGAAAAGTTGTTCATTTGTTTTCTCCTCCTAAAGTTGTATTAAATGGGTGATTTGAGTATGTTGCATATAAGGTAGATGTAACTTTGAAGGATCACTTCTTGTAGTTTCAATGTATTGTCATCAATTGTATGAGTGATTCCTTCTAGTTGGTTATGCTTCATGAGGTTTGTGGTGTGCGAGTTTGAATTTGAGCTAGGAAATATAGTTTTTGAATTTATCATAGTTGATGTACATAATTGTGAGTGAATGTTGGTTTTTATGCTTAGTGTTTCATTAAATGTTACTTTTGCTTTACTAGATTGGTGGCTTTTATGCTACATTACCCAAATAAATCTGACCTTACCCTTACCCACATTACAACCTTAAAAAGGTCCTTTGATTCATTATTATACTTGTGACTCTTAGTGGTGGAAAAATGAAATGAATTACAAAGTTATGGAATGTCATGATCATGAATGGTATTTAAGTGTACTCGTGAATCTATCTTATTTAAACACATTTTCCAAGTCTACCTCTAGATTGCTCAATTTTTAAATATGATGAATGTTGATTAATCATGAGTAGAAGCTTTGAATGTTAAATTCTTTCTATATTTTTCGAAATTTATTCATCTTTGCTTATAACTATAAATTCTTAGGCAATATAGGAAATGAGCAAATGATTTTAGGTCTATAATTTTGAATATGATGTTTTGCCTAAGGACGATCAAAAGTTAAGTGTGGGAGAAATTGATATATGTTTAATTGATTATACATTTACTCTATAACACTTAGTGATTACTGAGATGAAAATGCTTAAGATACTCATTTTAGTTCATATTTGATTTTAGGTGCAATTCAGAATCGAAAGAGTTAAAGTGAGTCGAAAGCATTATATTTGAGTCGTCTTTTTAAGATTCACACCCATTTGTCTTCATGGAGAAAGAAGGTGGAGGATTAGTGCAAGAGAAGACAAGAGAATACATAAAATGAAGAGCATGAAGGGTGTTGAACCAACTCATGACCATGTAGAATTTATCATGGTTATGAGGCACATCTCATGGCCATGACAAAAGATGTCATGGGCGTGACACATTTATCACTCGCATTACTCATTTTCCATAGGTGTGACATGGGTGTCACACCCATGTAATGTCACACCTATGCAAATGAGGCTCATGTAAGATGGCTCATGGGCCTGAAATTATCATGAAAACCTATGAGAAATGTCCAGCTCACCTAAACCCTAATTTTTAGTATAAAAACATCATTTTGTGATAGCAGAAACATGTTTCATTTTAGGTTTTCAGAAGAAGAGAAGGGGCAAAGCTCCATTCTTTTGAAGACCTATATAGGTTTAGCTTCCCAACGCTAGTTTAGAGTTGACATCAATATTAAAGAACCCAATTAAGCATATTTTTCATTATTTTTGTTTTTCTTCTTATCTTTAGGGATTGATTATGTTATCTCCTGTTTAGTGAATTAGGTATTATGTAAGAATGATTAAATGCTCTATTTGCTTGTTTTTATGCATGAACCTATTGTTAGAATCGAATACAATACATAAGTGTTGTTTTTTCGATTCATTTGTGGCAATTAATAATTTTTAATCGTTAGGGATGACATAGTCTAGGTTAAATGAACCAAGCTTGTGTGGTTGTTGCCTAAATCAATAAGTTTTTCTAACTTGTAGTGTGACTGTCCAATTAAATTTAGAAAGCATGTTCTAGGTTATTCGATAACTAGGTCTAATTAATGAGCTCTTCTTAATTAAATATGATCAAAGGAAAAATTGGGGTTAATAGAGCTTGTTTTTATCCTATGATTAATAGTTGCTAGGAGAGGCATAAGGATAAAAATTCAATAAAGTATGTTTAATTAAGTGTAGACCAAGATTGAACCGATGACCGAGTCCTTAACGTATTCATCATTTTTGTAATGTTTTCTTTAATTTGTTTTCGTTAATTTAGCTTATTTATTTTCTTGTTTTAAACTAAACCAAAGCCCCCTATAATCTAAACACTGATTCTTTTCATAAGAAAAGATATCCAAACACTCTCTTTGGGATCGACCTAGACTTACCACTACTATAGTTACAAGTCTAGTTATTTTAAGCGATGTTATTACACGCTACGTCAAGGAGCATATGGAAGTATATTTCAAAAGTCATCTAGCCTTTTGATGCGAGAGTAAACACTTTGTTAGAAATACACCCAGTTACTCATCTACATCACTATCTCAAATGGCTACTAGCACCATAC
This sequence comes from Erythroxylum cassinoides, assembly GCA_027478405.1. Classification (NCBI taxonomy): domain Eukaryota; kingdom Viridiplantae; phylum Streptophyta; class Magnoliopsida; order Malpighiales; family Erythroxylaceae; genus Erythroxylum; species Erythroxylum cassinoides. Next base: position 47,314,110 of record JANIPM010000008.1, on the reverse strand, counting down.
TTCAAATTTGACCTTTTTTATTGCTAAAATGTCAATATAGGAAAATTATTTATGCTTATTTATTCACATACTACTTTCTTTCTTTTATTTTGTTTTTTATATATGGGGTAATAAAAATGCTCAAAAAGAGTTCCCATTTAATTCAACACATATACAAACTATACATAAAGGATTATAATGCAAATCATGTATCCATTCTCAAAATTAATGAACTAAATTGAAATTAACTTAATCATAAAACTCAAAACTATTTTCCTAAACAAAAAAAATCACAATCACAACCAAACTTATAAAGAATCATCTTGATTAACATCCTTTTTTAGAAAAAAAACTTGAATTTGTTCATTATTAAATTAATTATAACAAGATTGACAAGTTTGACTCTAAGTCCTTCTCCTATACTTAAGTTGTCCATTGTCCTTAATATACAAAATATGCAAAAAAAAGAACAATATGAAAAATAAAAGAGGGGTTGAGGATAACTGGACTTTTTAACTTCTATCCAATGCTAGTGAAATCTTTTCTACTTGACAATAGCGCATCGTAACACTACACCAAAATAAATTAGACCTACTACTATAGCAGTAGTTAGTCTAGGTCAATTCCATAGAGAGTGTTTAGTTAGCTTTTGAAACGAAATTAATCGGTGCTTAGGTTTTAGGAGATTTTGGTTGATTTTCTAATAAGACAAAAATGAAACTAAGCTAACAAAAACAAATTAAAGAAAACATGCAAAAATGATGAAAGTGATGAATTCATTAGGAATTCGGTTCTTTAGTTCAATCTCAACCTACACTTAATTAAATATTTCATTGATTTATTGTTCTTTTACCTCTCCTTGAACTATTGGACGTAGATTAATAATAAGCATTGTTAACCCTAGTTTTCCCTTAGGTCGTGTTTAATTAAGAGATGTTAATTAATTAAACATAGTCGCTGAATAACCTGAGATATGATCTCTAGATTTAATAGGACAGTTTCATTATGAATTAGGAAAATAGACCAATCTAAGCAACAACCATATATACTCGGGTCATTTAACCTAGGTTATGTTATCCCTAATGATTACAAACAATTAGTTGCTACAAATGAATCTCAAATATATCAATTAAAGGTTACATTGAATTTCTAGCTATGATTTCATACATAAACAATTGAATTATACAATAATATGATCATTCATACACAAAACCCAAATCCATATGCATAGGATAACACAATCAATTCATAAAAAGAGAAAGAAACGAAAATTACAAGGATGGAATACTTAACCAGATTGTAGGTGCTAATTTTTGTTGGATCGAAAAAAGAAAGCATGCTTTGTTTGGAAAAACGGTAGATTTCAAAACTTTTAAGAAATCATTACTTGCAGCGGAAGTAACAAATCCAAATCAACATGCCAATCCATACATGATATGGTATAAGGATAATAAAATATAAACAAGATCAGGAGTAT
>JANIPM010000008.1:47240650-47255317 GCA_027478405.1 Erythroxylum cassinoides | reverse complement strand
CCCAAATTGTTAAATGTATAATTGTAATGTGATTACTGAAATTATGTTTTGATCGAAATGTTTTCGTATTAAAGTGGGCCCAGTATGGTTATTGATTTCCGCGCACGAGATTGTTTTCAAAAAAATAATAATGTCATTCTAGGTATTTGAACGGTTTTTACTGCTCTAGCATACCACCTTCGTGGGACACGGGCTCGGATATCACCATCGATATTAGGTTCGGGTCTTGCGGGAATGGGATGCTACAGTTAGCCTCATCTATTATAGTCAAAATAGGGGAGGCTGTAACCATTTCCCCGTCAGTAGTAGCTAACTAATCCACAGTTGCACAAACAATTTCACCAGCTTTAACATCGACCATATTAGTAATTGTGTTAGTTACTGAATGAACAACCCCTATAACTACACCGTTTACCCCATTAGTTACATTCCTAACTTCTAAAATATTCTTGTCTGTTTCTCCTAAAGGTAAGGCCAAGACTTCCCCCCTTTCTTTAACAACTATCTCATCAGTTTTATCAACCACATCAGAACACACCAATTCTTCATGCCAACTCATTTTTAAAAACTTACCTATGGTATCCAAGATTTACTAACCACGTGTGGTTTCCACGGATAAGTAATGGAGATTGCTAACTTCTCCAATTTACCACGTTCAGACAACTAAAGAATAGGGTGTGTGTTTGGAAGGGGAGTCTGCTTTGGAACCTCAATTCAAACTTTGGCATAGCATAGATACTTTATCATTGTTGCCTGGGAATCCATACAAATGGGCTTTCCCAGAGCACTTGCCATGTAGCTAAGTCCTTCAATGATTTAGAATTCCATCGGGATGTTATGGAATTCCACCTATAAGGGCAAACCGTCAATTGAACCTCTATTTGCTTCTAACACTGGCCGTCATTTCTGAAGGAAGAGATGTTGGTCTCTAACATGCCAGGGGCCTTGTTCCGCTATTTGATCAAGATTGGTACTGTCAACAAACTTAAAAAAAATGGATGCGTCATACCAAAGCACACTTTCTCAAGTCCTCGCTTTCTCCACTGCGATTGTTAAATGCAAACCAAACTACTAGTTTTACGCTCAAAATTGCAAATATACGGGTTGTAACTTATAGTAAAAAGCAGATATCGATCTCACAAGGATTGTACTTAGGCACCACTTAATTCAGGTTTTTCTTTGTCTAAAAAACTGATTTAATCACATTTAAATAGATAAGTAGAATAAAGACAAACTAAAGGTAAAAGGAAACAACACAATCTAAACCAAAATCGTAAACTAAAACTTAGAGAAAATCAAGATTAAGAAATAGGACTTGTCATTATCCCTATTTGTCCCCCTCTAGTTAATTGATTCAATTTATGCTTGGCCCAAGATTTCTTAAAATTTTAGCTACCATCTCTCAAAGTGCAACTAAATGTCACTAGTTAAATAAATTAGGATTAACTTTAGGATCTCTCGATGTGCAAAGCTTTTCCTAAATATTCAATTAGATATGAAGCTATCCTATAAGCAGTGTATCAATCTATTGAGATCTCTTCCTAGTAAATTGATAACTTGTTATTTATAGGTCTATTAAATGTCAACTCTTGTTGTACATTTAACACAGATTAGCAAGCTCACTCTCTCGATTTTTTGCAAGGTTTGAGCTCAATAAACAAAAAAACATTTATATTATTTAATCAACAACCGAAGGTTCACAAATAGTTTAAATAACAAACCCTAAAATATGTTTTAGCCACTCATAATATCATTAACATCCCCAACAACCAAACAATCCATAATAAACATGCTAGAAGAGACAATAGTTGAAATAAGAACTAGACGAGACAAGCTCCTCCTCTTCTTTGCTTAATCTGGAAAATCTAGATGATGGAATGCTCTTAGCTCTTGGAGACTAGTTTCCACAACTCTCCTTCAACCCTAGGGATTTGTGACATTATATATCATGAAAACTTAAAAAAATAAGTGAAACCCACGTGACTCCTTAGGCTAAGCATCCCACAATTGTGGGAATTATCCTTGTGTTTCCCATAATCGTGGGTTAATGTGATAGAAACTTTCTCCATAAATTTTCCACGATCATGCTCTTTCCTACGGTCGTAGGTTCTTATTCTCTAGCGGCTCCACTTCTCTTCTCTTCTCTTGGTCCCTAGCTCAACCACAAAGGTGTCCACCCTCCATTCCTACACAAAAATAATCAATTCTTACCCTAAACCAACATCAAACACAAAAGAACAATCATGAAGATCAAACTAAACAAAAACATACAGAACAAGTCCTAAAACACAATAATACTAACCTATTAGGCAAGAAACATATGCCAAATACTTAGAAAACACACACTAATGCACAACTATCATTTAGTAATTGTTATGTTCATTCTTTCTATAACCTCATTATATTTTGTAGTCATAGGCACTGTCTTCTCAAGCTTGATGTTATGGTTCTTGCAATACTATTCAAATGGACCCTTATATTCACAAGCATTATTTGCTCCGACATATTTCAATTTTTTGTCTATTTCTCTTTTAACACTTGCATGAAAGTGTCTGAAGACATAAAATACCTAATTTTTAAACTTCAAAACAAACCTTTCTAGAATGGTCATCAATAAATGTCACAAAATATAAAGATCCACCAATAGTTCTAGAATCCATGGTGCAAACATAGGTATAAACTAAACCAAAAACATAGGACCTTCTATGTGAAGGAGATCTATGAAAAAAAAATTTGTGTTGCTTACCAACCGGACAATAAGTGCAAGGTTTTAATGAATTACCTTTAATAGGAAGAAGCTTCTGCTTTGTAAGAGTCTCAAGTCCCTTCTCACTTAAGTGACTAAGATGTATATGCCATAATTCTGTGCTACGATCACCAAATGCATTCACCTCTACTACTATTAACTTAGATTATATCCTATAAATAGTATATGTATTCAATTCCTTTGAAACCATAAAGGACCCTTTCGTGATTCTCCATTTGCCACCACCAAATATAGTTTCATATCCATACATATCAAGAGCTTTCTCTAAGATTATGTTAAGGTAAGAATTTGGGATATGTCTAACATTCTTCAAGTGCAACTTGCATTAAATGTTGGTTTCTAACCAAACATATCCTATATCAATTACCTTGTATACTCCATAATCTCTCACCCTCACTCTGCCAAATTCACCTATGGTATAGGATGAGAAAAGCTCTTAATTTGGTACCATATAAAATGCAACTCTAGAGTCCACTATCAATTTAGATTCCTATCATGTGAGGTTACCACGTTTTCCAATAATAACAACATCAACATCAACATCAAATACAACTAAAGTAGTATCCTTTTCTTCTTTATTATCTTCACCTTTTTCCTTTGATTTCTCACTTTTAAGCAACCTGCATTCCTTTTTCATATGACTTACTTTCTGGTAACGATAACACTTGATGTCTTTCCAGGACTTTGACTTCCCCTCGACTTGCCATATCTTTCATTTTTCTAGGAGTTTTTAGTTTGCTTATCCCCCTTGATTTACTAATCAAGGCCTTTGAATATAACGAGGATCCTAATGAATTTATTTTCATCTCTTCATTCAGGATGCTACTTTTGGCAAGCTCTAGGGACACTGTACCATCATAAATAGAATTATACAATAAAGTCTTGAATGTTTCCTATGACTTTGGAAGTGAGCCCATAAGGAATAGCCCCTAAATATCTTCTTCAAACTTTACTCCCATACCAGTGAGCTGATTTGTAACTCATTGAAAATTTATTCATGTGATCAACCACTGGAGACCCATCTTGATATTTCAAGGATAACAATTAATTGATTTAGTACATCCTATTATTACCAATTTTCTTAGCTTATAATTGTTTAAATCAGTTCCACAAGATTCTAGCATGAGTTTCTCTAGCTATATGGTTCTAAACATTGTCATCAACCCACTATTTAACATAGCTATACACCTGCCTATGCAATAGGTTGTATTCATCATCTATAATATTTTCAGGCTTTTCTATAACAAACACAGGTTTAAGAAATTTCTTTACTTAAATCAAATCTTCCACCTTCCCTTTCCAAATAACATAATTAAAACAATTTAAGTAGATCATTTTACTTAGGGTTAGTTTCTATTTGTTGACTTCAACATTGATAGTACAACCTTGGTTTGATACTACTCATTGGAAGAAAGATCGAAAACATAATTGTGTATGTACACAAATGGAAGCAACAAAATAATTCTTTTTCTCCCCTGTTATAAATAATATAATATAGGCTCTACAAATGTACCAGACGATGATCAACACATAAATAGAAATATAAACCAATAAGCACCATAATTTTTAACGTGCAAAACCTATAGTGTAAGGGAAAAACTATATGACCTAGTTTAGTAAAACAATCTCCACTTCTATGAAAATAATGGGTACACCAATCTTTAACCTCCTAACAATTTATGGATCAACAAGCGTAAAAAAATTCACCAACAATGGTGGATGGCAACACAGAAAAGTTCTCTAAAAAAGTATCTCATCGTGAACAACAAGAGGGAATAAATCATAAATTACTTACACCAAAGGGTAGCTTACACAATTAGGAACAATATAATAAAATCTCAGCTCAAATAGAGATCGTTTACTCCTTTAATCTCTAACTTAAAGAAACCAATTTTTTCTCCTGTTTTTGTTTTTGTTATTGCAGCTTTGCTCTTTTTTCGTTGTATTTCTTGTTCCCGACTCCCACTTTTATCTATTTTAAATATTTGTTTTATTTTATTAATATTTGTATATAATAAACCCACTTGAGAATTGACCCATCATATTTTTATCACAATCTAAGTAATTAGATAGAAAAGATGAAATATGAAGAAAAAGGATGGTCAAAACATAATTAGGAAATCGGGAAACACAATAACGAGGAAAAGGAGAAAACGTCATGTTATGAAAATTAGCAAAAGTTACATATGCGAATCGTGGCGGTCCAGTCCAGACTCCAGACTAAAGAGTCCAATGCCATCCATGCGTGAATTTTACAAGGAAAGACCTTTTTGTTTTAGTCAGTCGAAACGACAGAAGAAATTTGGATATTCTTTGGGAGATTTGAACTCATAAACCCACTCTCCGTAACTACACCCTTTTTTCCTTGGTAACAAAGCCTAACTCGTATGTCCTTTCCTCCGCTAGTACTATAAACAGCTCGCAGGCTTGTTTGGAAGACCTCTTTTAGCCATTTCTCAAACAAGCTGTTAACAAAAGAACCTGATCCCTCCCTTATCTCTTCTAATAACCTCTTTTCCACGTTAAACCTAACCGTGTTTGTAACCCCAAAAATCTCTTCGAAGCAGCACTTCATTTTGGACGACAATGCCCCTGCCATCTCCTTGTCTTGAGCCTTATTTCGATCGAAAATAAAGCTGTTCTTGATCGAATCAAGAAACCCATGTGTCGTTAGCGGATCAGATGTGGTTTCACGCGTCAGATCGCTCGACATGGGGCTAAGCTCCCCTGGTAATTTGACGTCGCTTTCGTCGTCCTCATTGGCCATTACATTAAGGTCTAGGGCGTTGGAAGCTGAGTACCTTGAGAGTGTTTTCTTTTCATTCACTATGGGACTCCTGGTTTTGCTTACAGTCTCGATATCCCATTCCGCTTTTCTCTTGTGTTCAGCGTTGAGAATTTTGAAACTCTCAGAATGGTGGTCTTCATCAACCTTCAGATTCATTTGGATGACAGAATCAGAGTTTCCAACGATCCCATCTTTATGGGTCGTCGTATCCCCCTTGGTCAAAATGAATATTGCATGGCAATGATTTTTCGTCTCTTTTCTTGGTTCTTCAAAATTTCCTGTTTCGAATCCATCAGCAAGAAATTTCAAGAACTTGGTGTCAGCAAATTCAATCTCTTCTACCAAAACCACAACTCTTTCTTGCTTTTTTAAGGCTCTAGCAATAATTTCTGAACATGGGGTCGCCTTACTATCTCGTTTCATCATGTTAAAGTGGAGTAGTAAATCAGCAGACCCGAGAACCGATTCTGCAACAGCAAGTGAAAATCTTCTTTTTCCGACGGTGTCATTGCCTTGAATCACTAACCACGTATCCCTGTTGATGGATTTGGATTGGCACACCACTTCTAAGATAGAAGGTATGGTTTTAGATTGCCAAGGAACATTCTCTTGCAATAATTTTAGCAAATCTTCTCCCCCTTTCTTCAATTTCCCCGAATCTGTGAACGAAGAATTTCCCAGAGCAAGTGTTATCTTCACTTCCTTGTCTTCGGTATTCTTGAGATTATCCAAGCTTAATTCCCCTGTTTGGTGCTTTTGAGTGCTGTTTCCAATGCTGAACTCCATTATGCAGGATTGTTGTCGTCTGAATTTTGGCACACTAGGACTCTGATTCGGCTTTAATCGTGAATCTGAAAACGAGATAGATTTTGGATCTGGGAAGTTGCAACTTTGGCTTGCCCACCATGGGCTTGGTGAAGCATGTGAATGGTTCTTTCCAACTAGGTTTTGATTGTTCCACATCGTGGGAACAGTAGGGCATTGAGAGTGGCTTCTATTATGATGAATACTTTGGCATAATCTGTTCCATTTTCTCCGCAACTCAACCAATTCATACTGCCAATTTTTTTTAAAAAAGTTAAGGTCATCAAACACTAGCACTGCATTAGAAACCAAACTTTAAGATTCCAATTTCAGTCGTTGATACCTTTGTATTTGTATTGTTTCCATGAGTTTGAAGCCAAGGGGGCAAAGGTTTTTGTTGGCCTGGTTTAAATAATTGGGCTTCTTTTTCATAATTAGAGGTGCACTCTGGACAGCAACTGAAGTTGTCTCCTTCCTCCTTGCTTAAAATTGGCTTTGCTTCCAACACTTGTGGTGGGTTTTGTGAGAAGGCTATCCTCGAATCTTGGAAGCTGCAAAAAGCACATAAGCTCCATCTCAATTTCCTTTATTTATTGATCAGACACTTAAATCTTTTAGTTGATTTTTTAGGAGTTGAGAAAGATGCAATTCCGCAAATAATATTCTAACCAAGTAACTCGTATCCGTAATCAGGCTTTCAATTGCTAATCTAAAACATGTACAAGTTACAGAACAGTAGAGTTTGGCGTTGTACTGAGCTTCCTGTTACGAAGTATATGCGACAAATATCTGGCCGAGGAGAAGGTCGATCAAAATTGCCAAATCCCAAAAGTCAAAAAGAAATGAAAAAGAAGTCATGATTAGAAACGACTAAGATGAATTTATCCTTAAAATTCTACGTTTGGAGTAAAGGATTGTCTTTGATTTATAATTTTCCACGGTTTTCCGGCGATTGTGCTTTTATTTAATATTTTGAAAAAAAAAAAAGAGAAATATCAGACGTTATGTGTCGTGACAAAATGTAAGTAAAACTCAGAGGACAGTGATTCGCATGTCTCACCAAACCCTACTTTTTCGTCAGAGGTTTGGCATTATTAAGACCATAAAGGCGACCATCGGAGAAAGTACAAAAGCAAACAAAGAATCATAGGAATGGACAATCCATATGTCTATTGATCTGCGCATGGTAAAAATAATGAGCCAAAGTAAAAGTAAAATTACGAAACGAGAAAAGCAGCATGTGTTATACCTTGAAGCACGTAGGCTTAGGCCAAGCCCACCCGAGGGAACAGAAACAGCTTGAAGCGCCCATTGATTCTCAAGAGAAGGTTGCCTCATCAAGCACTTAGTGTATGTTTGGTAATTTGCAGTGGCCAGTAACCACACCTTTCTATTTGAGCTGCAATAATCAGACAATAGGTTTCCAATTTCTGAAACCAAGTGATCAACCGGACTATAACCAGCACCTTCACCGTTGAAAGCAGTTTCCTCAACTGTCCATTTCAGGTCCCCAGTATAGATAATAGCCCCACATTCAGCGAGAGAATCAATCTTTCTCCTCAGTTCTGAGATTTTCATGTCAACATCTTCGCTTTCCATGAGCCTCACCGACACTGGTGCAAACTGGAACTTGATGAACTGGGTTTGCTTCAACTCCAGAGGAACATCTCCTCTCTCTAGCTTTCCTAAGAGTTCCCCGACAAGACCTTCGGTTAGGGACACGCAATCACCGACTATAACGCTATTCTTTTTCCTTTTCCTCAGGAATACCTCTAACACCAACTTAATGTCTTCCTTCACAGAAGCCGAATCTCTCAGATAGTTTGTTGATAGCTTCTTAAGTGGTGAAAATAGAACTTGGTTTTGCTCAGAAGAGTAAGTCAAGAATTGCGTCTGCCAAAAAGTGGATGAGTTAATGATCTCTCTATGTGTGTCAGTTGCAGAAGGAGAAGACGGTGAAGAAAAAACTCCACCAGAAGTGCTATAGCACTGAAATACAGAAGATGCGGAGCAGTCCTCAATATGGCTCTTAACAGCAGTACTAGAGAAACCAGCTTCTCTCATAACCCTACTCACACTAGGGTCATCTAAGATGGATATCACGAGTTGTTCCAACTCAACCTTTATAGTCAAAAGAGGTTGCTGCTGCTGTTGTTCTATGCAACCTCTTCTCTGGTGTGCTTGAGCTCGTTTGAGAGCTGCAATAAGAGCGTTGGAAAGAGAGGGTTGGCCGTGAAGCAACGGACCAGGTGTCGTTGGAAGTCTGTTCAGAGCCACATTGAAGCAAAGCTCAAGTGCTCTGCAATGGAGATGAAGTGGAGTTTTATGAGGTTGAGATTTGAGACAAGCCCTTCTCAAAATACTGGTTCTTGAGCTCAGCAGAGTTGCAGCGACGTGAAGGGGAGTGGCCTGAGCATGGCCTCTCCTCCTTGCTAAGCTTAGAGAGTGCTTCAATACTGAAGCAGCCTCTGCTGTGAGGGTCTGCTGGACCGTACAAGCTCCTGATCGCATCACTTGGCCAAACCCACCCCCCAACCGCCCCCTTTCTGATAGCACCTCTAGGATTAAATTCTTATCTCTTTTTCTTACTTTCTTTATCTTCCTCTCCCACCAAACACCACCCCAGCCCTCTTAAGAAGTGCAAGAAGTAATAAACACAACTTAAGCTCTAAGAAAACAGCAAGCAAAAGCTTCCTCTTTTGCTCTAAGAGGGAACAGAAGCTAGATAAAATTCTTCGAGTAAGGAGAGATGGTTTGAGAGAGATTTTTGGGAAGGAGAGCTTGAAGATCACAGTAGAGTAGAATTTTACACAAAGCCGGTCTAGACCCCTTCTTTATACCTCTTATTATTTTTCTTTTCTTATTATTTTTCTTTTCTTTTTTTCAAATCTATGCAGGCAGCTTTTTTCTACTTTTATTTCCACTTCCTTGCTTAAAGCTATTCTCTCTCCTGACTGGGTTTTGCTGTTAGAGTATGTTATCATCTTTTTATGTAACCCAAAATGTTCCTTTGAAAAGGTGCTACAAGTCTAATGTGTGACTTATGATTGCTGTTTTAATTGAATGTGGGATAAGAAAAGAAAAGGTTACTTAATTAAGTATTTGTTTGGTTTTATTTTTTATGGTGATCTTTCATTTTTTAAATAACACAATAAATATTTTATTTTAATATAGATTATAATGAATATTAATATAATATTATTAAAATAATAGTTAAATAATTAAGAAATTTGTAAATTTTTAATTACAAAATAATGCTTATTTAAATATATTAATATTTAAAAATTCATATGATTAAATAGACTTAAATATTCAATTAATTAATAAATTCATATTTTGAAAGTTAAAAATTAAAAATATTTTTATGATTTTATAAATTATAAAATAAGAACAAAACAAATGTAGAAATAAAAACTTAACTAAATAATTTTTATTAACTTTAAAATTTGAAATTGAAATTAAAAACAAAAATGAAACCAATAAATGTTTTAATAATGAAGACTTCAATTGTATTAATAGTGGTCTTTTATATTTATCCTAACTATTAACGAGAATATATAAGAGAGTAACATTTCTATTTATGAACAATATTATAAAAATAAGTATCGTTTATAAACAATAATACCTGAAAATTTTCAATAAGATATAAAATACGTGAAAGTTTAGTGTATATTCTTAAGGTTACTACTTGAACGATAAAAGGCAGATTAAATTGAGTGGACCCAGAATTCAAAATATTTACTGAGACGAGTTAGTTTTCCCTTTGTTTACTCCACGTCAGCGCCTCTGAATGGGCAGACAAGTCCAGCAGATATTCAAAAAGAAAAGGCAGAAAGAACCCCCCAGTCTGTCTTTGTAGGAGAATAATGAGAGATAAATTAAAAAAGCAGGACACAAATTTTTATGCTTTTCCTTTTAAAAAAGAGATATATATATATATGTTAACAAATAGTTAATGGTTCTATAAATCTCTCTCTCTCTCTCCCCACGCCAATCCTCGTAGAGAGACAGCATTTTATTCCCAAAGCACCCAGAAAGCACCCCTCTGTCTGCCTCTGCGCTCTTACCTTAGCATTATTGGCTTCTTTTCTCAGCTTTCTATGTTTCTCCTCTCTTTCTATCTCCATACTCCTCTGCAAACTGCAATTCACCTTTTGTCTTAATCCCAGCTAAACTCCAACAACCCACACTAAAAGGTTTTTTTGTTTTCCAAATGAAGAAAGTAAAACAGAAATCCACTGTTATAAATAGACAACATTATTAACATTTTGTTCTTGTCAAGACAATGTACTATGCCTCTGCATGCTTCTAGATCAACAAACACGCCTAATCAACACCCCTTTTTGACCATCTTTTATTTACCAACCCAATTCTAGATTAATATTTTATGTTAAGGAAAATGCTTTCTGATTAATCGCGGGAGAGATATCAACGTAACTATTATGTATTGAAAACAACATGCTATAACCGAAAACATTAACTTGTTTATGTTTATTCTATTTTTCTTACCTAAAATTGTCGGACTGGGCTTATGCTTTCATGTGGCAGGTGTTTGCAGTTCTAAGCATGCCAGGTCAGCTGCAGCATTTCAAACAATAAACAGTATAATTGTCTACGTTGCAAACTCTCCAAATATTACTGTTAGGAAAGTCAATCCTCTTGTATTCATTTTATTTTTTATCAAGTCTAATATTTAAGATGCTTGGAAACTCTTTTGATTAAACCCTTTTTATTTTTCTTTTTTATATTCTATTTATTAGTATCACACATGGTTAAACCCTTTTTATTTTTCTTTTTTATATTCTATTTATTAGTATCACACATGGTTAAATTTGATTTTTCTTTGGTACAGCACCAACACTCGCAAAGATGACTTACCTTCCATAGTGGCAGCCATTCTTTGCAGCCACACAATTTCCTTCTGCTTAAGCCGATGGAAGGCCATACTGGATAAGGGACGTTCAAGTGCAGATTTGATTTCAGCTTTTTCATTTGTATAGCCTCTACTGGGATTGAGAAATTGTTTAGCTAAGGTTATCTCCTTCTGGTTATTGCTTTGTCGGTATGGTACTAGTTAGAGTATAATAGATCTGTTGTTGAGTGGATGTAGGTAAGCTCCATCCATAAGTCATAGTTTCTAATTTTCTTGCGTTGCTTTTGTTTTGGTTTGAACTGTAGACTAGTTGCTATGTAATAACTGGTTGTGTCTTCGGAGACACTAATGCGTGAATTCTTTTGTACATATCTTTGTTTTTTTATAAATTCTTCTGCATTACAAAAAAAATGATTTTTCTATCATCTCATGTGAGTTGTAATGTTGTAAAATGAGTGACTGTGCTAAAATAAAAAAATTCTTTATTTGTTTGAAAAAATTTCTACTAATTTGGACTTGATTATTGATATTATTCGGAAAACTAGCTTGCTTAAGTTCATTGGTTCACTTTTTAATTTTGGTAAAATTTTTGCAAGTACTTAATCCTTGAATCAAGAATTGACTTAAGCATTAAAATGCTAATACTAGAGCAACTTGCAACATTATTTTTGTAGAAGCACGACAATAGTTTGAATAGGTTTACACTTGGTACATGATATATGTTGTTGAAAATTAAACATATGTTTAAACAATATCAATCATCGCCATTCATGGGAATTTGATTAAAAAATCAAGGATGACATACAAATTCATAAAGTTTTGCAATGAGAAGATCAAGGACAATAGGAGCAATCTAGAGGATTGATATGGGTTATATTCGTTAACTTGTAAGAGCAAGTCAAATGACTTATGCATATAATTCGCCAATAGCAAGAGGCTCCTACGATAGTGGAAGAGACAATGACCTCGCTAAGCCTAGTAAATTGTCCATAATAAGGTGTTCTAATGATCATCATCATTGTCCAAATCTAGAGAATGGTAGAAATGAGATGAACTTAATACTATAACGTCTTAGATTAGGGGCACAAAGACATTGCCACACCTTTTAGTATCTCAAAAGATAGCTCATTTATCTAACAGATTGTAAGTGAGATGCCTTTCCGAAAATTCAAAATAAACTTTGAGGAGTATAATGGTATAGCAAACTGCACGGATTAGGTGTTGTGCCCAAATAAGTTCTAAAAATACCTAGGCTATCATACTCGGAATTATATGAGGTAGTTATAGTGATTACCTAGGGTCATCTCCTACGGAGGTGAAATTGGTTCACTTAAATTAATTTTGAACAAAAACAAAAATAAATGCAACCCTAAACATTCTATCCCGATTGTTGAGTGAAGGCTTTGAAAGAAAATCACAAATAAGTCTGAAAAGGAAACGATTCAACCGGAAGCAAAGACGAATAGATTAATCGAAATAGAAGACTCTTGACAATTAATTTCACTAATTTAATTTCCTATACATTGATCAAGGGAAATGATTGGTTAATTGTCTTACTAAAATTAACGGTTGGGTTCTTACTCAACTCGAATAATAAACTAATCTAATTTTCAAATTCAACAAAGTATTATACGAATTAATTTTGAAAATATGACTACTAATTATCACTTAAGTTAATATATTTCTAGTTCTTAACCTAAGCATCTATAGTTTCTCAATCGGTATTAAACTTCTCCTCTCGGTCCTTCATTTAATACTAAAAATGATGCAAAGTTTGGCCATTCTATTACAATCATTCAGCTCAGAAATCACAGAAATAAATAAGAGAACAAATCCACAAGTCAATCATGCATCTACATTAATTCTCAAGAAAAAGAGATCAGACCATCATAGCGTAAACATAGTTTATCATCTCCATACACTTTAGTCCCATGTTCCTATCAACAAAAGTATTAAAGCAATAAAATAGTGAATACTAAATGAACTATGAAAAGATAACAGAGCAACAGTTGGTCAAGCTAACAAAGTAATAAGTTTAATAAATAAACAAGAAACTATGAGGTAGTGTGTTTGGTCTCCTGCCCCTCTTAAGCTTCCTGCATGAGCTCTCGCCTTCTGCTTTAGCTTGTTCTCACCCAACCACATGGTTTCTCAAGCTCAATGGATTCAGCTCTTACTCTTGCTTTCGACCTCTGTTCCTAGCTTCGACCTCTTTGCAGTGTTTCTCTCTTCTTCATCGACTCACTCTGTTTCTCTCTTCTTTCTCTGTATCTCCCTAATGTGTATGTCTAAGTGTAGAATGAAGAATGAAGAGTGTAGAATAAAATGAATGATTCCTCTTTGCCACCACCATTCCCTTCTATTTGTACTATGCTCTTAGGTCTAGGGTTTCGTATCCTCAACCTTTGTTGTTGCCATGTAATAACTAAAACAATTACTAGAAAATGAAGGGAGCATGCCTGACCGTGACTTACACATGCACGGCTTTGCATGTAAGTCACGACTGTGACTTACACATGCATGATTGTGCATATAAGTTATGGTTGTGACTTGCACATGCATGACTATGCATGTAAGTGTGACTTACATACACAATTCTTCTTGTTTAGTTCATGCCACATTCTCAAAATAATCCGATTAAGATTTATGCAACATCCACACCAATTTCACTCATTCTTTCTCACATTTGGATCAAAACACAATGATTTATAATCAAAATCAAGATATGAAAGCAATTGAAAGCAATAGAAACTAGACACAATAATCACACTTAAATTATGCTTGTTCTCAAGCAAAATAAAAAATGCTAGACTATACAAGAACAAACAATGAAAACAACAAATTTTTTTAAATAATAGTCAAAGATATCAATGATCATTTCAGTAAACACAACCTAAAAACTTGAAACTCATAATACTCTATATTCTTCACATATTTAGCCAAAATCAATAAGCACTTCTCCACCACTCATATTAAAGGTATGGTATATTCACTCATCATTCATTTCATATAAGGCATCTACCATAAGCTTACTTATTAGTGCATTCTCCACCACTCATATTAAACACAAAAATCAATCTAATGGTCTTTATTTTGGTTATAATGGAGCCGGGCTGAGAGTAGGAAAAAGGAAAATTGCAGTTTAAAACCACAACATAAATTGAGCATTTAAAATAATACATAAAAATGAACCATAAAACACTCAATTCTTTTCTCTCATTTAACAAAATTATCACTTCTCTCTTTTTTTTTTTTACTCTATCCTCTTCTTTTCATTTTTTGGTCATCTTTTCTTCCTTTCTTTTCTTTTCTATTTCTTTTTTTTACTTTTACTTTTGTCTTTTTCTTTCTTTATTTTTGATTGATTTTTTAATTCTTTACTATATTTTTCATTTATTATTTTTTATTTATAACAATATCCACTTTATAATATGA
>JANIPM010000008.1:46969721-46985617 GCA_027478405.1 Erythroxylum cassinoides | reverse complement strand
TGATCTCTGCGTGGATACCTTTAGAGATAGTCTCTATTGGCTATTTAGGTTTGAGTTTGCATACAGACACATGGATCTTGGCGTTCGGGAAGGTCCCGGCGACAAAAAAAAAAATTTTCCGCACCCCGAGTATATGATACTTGGAACGGGATTTTCCTACACATTCATCATCATTATACATTTTAATCACATGTTATTGCCAACAAAAGTATTAAACAATAATAAAACACTGAATATTGAATGGATTATCAAAAGAACAAATAATAGTCGGCTAAACTAATAAGAGTATAAGTTAGTTAATAACAAATAGTAAAATGAAATAAACAAAACAACAAATGAGAAATAGAATAGGTAAACAAATCATTGGATGAAGAGTTGTGGAGATCTCCAGTCCCTTTCAAACTTCTAGCTTTGGCTCTCGCCTTTTGCTTCAACTTCTTCCCTAGACAAATATTTGCTCAAGTTGAATCGGATTAAGCTCTAGCTCTTGCTTTTGGCCTCTCCCAAGCTTCCACTCTCTACTGTCTTGCCCTTCGTCTCGACTCACGCTATTTCTCTCTTATGTTTTTCTTCTTCTTCTCTATCTCTCTGCACCTCCCCTCTTTCTGAGTCTCTGTGTATGTAAACCAATGAAACAATGAATGAATGATCCTTCAACCGCCACCCTCTCTTCCTTTTATTCCTCTCTCTTTAGGTTTAGGGTTGCATGCCTTAACTTCATGAGTTGCCATGTATTAAACCTAAAATTAATGTTAAAACTTCTCATAGGCGAGTATGGGGAGTCACGGGTTTAACATCCCCATGCATAGCCCGTGCATAGGGAGTCACGGGTGTGACTCCCTTGTCACCCCCATGCATTAACCATGCATGATGGTGACTTGGATTTAATCCAAAAATTACGTGACTTTAGTCTTTTAATGCAAAATTCACAAAATAACCCAATTAACATTCTTGCAATATTCACACCATTTTCACTCATTGATCTCATATTTTGATCAAAACATAAGGATTTGTAACCAAAATCAAGATATGAATGTAATTAAAAGTAATAGAAATTAGACACAACATTATCTTGTTGGAAAATTTGGGCTTCAAACATTTTTGTAAGAGTCAACAGTAAATCAACCTTAAAACAAAGTTTCCTAATTGCCTCCTTGAACTGGTCATTCTATTTATCCTAGGATGTGAAGAAATTCTTTAGGTTATACTTTATAGGAGAGGATTTAAGGATCTTGATTAGAAACTAGGTGGTAGCCTATTGTTTTGAAGGGCACGATTGAACTTACTTCTATAGGAGAAATTAAGGTGGCTTCTTTAACTAAGGTTATAGGTATTGGAAAATGGTTTATGCTTCTTTTAGGCTTGTTGAAAAAGTTAACCTATTCAATAGAAGGGTCTTAATAAATGAGTTCCCTAATTGGCAATCTATAACTAATCATATGATCAAAATTTTTATTCAAAACATATAGCTTAGTAACGAGAAGATTTAAGGAATCAAGGTCAAACTTACTTGGAACCTTCTTTAGGATGGTCTTTCACTCGTCTATTAGTAATGGTTCTAAACCATATCCTTAATAATATTATATTCTTCATCTACATTTTTATTCATAAAAGAACCACTAAGCAAAACATCCACCAAGTTCTTTGTGTTGTAGCTCATCTTACTGTAAAATATTTAGATAATTGGCCAGCTCTTCATCTTAATGAGGGCATAACCTCAATAGCTCCTTGTACTTCTCCCAAGCTTCACAAAATGATTCACTTTTCCTTTGGGAAAGCATAGAGGTCTAGTTCTTAATCTAAGTAGTATGGCTTAAAGTACTTATATAGGAATGCTTAGGAGAGTTAGGAGAATGGATACCATATGGTATAAGGTCTTCAACCGCACTCTTTCCTTATCAGTAAGTGAAAAGTGAAATAACCTAAGCTTAATGGAATCAATAGAAATTCCATTGAGCTTTAGTGTTTTTAGTATTCTAAAAACATTAACATATATAAATTAGGATCATTGGAAGGGAGTTCTGTAACTAATTTTATTACACTATAGGAAAAAAGGAGAGAGAGAGACTTAGCTTAAAGTTGTTAGCTTTGATGTTGTACAGTACAATGCCTGATTTGATGCCTTATACACTAGATATGACTCTATATCCATCTTTTCTTTCTTAGTTTCTTTTCTCTTTCATATTTTTCTTCTTATTTTTAAACTTCTTTCAATCTTAGGGTCAGCTCAACAAGTTTCCTAGGATTATTGAGCTATCAAGTACAAGAAGTGAACTATGAAGAGAAAAAGCAAAACAAACTTAGTATATAATAATAAAACTAAAACAAAATAAACAAAAAGCTCAGTCTAATAAGTTTAGAAATCTAATAAATATTAATTGTGTGTATTTCTGACAAGCGCGTAGTGTATCTAAAGTTAGCAATGGTAAGTACAAATTAAGCCCATGAGAAAAGGGGTTAACTATTGATTATTTAAAAACTTAATTATCAAGGTTACTGATTATGATTGGACAAAAAGGAAAATAAAATAAACACTCAAATTACTAGTAATCAAGAAAAATGCAGTCTATTAATAAATTATATTTAGGTAAAGTGTTTCCTAGGATCTTGCTATATTCAACTTCACTTTGATTTAATTAATAGTTTTAGTCTCTTTGACTACTAAGAATTCTTAAGTTACAACTATATTCTCTCTCGAGGTCTATAATTCCTACCCTTAGATTGAATCGACTGAAATATTTTTCTAATCAAGAAAACTTAATAATGCATTAATTCATATAATGAATTCTCATGATAGTTTACATTTGAACCTAGGAAGATCTTAATGTTTTCTCTGAGTAACTCATCCTTAACCCTCTTTATCTACAATGTGATCAAACTATACATTTTATCTTTCAAAGCTCAATGCATAAATCAAATAATTGAATCTTAACACTCGTTCTTTCAATTCAATCAATTATAATATGAATAAATTTAAAAAATTATAAATTCATGAAATCAAAAGATCCATCAATTCAACACATTGAATCTTAAGGTCTATCCTAGCTAAATCAATATCTTAGTTAGTTCATAACTAAACAAGAAATAATAACATAAAGACAAGAAAAAAAGAACATCTTGGATCTTGAATCTTTAGTGAATCTTATTGAATTCTTGCTCTTCTTCTAAGATTGACTTGTTCTTGATTAATAGCTATTATAGAAGACTTCGAATTGACCTTTTATTCCTTCCAAAATCTCCCCTAAGCTCCTAAAAACCTCTATTCCTCTTGCCTCATTCTAAAAAATTTTGAAGATTAATTTTTTTAATGAGGAACACGAGTCTAACATGAGACAATATACAAGTCATATTATCTTTGTTGCATTCTATAACTTTTCTAATACAATAATACTACCAACACGTGGCCTATATGAGGATGTAAGGGTAGAGAACGTGAGTGTGGAGGGTGGGGAAGGAGAGATAGAATCAGCACCTTAGATACGACCTTAAAATAGTGACTTGAAAATGTTGTATTTTATGATCCTTCTTTATTTTTTCCGAAGTTACTCCAAATTGGTCCAATTCTTCTTCAAGTTTTCTCATTATTCTTAAAATGCAGAAAAAATTCCTGAAATAAAATATGTCTCATTTTAGTATGAAATCCTCTACAATTGACCAAAACTCAAATAATATGCTATGAAAATCATGTTTAAAGTAATGTATGTTTAGCATAAATAAATAAAAATATTAACTAGACTTCCTCTAAAATCAGTTGAGCACAAAAATCAACCTCCTCTTAATATTATACGCTATGATGTATAGGAATTGTGAAGTCTTAGGCATATTTTGTAGTTCATTAATGACTTCGCCAGGTTCACGTCGATTTATTTTTTATAAATTAAAAGTGAAGTCGGTTATATTTTTCTACTTCTTCGATATATAGTTTACACATCTCATTTATATACTAAATTGCCTTTAAGGTTTCCGAATTATGCATCTGAAATGAGTTTTTATTAATTAATGATTTACATTCTAATATTATTAAAAAGATATAATCATTTTCTTTACTTTATGTTTAAAATCTCAATTATTTAGACCTCACACTTTTTGGTTATGCAATTTCCCATCTACCACATCCATATCACTTTCAGAAGTTTAGTTTTAAGATAAAGCTAGCCATGTGTCTATTTAGGAAATAGTCCTAACCATTGTGCTTATAGGTGTGTCGACGTTAACATAAGAAGAATTTATTTGGCTAGAGACACGAATATTTAGTCGAGCCGCTTTTCATATATTCATGTGATCATCCCTAGTTCAAATTCCTCTGCGGCTCGTCGTTTTATAATTTGAGTTTCCTACTTCAACCTGTTTCAGCTAAAAATCCTCCAACACTGATCTTCCAGTCTTAAACTATAATCCACATATATCCTAAAACGATCACACTAGCTCATCTTTATTTTCCTCATCAAATACAATCAACTTCCAATACTAATCAAAGTAATTCAATCTCACCTCTAATGCTATCATGTTCACCTTTTATCTAATTACCATGAGTTACCAGCAGTAGCCTCGTTGATGATTTTTCAAAATATGATGCATCATCAACGAACCCTACACCACCGTCCACTCATCATTCGATAGTACGACAAATAACTATGGCCAGATGAAAAGCAGATAAAATCATTAGTCAACCTTCCATTCCATCTTCTCTTCAAACCGAATCCATAACCTTTCACCAAGATAAGCAATTTGTTGAATGGAGAAATGCGATGCAAGAGGAAACTAATGCCCCTTTGATCAACAACACATGGATAATGTTTTCTTTCCTTTCTAATGCTAACGTTGTTAACCAAATAGGTTGGTGTGAGTGGTTCAGCACTCTCATCCCTTAACCAGAGGTCTCGAGTTCGAATCCTGAGAATGGAAAAATCAGTTTGGCCAGCACTTTATTTCTTACGGGCTGATCCGGTGCGAGCGGGGATTAGTCTAGGAGTGGATGGCTTAAAGACGCCTTTTCATGAGTTGAGACCCTCCTAAAACACCTCGTGGGCTTAAAAGAAAAATGCTAATGCTGTTTGGAATGAGTGGATTTTCAGGATCAAAATAATAGGGAATGTAATTATTAAGCGTTTCTAAGTATGTCTATTTTTAAGGGATTCACACAAGGGAGTGGAATGAAATACAACGAGATCTTTGGTCCAATTCTAATTCAAACAGTTTTATCGTTAGCAATAATAAACAATTGAAGGATCTACCAATTGGATATTTTCAATGTTTTTCTTTATTACTTCCTTGACACTGACATGCAACATAAAATAACCATGTGGTTTTGCAACCCCTAGATAACGTGGCCACATTTGTAAACTGCTTAAGCCATTATACAGTTAAAGCAGGCACGAACAACTAAGGTTCATCGTTTGACCACCTTCCTTCTTCAATTGAGTTTTAAATCCTCCAAAGTTGAAAATTCATTGTTTATATACAAAAGAGATGATGTTCAAGTATTTATTGTTGTTTATGTTGATGTTATCCTTCTTGTTAGCAGCGATACAAAAGATATGCTTCGACTTCTTGCATTGCCGTCATTAGCTTGTAAAAGGGGAGGGGCATTCAGACAATTATTCCCGTATGTTGTGATCATTACTTCCCTATCTTTATCTTTCTGTTGATTCTAATTCTTGTCATAGAATGAGTTCCTGATTTTTTGTCCCTACATCTCTGTTATTTCTGATTTTTATCATAGGCTATTATTGTAACTATGAATATTGTCATAAGATTGCTGTAAATGGAATGAATCGATACGAAAAGTCTTCCTGTTATCTGTGAACAATTTACACCGCGTATAGTAACTTATGTAGCTTGCAGTAAAAAAACAAGTTATAAGAAGTTTATTTCTGCTTAAAACTTCCGTCTGCTATTGGTTTCTCTATGAAAGAGTGAAATCGTATGCCTGCGTTAGGATTATACAGCTTTACTTGGACGTTTATCATCATTAGTATGAGGGTTGCTGTATTCAAAAAGGAAAAAAGATGTATAGAGTTGCAAAAGCATGTCTAAAGATTTAAATACTGTTATAGTATCTGTTCAATGTCTACTATTTGTTGCTGGCCTGTCGATCAACTCCTGTATATAGACTAATGAAGATTATAGAAAGAAAGAACCAAACCATATAAAAAGATCAAACATAGACGCTTTACAATGTACTTTACCCAGTTATGTGATAGGATGACGGTAAAAGTAAGCCAACTGGCTTTTGGGGATGCCATATATAAGTATACATACATACATACCTACATATGTATATATTCCTTCTTTTTTTTTCTTTTGAAACTCTTAGTCGAACAAACTCAACTTTTCCCATTTATCAGAGTCGGTCAAATTATGATTTTTGACGCTCAGTTTGTATTATTCTCTGCTTTGGCGTTTCATTCCTGATGACAGTCAAAAGAAAAAGAAAATTCCACCATAAAGATGGACAGTATAGTGAATCTTATAATTGAATAGCACAAAAGCTGAACATTGCTAATAATTCATGGACAAAAGGCTTGGCCTCTCAAACAACTGAGATTTATCATGTGGCAGAGATGTGATGAGTAGAATCCAACTTTTTTGGTCCAAAGTTACAAGAAAACAAAGTAAAACAGAACAAAACCTCCCTTACCACGCACTCGGTTTACCAAACAACAAGGCTCCTACTGAAGGATGTTGGCCTCGAAATAGACCTCTCAGATACAGCGTGACGGGTTTAAAATAGACACTTCAGTGACTTGCTGAATCCTATGTCAGAATACAGGCTGCTAACAAAACAGGAGACCTGCTATGCTATATATTAAGTGACTGATGATTTCTAGGGTCCCAGCTACTTGTATACAATTTTATTTTATGAACGAGATGTGAAAGTTTTTTTGAACTTTAATTCGTGGATAATCATCCCCTAATCAATTAAAACATAACAAATTATCAGTTAGTACTAAGAGAAATATTATAATACAAATTTACATATGTGTTCGTAGAATTTCTCATATGTGAATACGACTTGGTTTAATATAAATTGTCAAAACTGCTCTCGGCATTACCCATATCTTGTTAATATGTAAGTCGAAAAATATGAAACCTTATGAAATACAGGAAGCAGCTAGGGAGAAGCTAAGCGTTTTTTACAAGTCTTTCTTTCATTGACAGACATTGCTATTTGAAAGTTAGCCAAAAGGATAAGTCAGATGTTGAGGCTGAAAAGGTCTTATACCATTCAAGGGTGGTTTCGGGGTATTCTTTCTAACACGAGAAAGCACTTTTAACCTTTGAAAAGAAGATTGATTTCAAGAAAAGTAGTGCATCTCGTTTCTCACCTGATTCGTGATTATGAAGTTTCTAAGGATGAAGAATAGAATGGTGTAAAGTGTACCAAGAGTCGCCCATTTCCTCCTTGTCCCTAAATATTTTCCTTTCCCATGATTTCTTTTATCATTTTCCGTACACATCCAACTTCTATTCTGATCAATTAAACTGAAGTGCCGAAATCATAAATTACCTTCTCGTTCTCATTCAATGTGTGTATATACAACCGAACAGGATATTTATCCAAAGTCTCCTAATACAGAAATATCCTAAAAATAATATTTAAAGATATACAAAATTTTTACATCTTAAATTTATATATACATATCATATATTTACATATATCTTAATACTATCTCTCAAGTTGGCACGTAAAGATTTCAAATGCCCAATTTGCAAAAAGGATAGTCAAATTGATGCTTGCCAAGTGCTTTCATCAATATCTTAGCGAGCTGATTGTAATTATGAACATATTGTTTGATAGTGTTGCTAGAATAAATTTGATCACACACATAATGACAATCAATCTCAATATGCTTAGTACGATCATAGAAAATATGATTGGAGGCAATATAAAGAGTCATTTGATTATCACAATACAAGCACATACGTTGTATATGTTTGATCCCAAGTGAGTGCAAAAGTGCTTTGAGCTAAATCATCTCACATGTTGTTGTAGCTATTGAACGATATTCTACTTAAGCAGAGGATTGAGATACCATCTTCTTCTAATAAAAGAAGAAGTACCCAATAGAACAAAATACCCTATCAATGATCACCAAATGAGAGAACAACCAGCCTAATCAAAATCATAATAGGCATGGCACATCAAAATACCCTGCCTATGATGACACATCAAATGGAGAACCACTCTCAAGCCCACATCCAATGTTCCCTAGGGCGCTTGCATGAACTATTCCAGAATACGCACACAATAACTCAATTTAGGTCACATAATGGTCAAATAAATTAACTACCCCACTAGGCAATGATACCTTTTAGGATCATCAAGTAACCACTCGGAAGCCAACACAAGCTGATGACATTGTTCGATCAGAAAATCAACAGGTTTAGCACCTAACAACTTAGTTTTAGTGACAACATCGAGTGCATATTTGCATTGACACAAGAAAATTCCTTGCGGATTTTTACCCACCTTAATACCAAGGAATACTTCAACACACATAAGTCTTTCATATGAAAACAATGACCATTATAGAACTTGAAAGTGGCTAGAAAATTCACCATCATTGCTAGTAATAATCAAATCATCAACATAAATAAGCACATACATAATAGCCACCCCCTTTGGAAAAGTAAGCAACGTATAATCAGCATACGATTAAATGAAGCTATATGTTTTGAGTGCAATGGCAAGTTTAAAAAATTAATTTTGGGTGCCTGTTGTAGGCCATATAAAAATTGGCCCAAACGATAAACCTTATCCGGTTAAAAAGCAACAAAGTCAGAGGGAACCTTCGTATAAACCTCCTTGCCATGATTCCCATGCAAAAAAAGGCATTGTGAATGTCCATTTGATGTAATTTCCAATTCTGTGTAGCAACAATGGATAAAAATGTTTTCGCAATCATCATCTTAGCCATAAGTGTGAAAGTTTCATTATAGTCTACACCTTCTACCTGGATATTTCCTAAAATCACCAATCGGGCTTTGATTTTTCAAATTTTCCATTTGAATTGCACTTTATATTGTAAACTCATTTACATCCAATCACCTTTTTACCAAGTGAAGAGTCTCGATAGTCCAAGGCTTATTCTTTTCAAGTGCATCAATCTCCTACTTCAAGGTCTTTCACCATTGTAGGTCATACACCACCTTGAGTCTGTTCAACCTTAGTAGATAGTACCACAAAGAAAGCTCTATGCTTGATAGAAAATTTATCACATCGTACATGATGAGCAATGGGATACATAGTACTTGAAGATAATGACAATGTGAAGGAAGGTGGGGTCTATACAACACATATTATTGGTAAAATAGTCTCTAAGCTAAGTAGAGGGTTAATGAGCACGGTGTCCACATCCTATAGGCTCGACATCAACTTGTAGTGGTGCTACATCACTTTTGCTACTGGTAACATCACTCTCCCTTTCCTATGTATTACACTCCAAATTAATTTCAATGCTCTCACTCCCCCTCTCTTCATACCACCTAGTTGGACTACTTATTAAAATTATAGCAACAGCACCATCTTGCTGTCCAACATTATTAAGAAAATTATCATAACCCAAACTAAGATCTCCACTAATATAAACTGTAATGGAAAAAGCTACTCCAACGCTATCATCAAAATTAGGCATTTTTTTTCAATATAAGGAAACTTATCTACAACAAACTCAACATTAGGTGAGAAAAAATAAACATCAGACTCAAGATGATATAATTTCCAGCCCTTCTGTGTATGAGAATAACCATAAAAAGTAGACCTTGTGAACTAAAGTTATCCTGATCAAGCCCACAATATAGGCATATGATGTATTCTTTCCAAATAGATCTTGTGTGGTTACCACCATTCAAACTAGTTAAAGTATGATTAATATGATTTCTTGTTGCCAAAATACATTTTCCTAAAAATTAATTAGCAAGTGAGCCTAAAAACATAATGTTCAACCTACATTAAGAATGATGTTTTCTTTCAACCTGCCCATTTTATAGAGGGGTATCTACATATGAAGTTTGAAAAATTATACCATGGTATGTAAAAAATTTCTTTAAAGGCATAAATTCTATCCAATTATCACTTCATATAGTTTTCACTTGAAAATTAAACTAAGTTTAGGTCATAGCTCAAAAATTACAAATAATATTAAGAACCTCTATTTTATCATCCATCAAATAAACTAAACTACTTTTAAGAAATCTTATGCAACAAACAAAAAATAATAGGCCTCATAAGAAGAAACTACTATATATGGTCCATGATCATCATAATAAATCAATGCAAATGACTCAATTGCTCTACTATTACTTAAGTGAAAAACATCTCACATTTGTTTTGTAAGAAAACATATATTACAATTCTTATTTTTTCTATAACAACTGGTACTATTCATAATGATAGGAACAATTTAACTACTTAGGAAGAAATATGATCTATACACCTGTGCTACAAAATAAAGGAGTCCACCACTTTGATTCATTGTGTTTATGCCCCAGCAATGTCGCGGAAGTAGTAGATCACATCCCATTGTTCACCTATACCCATTAGGGTCCTCAAAGTGTGATCTTGTATCACACACGGTTTATCAATAAATATGACGACACAATTTACATCTTCCATTAAGTAAGCAATAGAAATAAGATTATAATTCAATTTTAACACAAATAAAGCATGTAATTTAACTCCTACTCTTAAGTTTATGGTTCCTTCCTGGATGGCTACTATTGACTCTTCATTTGGCAAGCCTAATAGAAATGTAATCAAATTTTGAATTTTTATCAATATATTTTTACTTCCTATCATATGCTGAGGTGCTCGTGTGTCTAATAACCAAGTCAAGAAAAAAAAATCTTACCAATCAGTTTTTCTAAAGTGGAGGTTGAACCTTTATGCATATTAAGAATGGACACTAAAGTTACCCATTGATCATCAGTGAGCTTAGGAAGACGAGTTCAATCCTCCTATATCAAGGACGTTTTGGTTGATAATCCAAAAATAATGTGACTTAAGATAAGGAAATGGAAAATGCTTTTATTATTATTTAAAATGAAAAGAAAATATTGCTTCTAATAGAAGATCACTAACTATATTTCCATAATTATAACAAACTATATTTCTTTCACACTTTACAACTACTCTCTCTAACAACCTCTTAAAGCCTATGACTAAAGTGCAAAAAATATTACATACTATACACCCCCAACCCTTGAACTAAAAATTTTGGTTCTAGTCACACAAACTCAACTTAGACAAGAAACGATGAAATAAAGGACCTGATAAAGGCTTAGTAACTAAATCAACCAACTACAGTTGTGAAGGAAAAATTGAGGACAAATGAACCTTTGCTTGAATTTATCACAAACCAAGTGAAAATTAATCCCAAGATTTTTAGTTCGTATATGAAAAACAAGATTAGAGGTGATATGAATGGCAACCTAAGCAAGTTGGAGATCCATTAAAGTTCTCATATAGTTGCAGATAAACTCTTGTATTTAGCTTTAATAGAGGATAATGAACCATTAGTCAACATACTAGTTTTCCAGGAGATCAATGCAGGAGCAAAAAAAATACAATAACTAGTAACAAATCTTCTTCTAACAAGGTAGGATGCCTAATATGTATCATAAAATGTCTAAGGCTAAAAATCATTGAGAACAAGAAAGGAGAGCGATTTGATTGAGTAAAATCAAAATCTTGAAGTTTACTAGTAAACTCAAGATTCCACTATCAATTGATCAGCTTTAGACTATATAAAGAGCATTTCAATCTATAAAATTAATTCAAGGAAACTTTGTCATAACCTTCAATTGGTAAAAAAATGAACTTCTTCATCCAAAAATCTATGCAAGAATGCATTATTAATATCAAGTGGAAGAATTGGTTGACCACAAGTAGCTACAATAACTAGAAGTACTCAAATTGTGACCATTTCTATAACTGGGGAGAAACCTTCAATATAATTGATGCCTTTGACTTGGTTATACTCCTTGGAAACTAGTCAAACTTTATAACACTCAACACAACCATCCAACTTAAACTTTACTTTATAAACCCACTTAGAGCTAATTGGCTTTTACTATTAGGTAAATCAATAATCTCCCATGTATGATTATTTCATAGAGCCTAAAGCTCAGAATTTATAGCTTAAACCCATTTTGACACAATTTTTGCTTGATGATAAGAAGTTGGTTGTTTAACAGTAGATGTACGGGCCAAGAATGATACCAAATTTTGAGAAGTGTAATAGGGAAACATTTTAGTGTATGAGGTAGAAGAATAAAGGGAATTATGTGCAAAAGATCAATGGTAACTTATAATTGAGCCATATTTATAACAATGTCGTTCGTCCATAAATGCTTACGTGAAATGCTAGAACTTTTTTGAATAATAAGTAGAGATGAAATAGGATTAGGTGGAGAAGAAGCAAGAGAAACACGATTAGAAGACATAAATGGAGGATTATATACACTTCTAATAAGATTAATATTAGAAGAACTATCAAGAGAAGGAACAATTGATTCTTTACTTATAAAATAAATGACTAGCAAGGATATAATTACTAGGATTATCTAGATACTCTTGCAGAGAAGACTTAAAAGGATATTCATGTTAACAAAATATAGCATCTCTACAAAAAAAGAAAATGCGTATCAGATTTTACGACTTGTAAGCCTTTTAGCTAGAAGAATATCCAAAAAAAGCATATGTTTGAAGCTCCTGTGTAAAATTTTGATTTACTTTAAAAAATATTTGAAGAAAAGAAACGCAACCAAAACATTTATGAACGGAATAGTTAATGTCTCTTTGAAACAATACCTAATAAGGTGATTGTCAATTTATAACTGGAGTAGGCAACTGACTGATGATATATGTAGTAGCTAAGACAAAATCACCCAAAAATGTGATAGGCAGACCTAATTGAAATAATAAAACTTGATCTACTTGTAATAAATGCTTATGTTTACACTCAATAACACCTTTTTTAAGGTGTACATACACAAGTTCTATGATGTAGTATGCCAACAACTAAAATAATTATTAAAAAGTCAAATTTAAGAACTCAGAGCGATTTTTACTTCAGACGCATTTAATAAAAGCTTGAAACTATATATGAATCATATTTTAAATTTTTTTAACAATCCTAGATGTTTGACACTTGAATTTTAATAAAAATATCCATGTGGTTCTAATAAAGTCATCATCAATTGTCAAAAAATAGTGAGCATCATTTAAGGAGGATTGTTGATAAGGTCTCTACAAATCCATATGCAAAAATTCAAAACCAATAGTTGTATTGGAAGAATTTTAGGGAAAAACAAGTTTGTGTTGCTTAAAAGTGTGACAAACTGCACAAGGTTGATCAGTAACCATGGCATAAAAGAAAACAAAGAACTCAAATGTTTAAGCACACTATGAGAGGGATGGCCAAGCCTTTGGAGTGGTATATCAAAGTCTAAAACCAAACAACACTTATTGAAAGAAATAATAGAAATATCAATTGAAGAACATTTATGGAAAGATTGTATCGAACGTGGATGGAATGAACTTTGATTAATCACATATAATCTAGCTATCATCTTTCCCACTGCCAACACATTATTAGTCTGAAGGTCCTATCAATCATACAATTTAGGATAAATATGAATCTCATTTGAGCTGAAACACATTGTTTATAAATTGTATTTCAATGAAGGTATGTATAGTGTAGAGGTCAAGGTTATAGCTTTGCTTAAGAAATTGTCACCTATATATTGTACCAATTTAACAATAGCATTAGGTAAATACATATATGTATGATGTTTGACTAGAACAAGATCATGGAAATGATTAAAAGCGGAGCATATGTGATTTGAGGCCCCTATGTCTACTATCTAATATTCATATTCAATATGATCAAGAAAATTAAAACATCAGTTAGGAATACTACCTACAAAATCATTAAAATGTGCAAAGTTTATCATATCTCCTTCTTGTGACCTTTGTCCTTAATGTAGCTAGCAATTTCCTTTAATATTATGGTAGCAACACCAAACTTCCAATTACCATTTTTTTCTAGCTTATCTAACGCTTCTTCTAATGTTTATTCTACCATATTTGCATATATTCTCCCATTTCCCTTTGCTTTCTTATCCTTTAATCCTTTATATCAATCAGGATACCTATGCAATTTGAAATAACTATCATTAGTGTGCCTAGTCATTTTGTCAAATTCATAAAATAATCCTTATTGATTTGCATTTGCAAAGTATTCTTGTTTAAACCTTTGCTTCCTTCATTGAATTCACCTTTAACCAAGATTGTTGTACCTGCATTATCAATTAAACTAGTATTTACTTCCTTCTATTTCTCTACATAAATCACAATTGAATATTCTTTATTAATAATTGAAAGAGGATCCATCATCAACACTTTGTTTTTAATAGTATTATAGACATCATTTAAACCTATAAGAAATTATATTAGTTTATCATTTCCATCTAGTTCTACCATTTGCTTTGTTACATCATAACTACATTTAGGAATAGATGCCAAACAGGTTATTTCAACTTATAAACATGATCTATGTTCCCTAATATGATCATAGACTTACTGTCATGGTTATTGCCTAATATGATCTATGTTGGTTAATTATCTTATCTTGGTTTTGATGTTCATTTTCCAAGTCATGGTTTTAATGTGTAGGATTTAGAAACATAGTAAATCCTTAGGACATACATAATAAGGATTGTGGTTTGATCTTACATCACATGAACTCGAATCAATCCAATTGTGGTGCAACTATTACATTTGAAACTTGGTAATCCTATCTTAGCCATGTTTCTACTCAACATTTGAATTCTTTATTATTTTAGTGGATTCTTAAGATTTGTTAAACAAGAACATGTTGATTGTTTATCTTGTCAACTACTCAAACATTAAACTTTATGTTTTAATAATATCAATTCTATGTAATCTACTACTTTTGATTTAATCCATTCTAATATTTAGAGCCTTCTCTTATTCCTAGTATAGAAGGTTCAAAATATTTCATAATCTTTGTTGACGACTTTCTCATTATACCTAGATTTACTTGATGTGTAAAAAATTAACTTGCAACTCATATATACTTAGTTTGCTCAAATGGTCAAAACTTGATTTATAAAAACTAAAACATTTAGAATTGAGAATTGCATGGAATATAAGGATAATTCAACCCTTTCTCTCTTGCCCTAATATG
Organism: Erythroxylum cassinoides; assembly: GCA_027478405.1. Taxonomy (NCBI): domain Eukaryota; kingdom Viridiplantae; phylum Streptophyta; class Magnoliopsida; order Malpighiales; family Erythroxylaceae; genus Erythroxylum; species Erythroxylum cassinoides. The sequence goes on along the minus strand of JANIPM010000008.1, from coordinate 46,970,402 downwards.
TTACATCTAACAAAATAGGAGAGTTGAGAGGAAACATAGACATATTCTTGACATAATTTGGGCCTCACTTATTTCTTCTTCCTATCATGAATATTTTTAGGAAGTAGCAATTCTTACTACCATTTATACTATCAGTCATGTGCCATTTACTACTATAAGTAATCAATCTTCCTATGAATGTCTTTTTTAGTTGTACTCCTAAATGCAATTTACTTAGATCTTTAGTTCTTCCTATTTGTAAAACCTTAAACTTTGTTATATTGCTTTCTAAGGTATGACATTGAACATAAAAGATATTGTTATTGGAATCATATTTTTATGTAGCATCCCACTCCCGCAAGACCCAAACTCGATATCAAGGGTGATATCTGAGCCCGTGCCTCACGAAGGTGGCATGCTAGAGCACTCAATTACAGTATTAAAACTCAGTAAACAATTTAGGCCCGCGAGCTCGAAAACATTTTCGAGTATAATACAATTTCAGTAATCACATTACAAATACAACATTTGTCATTCGGGACCCACGGAAATAAAAAATCACTAATCTGCGAAAATTGCAGAAACACAAATTTACACATGAATCAGAATGATACTAATGCAGACACGAACTGATCCCGACCTCAAACTCTGACTTGCATGCAGTAGGCATACCCCCGTTTGTCTAACGGGGTGCTCTTCAAT
>JANIPM010000008.1:46923458-46935839 GCA_027478405.1 Erythroxylum cassinoides | reverse complement strand
AATTACCTGAAATAATTTCTTAACTAATTCTATATATTTTATTATTATCAAAACATAAAGGGATTTAATTTGTTAACTACCATTGGTCCAACAACTTCTAGATCTAAAACTTTCAAGAAGAACTAAAGTGAAATTTTGTCATCCATAGGGCCAAAATTGAACCAAACGAAAGGCTAGATAATAACAGAAGAAAGGTCAGACAAATGGCTTCAGACTAAGACCGATTTTTGAACAAATGGGCATAACTATCTCTATAGTTATCAGATCAATTTCATTCTTGATGGATTAAGAGAGGACTTATAGATCTACAACTTTTATAAAAACATCAAAGTTAGATTTTGTCATCTAGAGGGTCAAAATTTAACCAGACCAAAGGCTAGATAATACCAGACCGAAGGCTTCAGTCTAAGACCTATTTTGGAACAAATGGGGATAACTTTACCTAGAGGTATTGGATCAAGATCATTTTTAGACAGTTTGGAAGAGCACTTATAGATCTACCAATTTTGTGCAGGCACAAAAGCTAGGTTTTGTCATCTAGGGGTCAATATTAAACCAAAAGAGAGGCTAGATGATAACAGAAGAAAGGTTAGGCAAAAGGCTTTAGTCTAAGAACTATTTTGGAAAAAATAAGCATAACTTTGTCTATAGATGTCATATAAAGGAAATTCTTGACAATTTGAAAGAGGACTTATAGATCTACAACTTTCATGAAGGAACAAAAGCTAGATTTTGTCATCTAAAGTGTCAAAATTGAGCTAGACGAAAGGCCAGATGATAACAAAAAAGATTCAGGTAAAAGGCTTTAGTCTAAGACCTATTTTGAAACACATAGGAATAATTTTCTCGGTAGATATCAGATCAAGGTCATTCCTGATGGCTTAAAAGAGGACTTATAGATATACAAATTTCATGAGGACACCAAAGGTAGATTTTGTCATCTAAAGGGTCAAAATTCAATTAGATTAAAGACCAGACAATACTAGATGAAAAGTCAAATGAAAGGTTTCTATCTAAGACTTATTTTGGAACAATTACGTATAACTTTCCCGAGAGATATCGAATCAAGGTCATTCTTAGATAGTTTGAAAGAGAACTTATAGATCCACAACTTTCATGAAGACTCCAAATTTAGATTTTGTCATATAGAGAGTGAAAAATTGAACCAAACTAAAAGTCAAATAATACCAGATGAAAGATCAGACGAAAGACTTCAGTCTAAGACCTATTTCAGAAGAAATAACATAACTTTCTCTAGAGATATAGGATCAATGTCATTGTTAGACGGTTTAAAAGAGGACTTATAGATCTACAACTTTCTTGTACAACAAAGTGAGATTTTGTCACCTACAGGGCCAAAATTGAAATAGACAAAAGCCCAGACAATACTAGACAAAAGGTCAAACGAAACGCTTCAGTCTTAGACCTATTTTAGAATAAATGGGCATAACTTTCTCTAGAAATATCGGATCAAGGTCATTCTTAGTTGGTTTGAAAGAGGACTTATATTCTACAATTTTCATAAAGAAAACAAAGCGAGATTTTTTCATCTAGAGGACCAAAATCAAACCAGACCAAAGACTAGACGAAAGGTCAAACGAAAGGCTTCAGTCTAAGACCTATTTTCAAACAAATGGGCATAACTTTCTCTAAAGATATCAAATCAAGCTCATTCATAGATGGCTTGAAATAGGTTTTATACAACTTTCATAAAGATACCAAAGCTAGATTTTCTAGCCTAGAGTGTCAAAATTGTATAAGATAAAATGCTTGATGATACCAGATGAAACTTCAAAGGAAAGACTTCAGTCTAAGACCTATTTTGGAACAAATGGCCATAACTTTCTCTGGAGATATAGGATCAAGGTCATTCTCATATAGTTTGAAATAGAACTTATAGATCCACAAATTTCATGAAGACTCCAAAGTTATATTTTTTCATATAGATAGTGAAAAAGTTAACCAAACAAAAGGCTAGATGATACCAGACGAAAAGTCAAACGAAAGGCTTCAGTCTAAGACCTATTTTGGAAAAAATCGTATAACTTCCTCTGGAGATATCAGATCAAGGTCATTCTTAGACAGTTTGAAAGAGGACTTACAGATCTACGGCTTTCATGTGTAAGCCAATGTTATCTTTTGTCACCTATAGTGTCAAAATTGAACTACACAAAAGGCCAGACAATACCAGACAAAAGGTCAGACGAAATGCTTCAGTCTAATACCTATTTTGGAACAAATGGGATAACTTTCTCTAGAGATATCAGATCAAGGTCATTTTTAGCTGATTTGAAGGAGGAATTATAGACTACAACTTTCATAATGATACCAAAGTGAGATTTTTTCATCTACAGGGCCAAAATTAAACTAGACCAAAGACCAGACGATACTAGAAGAAAGGTCAGGCGAAAGGCTTCAATCAAAGACTTATTTTCGAGCATAACTTTCTCTAGAGATATCAGATCAAGATTGTTCTTAGACAGTTTGAAAGAGAACTTATAGATCCACAACTTTCATGAAGACTCAAAAGTTATATTTTGTCATATAGAGAGTGAAAAATTGAACCAAACAAAAGGTCAGACGATACCAGATGAAAGGTCAAACGGAAGGCTTCAATCTAAGACCTATTTTGAAACAAATCTCATAACTTTCTCTAAAGATATCAGATCAAGGTCATTCTTAGACAATTTAAAAGAGGATCTATAGATCTAGAACTTTTATGACTACATCATAGTGGCATTTTGTCACCCAAAGGGTCAAAATTGAACTAAACAAAAGGCTAAATGATACCAGATGAAATGCTTCAGTCCAAGACCTATTTTGGAACAAATCGGCATAACTTTCTCTAGAGATATCAGATCAAGGTCATTTTTCACTAGTTTGAAAGAGGACTTATAGTCTACAACTTTCATACAGACTCCAAAGTGAGATTTTTTTTCATTTAGGGGGCGAAAATTGTACTAGACCAAAGACCAGATAATACCAGATGAAAGGCTTTAGTCTAAGATCTATTTTCAAACAAATGGACATATAGAGAGTGAAAAGTTGAACCAAACGAAAGGTTAGACGAATGGCTTCAGTCTAAGACCTATTTTGGAACAAATCGTATAACTTTCTCTAGACATATTAGATCAAATTCATTCTTGACGGTTTAAAAGAGGGCTGACAGATATGTAACTTTCATGAATATACCAAAGTGAGATTTTGTCACTTAGAGGTCCAAAACTGAACAAGAAAAAAGGCCAAACAATACGAGACAAAAAGGCAGACGAAACGCTTCAGTATAAGCCCTATTTTGAAACAAATAGGCATAACTTTCTCTAGAGATATTAGATCCAGGTCATTCTTGGTTTGTTTGAAAGATGACTTATAGACTGCAACTTTCATAAAGACACCAAAGTGAGATTTTGTCATCTAGATGGACAAAATTAAACTAGACCAAAGACCAGACTATATCAGACGAAAGGCTTCAGTTTAAGACTTATTTTTGAACAAATGGGCATAACTTTCTCTAGGGATATCGGATTGAGGTCATTCTTAGATGATTTGAGAGAGGAGTTACATCTTCAATTTTGTGAAGTCGCTAAAGCAAGAGTTTTTCATTTAAAGGGTCAAAATTGAAAGAGACGAAAGATCAGATGATACCAGACAAAAGGTCAAAATAAAGGCTTCAGTCTAAGACCTATTTTGGAACAAATAGGAATAACTTTCTCTAGAGATATCAGATATAGCTCAATTTTAAACGGTTTGAAAAAGGACTTATAGATCTAAAACTTTCATGAAGGAACTCAAGCTAGATTTTCTCATCTAAAGTGTCAAAATGGAACCAGACCAAAGGCTAGATGATACCGGATGAAAGGTTAGAGGAAAGGCTTCAGTCTAAGACCTATTTTGGAAAAAAATGGGCATAACTTTCTCTATAGATATCTGATCAAGGTCATTCTTGATATTTTAAAAGAGGACTTATAGATCTAAAACTTTCTTGAAGATACTGATGCGAGATATTGTCATCCTAAGGGACAAAATTGAACCAGACAAAAGGCCAGACGATACCAGAAGAAAGGTTAAACGAAAGGCTTCAATCTAAGACCTATTTTGGAACAAATAGGCATAACTTTCTGTAAAGATATCGGATCAGGGCCATTCTTGAGGATTTAAAATAGGACTTATAGATCTAGTTTCATGAAGACACCAAAGGGATACTTTGTCATTTAGATGGTCAAAACTGAACCAGACAAAAAGCTAGACAATATTAAATGAAAGTCTTCAGTCTAAGACCTATTTTGGAATAAATAGGCATAACTTTCTCTATAGATATCAGATCCAAAATCACTCTTGGATGATTTGAAAGAGGCTTAGAGATCTACAACTTTCATGAAGACACAGAAGGGACATTTTATCATCAAAATTAAAGTAGACTAAAGACCAGATGATACCAGAGGAAAGTTCAGAAAAAAGACTTCAGTCTATTACCTATTTTCGAACAAATGAGCATAAATTTATCTAAAGATATCATATCAAGGTTATTCTTTGACAGTTTGAAAGAGGAATTATAGATATCAGATCAAGGTTATTCTTTGACAATTTGAAAGAGGAATTATAGATCTACAACTTTAATAAAAACATCACAGCTACATTATGTAGTCTAGAGTGTCAAAATTGAACTAGACTAAAGGCCAGATGATACCAGACAAAAGCTGAGAAGAAAGGCTTCAGTCTAAGGCTTATTTTGGAACTAAAAGGCATAACTTTCTCTAGGGATCAAGGTCATTTTAAGATAGTTTGAAAGAGAACTTATGGATCCACAACTTTCATGAGACTCCAAAGTTACATTTTGTCATATAGATAGTGAAAAATTGAACCAAATTAAAGGTCAAAAGATACCAGACAAAAGGTCAGACGAAAGACTTTAGTATAAGATTATTTTGGAACAAATAGCGTAACTTGCTCGAGAGATATAGGATCGAGGTCATTCTTAGATAGTTTAAAAGAAGACTTATAGATTTACAACTTTCATGAGTGCACCAAGGTGAGAGTTTGTCACCTAGACGGATAAAATTGAACTAAACAAAAGGCCAGACAATACCAGATGAAAGGTTAGACGAAACGCTTCAGTCTAAGACCTATTTTAGAACAAATGGGCATAACTTTCTCTAGAGATATCGGATCAAGGTCATTCTTAGCTGGTTTGAAAGAGGACTTATATTCTACAACTTTTATAAGGACACCAAAGTGAGATTTTGTCATCTATAGGTGGAAAATTAAGCCAGACCAAGGACTAGACTATACCAAATGAAAGGCTTTAGTCTAAGACCTATTTTTGAACAAATAGGCATAACGTTCTCTAGAGATATCAGATCGAGCTCATTCTTAAAAGATCTTAAACAAGACTTATAGATCCACAACTTTCATGGAGACTACAAAGTTAGATTTTGTCATAAAGAGGGTCAAAATTGAACCAGACCAAATGCTAGACGATAATAGAAGAAAGGTCAAGCAAAAGGCTTTAGTCTAAGACTTATTTTGGAACAAATGGGCATAAATTTCTCTATGGATATCAGATCAAGGTCATTCTTGATGGTTTAAAAGAGGACTTATAGATATATAACTTTCATACAAATTGAACAAATGGGCATATAAAGAGTGAAAAATTGAACTAGACAAAAGGCCAGATGATATCAGACGAAAGGCTTCAGTCTAAGACCTATTTAGGAACAAATGGGCATAATTTTTTTAGAGATATCAAATCTAGGTCATTCTTAGATGGTTCGAACGAGGAGTTATACATATACAATTTTATGAAGTCGCTGAAGCAAGATTTTGTCATCTAGAGGGTCAAAATTGAAAGAGACAAAAAACCAAATGATACCAGACAAAAGGTCAGAAGAAAGGCCTGATTCTAAGACCTACTTTGGAACAAATCTACATACCATGCTCTAAAGATATCGGATCAAGGTGATTCTTGATATTCTGGAAGAGGACTTATAGATCTACAACTTCCATATAAACACTGAGGCAAGATTTTGTTGACTAAAGGGTCAACAATGAACTTGACTAAAGGCCAAATTATGTCAAAAGAAAAGCTTTTGCTAAGACCTATTTTGGAACAAATAGGCATAACTTTCTCTAGTGATATCAAATCAAAACCATTCTTAGACGGTTTGAAAGAGGAATTATAGATCCACAACTTTCATTAAGGAAATAAAGTTAGATTTTATCATATAGGGAGTGAAAAAGTGAACCAGACAAAAGGTCAAACAATACCGAACGAAAGGCTTTAGTCTAAGACCTATTTTGGATCAAGTTGCCTAAATTTCTCTAGAGAAATTGCATCAAGGTCATTCTTGGATGGTTTGAAATAGGACTTATAGATCTACACCTTTCATGAAGGCACCAAAGAAAGATTTTTTCATCTAGAGGGCACAAATTGAACTAGACAAAAGGCTAGACATTATAGGGTGAAAGATCATATGAAACGCTTCAATCTAAGACTTATTTAGGAACAAATGGGAGAAAATTTCTCCAGAGAGATCGAATCAAGGTCATTCTTAGACGGTTTGAAAGAGGACTTATATATCTACAATGTTCATGAAGAATCAAGGTGAGATTTTATCATATAAGGGTCCAAAATTGAACCAGATGAAAGACCTAATGATACTAGACGAAAGGTCAGAAGAAATGCTTCAATCTAAGACCTATTTCGGAACAAATGGGCATAAATTTCTCTAAAGATATCGTATAAAGATCATTCTTATATGTTTTGAAAGAGGACTACAACTTTCATGAGGACACCAAAGCAAGATTTTGTCATGTAAATGGTAAAAATAGAACCAAGCGAAAGGTCAGACGAAAGACTTCAATCTAAGACCTATTTTTGGAACAAATAGGCATAACTTTCTCTAGTGATATCAGATCAAGGTTATTCTTAGATGGTTTGAAAGAGATTTACAAATCCACAACTTTTTTCAAGAGAGCAAAGTTAGATTTTGTCATATAGAGGGTTGAATTTGAACAAGAAGAAAGGCTAGATGATACCAGATGAAAGGTCGAACGAAAGGCTTCAGTCTAAGACCTATTTTAGAACAAATGGGCATAACACTAAAGGTCAGATGAAAGGCTTCAATCTAAGACCAATTTTTGAAAAAATGTTTATAACTTTCCCTAGAGATATCAGATCAAGGTCATTCTTAGGTGGTTTGAAAGAGGACTTCTAGATATACAATGTTCATGAAGACATAGAGCTGAGATTTTCTCATCTAGAGGGTCAAAATGGAATTATACCAAATATCAGATGATACCAAACAAAAGGTTGAATGAAAGGCTTCAGTATAAGACCTATTTTGGAACAAATATGAATAACTTTCTCTAGAGATATGGGATCAAGGTCATTCTTGGATGGTTTGAAAGAGGCTTATTTATTTACAACTTTTATGAAGGCACTAAAGCAGGATTTTGTCATCTAAAGGGTCAAAATGGAACTAGACGAAAGACAAGATGATGCTAGACAAAAGGCCAAACGAAAGGCTTCAGTCTAAGACCTATTTTGGAGCAAATGGGAATAACTTTCTCTAGACATATCGAATCAAGGTCATTCTTAAATGATTTGAACGAGGCTTATAGATTTACACCTTTTATGAAGACACTGAAGCAAGATTTTTTCATCTAGAGGATCAAAATTAAACCAGACTAAAGGTCAGATGATACCAATCGAAAGGTCAAACAAAAAGCTTCAGTCTGAGACCTATTTTGGAACAAATGAGCATAACTTTTTTTAGATATATCAGATAAAAGTTATTCATGAAGGTTTAAAAGAGGACTTATAGATCTACAACTTTCATGAAGACATTGAAGCAAGATTTTGTCATTTAGAGGGTCTAAATTGAACCCAACAATACAAGACGAAAAGCTTCAATCTAAGACTTGTTTTGGAAAAAAATAGGCATAACTTTCTCTAGTGGAATCAAATCAAGGTCATTCTTAGACGCTTTGAAAGAAGACTTATAGGTCTATAACTTTCATGAAGACACCAAAGTTAGATTTAGTCATAAAGGGTTAAAATTGAACAAGAAGAAAGGCCAGACGATACCGAACGAAAGGTCAGATGAAAGGCTTTGGTCTAACACATATTTTAGAACAAATAGGCATAACATTCTTTAGAGATAATAGATCAAGAGTATTCTTGGATAGTTTTAAAGAGGACTTATACGTATACAACTTTCATGAAGACATTAAAGTGAGATTTTTGTCATCTAGATGGTGAAAATTGAACCAAACAAAAGACCAGATGACACAAGACGAAAGGTCATACGAAAAGCTTCAGTCTAAGTCCTATTTTGGAACAAAAGTGTATAATTTTCCCTAGCAATATTGGATTAAAGTCCTTCTTAGGTGGTTTGAAATAGGACTTCTATATCTACAATTTTTATGAAGACATAAAAGTGAGATGTTGTCATCTAAAGGGTCAAAATGGAACTAGACGAAAGACAAGATGATACCAAACAAAAGGCCAAACGAAAGGCTTCAGTCTAAGATCTATTTTGGAGCAAATGGGAATAATTTTCTCTAGAGATATCGAATTAAAGTCATTATTGGATGGCTTTAAAAAAAGCTTATAGATTTACAACTTTTATGAAGATACCGAAGTAAGGTTTTTTCATCTAAAGGGTCAAAATTAAACTAGACGAAAGGCCAGATGATACTAGACGAAAGGTCAAACGAAAGGCTTCAATCAGAGACCTATTTTGGAAGAAATGATCAAAACTTTTTCTAGAGATATCAGATAAAGGTCATTCATGATGGTTTGGAAAAGGACTTATCACAATTTTCATGAAGACACCGAAGCAAGATTTTGTCATGTAGAGGGTCAAAATTGAACCCAACAATACCAGACGAAAGGCTTCAGTCTAAGGTCTGTTTTGGAAGAAATAGACATAACTTTCTCTAGTGGTATCAAATCAAGGTCATTCATAGACGGTTTGAAAAATAACTTATAGGTCCACAATTTTTATGAAGACAACAAAGTTAGATTTTGTCATTAAGGGTTAAAATTTAACAAGACGAAAGGCCAGATCATACCAGACGAAAGGTCGAACAAAAAGCTTCAATCTAAGACCTATTTTAGAATAAATGGGCATAACTTTCTCTAGAGATATCAAACCAAGGTTATTCTTAGATAGTTTGAAAGAGAACTTATACATCTACAACTTTTATGAAGACAATAAAGTGAGATTTTTCCATCTAAATTGTCAAAATTGAACCAAAATAAAGACCAGACGATATAAGATGAAAGGTTTCAGTCTAAGACCTATTTTGGAACAAATGTGTATAATTTTCCGTAGAGATCTACAACTTAAGCGATTTTAAAGAAGACTTATAGATCTACAACTTTCATGTAGATATAGAAGTGAGATTTTTTCATCTAGAGGGTCAAAAAGGAGCTAGACCAAAGGTTAGATGATACCAGACAAAAGGTCAAATGAAAGGCTTCAGTCGAAGACCTATTTTGGAATAAAAGGGCATAACTTTCTCTAGAGATATCGGATCAAGGACATTCTTGGACATTTTTAAAAAGGCTTATAGATTTACAATAGTCATGAAAATACTAAAGCAAGATTTGTTCATCCAGAGGGTCAAAACTAAACCAGATGAAAGGCCAAATGATAGCTCAAACGAAAGGCTTCAGTCTAAGACCTATTTTAGAACAAATGGGCATAACTTTATCTATAGATATCAGATCAAGATCATTCTTGATGGTTTAAAAGAGGACTTATAGATCTATAACTTTTATTTAGTGAGATTTTGTTATCTAAAGGATCAAAATTGAACCAGATAAAAGGTTAGATGAAAGGTTAAACGAAAGACTTCAATCTAAAACCTATTTTGGAACAAAAGGGCATAACTTTCTCTAGAGATATCGGATCAAGGTCATTCTTCAATGATTTTAAAGAGGCTTATAGATCTAAAACAATCATGAAAACAATGAAGCAAGATTCTGTCATCTATATGGACAAAATTAAATCAAATGAAAGGCCAAATGATACCAGACAAAAGGTCAAACGAAAGACTTTAGTCTGAGACCTATTTTGGAACAAATGGGCCTAACTTTCTGTAGAGATATCAGATCAAGTTCATTATTGATAGTTTAAAAGAGGACTTATAGACCTACAACTTTTGTGTAGACACCAAAACGAGATTTTGTTATCTATAGGGTCAAAATTGAACCAGATAAATGTTAGACGAAAGGTCAAACGAAAGGCTTTAGTCTAAGACCTATTTTGGAACAAAAGGGCATAACTTTCTCTGGAGATATCGGTTCAAGGTCATTCTTAGACGGTTTTAAAGAGGCTTATAGACCTACAACTTTATTGAAATAATGAAGCAAGATTTTGTCATCTAGAGGGTCAATATTAAACCAAACAAAAGGCAAAATGATACTAGACGAAAGGTCAGATGAAAGGCTTCAGTCTAAAACCTATTTTTGAATAAATGGGCATAACTTTCTCCAGAAATATTAGATCAAGGTCATTCTTGGCAGTTTAAAAGAAGAATTATATATCTACAACTTTCATGTGGACACAGACATGAGATTTTGTTATCTAGAGGGTCAAAATTAAACCAGACAATACCAGACAAAACGCTTTAGTCTAAGAACTATTTTGGATCATATGGCATAACTTGCTCTAGAGATATCAGATCATGGTCATTCTTAGCTGGTTTGAAAGAGGACTTATAGTCTACAACTTTCATATAGGCACTGAAGTGAGATTTTTCATCTAGAAGGCCAAAATTAAACTAGACCAAAGACCAGATGATACTAGACCAAAGGCTTTAGTGTAAGACCTATTTTTGAGAAAATGGGCATTACTTTCTCTAGAGATATTAGATCAAGCTCATTCTTAGACGGTTTGAAAAAGGTCTTATAAATATACAACTTTAATGAAGAAACCAAGGCTATATTTTGTAATCTAAAGTGTCAAAATTGAACCAGATGAAAGGCTAGATGATACCAGAGGTCAGAAGAAAGACTTCAATTTAAGACATATTTTGGAACAAATGGGCATAACTTTCTCTAGAGATATCACATAAAAGGCATTCTTGGATATTTTGAAAGAGAAATACAGCTTTTATGAAGACACAAAAGTGAGATTTTGTCATATAGAGGGTCAAAATTGAACCAGACGATAGGCTTTAGTCTAAGACCTATTTTGGAACAAATAGGCATAACTTTCTCTAGTGATGTCAAATCGAGGCCATTCTTAGATGGATTAAAAGAGCACTTATAGATCCACAACTTTCATGAAGAGAGGGAAGTTAGATTTTGTCATGTAGAGGGTCAAAATTGAACAAGAAGAAAGGTCGGATGATACCAGGTGAAAGATCAAATGAAAGGCTTCTGTCTAAGACCTATTTTAGAACAAATGGGCAAAACTTTCTCTATAGATATCAGATCAGGGGTATTCATAGGCTTTAAAGAGGAATTATACATATACAACCTTTATGAAGACATTAAAGTTAGATTTTTTCATCTAAATGGTCAAAATTGAACCAGAAGAAAGATTAGACGAGATCAGATGAAAGGTCAGAAGAAAGGCTTCAGTATAAGACCTATTTTGGAACAAATGTGTATAACTTTCCCTAAAGATATCGGATCAAGGTCATTCTTCAGCGGTTTGAAAGAGGACTTCTAGATCTACAACTTTCATGAGACATAAAATTAGGATTTTGTCATCTAGAAGGTCAAAATGGAACTAGACGAAATGCCAGATGATACCAGACAAAAGGTCATTCTTGGACGGTTTCAAAGAGCATTGTAGCTTTACAACTTTTATGAAGGCATTAAAGCAAGATTTTTTCATCTAAAGGGTCAAAATTAAACTCAATGATAATAGAAGAAAGGTCAAACAAAAGGCCTCAGTCTGAGACTTATTTTGGAACAAATGGGTATAACTTTCTCCAGAGATATCAGATAAAGGTCATTCTTGACAGTTTAAAAGAAGACTTATAGATCTACAACTTTCATGAAGGTACCAAAGTGAGATCTTTTCATCTAGAGGGTCAAATTTGAACCAATCAAAAGGCTACATTAAACCAGATGAAAGGTCAAACGAAAGGCTTCAGTGTAAGACCTATTTTGGAATAATTGGGCATAACTTTCTCTAGATATATTAGCTCAAGATCATTCTTAGACGGTTTGAAAGAGGCTTATAGATCCACAACTTTCATGAAGACACTGAAGCGAGATTTTGTCATCTAGAGGGTAAAAATTGAACCAGACAAAAAGCTTGACGAAAGGTCAGGCAAAAGGCTTTCGTTTAAGACTTATTTTAGAACCAATGGGCATAAATTTCTCTAGACATGTCTGATTATGGCCATTCTTAGACG
>JANIPM010000008.1:46338338-46349851 GCA_027478405.1 Erythroxylum cassinoides | reverse complement strand
AATTTGATAACGGAGTTCGGCCAAATTGTGCCTACGTCTCCGGGGCTACTGCACACCCTTTTTATTAGGGAGAAAAACAACACTTACAAGTATTTACACTCATCACTCAACTCACCAGTGTTTACACACACTCTCAAACCGTTACCCCAATACACCCCAAAATTACTTACAAAAACTTTCTACTATTAGTATTTCTCTTACTCACCAAAGGAGGAGAAAACTAAAAGTTAATATTTTGTTTTCCTTTTTGGATAATATAAATGGAAGGGGGAGGTGTTTATTTATACTTATTTAGCCTCCCCCCTTCCTCACTCACTTTCAATATAGGACAAAGTCCCTTACAAACCTAACAATATATTCCACCATCTACACTTCTCTCGCTTTGTTAGAGTACATGCTTTATAATGATATGTGAATCATTGAGTTCGTACTTCTGAAACCTCATTAGCTTAGTCACCTTGACTTTTGTGCGTATCCGTTTGTTTTAATTAAAAGCCTATAATCTATTCCATGATATCACTACTAATAGCATTGTAGGAATCCAACTGTGATCAAATTATAAACGTAGTAAAAAAATAAATTTTTTTACGATTTCTGATCGGATCACGATAATCGAATAACTTGAATAATGAAACACGAATCGATCGGTAAGAAATCACACCTTACTTGGACTTCCTATTGAAATCCTTGAAAACCCTTTCGATTTGTCAACCACAAGTTGTTCACTTGTTCGTCTCTGATGGTCTCTACAAAACTTCTCATTACTTTGAGAGAAATGAGCAGGAGTGCTAGTTCGTTGATGCTTATTCCTATTTATAGAAAAAGAATTAGAATTTTGTAATTTTTATTAAAATTAAATTTCCTTAATTATAATTAATTTTAATAAAATCAAACATCTCATATCTGATCCCTAAAATTTCTCAAAATTTATAATTATGTTCAACTCAATTAAAATTGAGTTTTCCTTCATAAATTGTTCTTTAATGTGTGACCCATTAGGTTCTTAATGTATTAACAATGATTATAAATTCTAATTCTAATTTACAATTAGAATAAGATAAATTAAAATTCCTTTTAATTTATCTTAATTATGAAATTAAACAATTTATAATCATAGATTAAGATTGAAATCTAACAATATATCATGACCACCAAAATATCAAGAATGTCAATGGTTTGACTTAACCTATCCATGCATAGTTATGATACATAATTTAATCCTTTCGTCATCCATTGTTCCAATTATACATAGTATGGATACATTGACTACTCTTTTCATTCGATCGTGTTCGTTCTTGCTAATTACCAATTGATTTGTAATCGATAATTGAAAATGCCTTTTCAAATGTCAATTCACTCTAGCCAGAGAATTTCATAAATTACTACTAATCAAGAATAGTAGAACATTCTCTCTAATTATTTTAGAGTGACAAATCCTTTATTGATTTACTCATCTATCTCCATATAGTTAATACTGCATGTAATTACTACTGACTAAACTATCCTATTTGAGGTTTCATTTTATTTTCCACTTTGTATAGTTGATATATATTATGTCTGAGATGTATGATCGAAACCTTACAATATTTAGGGGACAAGAATTGTCATCGACGATGTAAGGATTTAAAGGATTAATTAAACAAAGATGGCAATAGATAACATAATAGACAACTATTGGAAACTAACATTGCAACATGTTGGACAACCCTCTTCAACGTGGAACTTATACAAAGATGATGGAGGAGCATCTCCACATTCATTCCATCGAAGTTTCGCTTCTCCTTTAGACCAAAATTGATGATAATAATTGTAGCTAATCCCTTGATGCATAGATCTTCCAAGTTATTACATTTAGGAAATAATTTATGATAGTGCTTAAGCTTCCAACCATGGACAACATCTTCGTCAAAGCCAACTATATGCAGGGAAAAGATGGACAGCAAGTTACCACCTGATTCTGGTATGCTAAATCACTCTTGTCCATCCTCTTTAGATGGTCACGTGAATGCTTAAGTTGGTAATATGAATTCCTTTGCTAATTATGTGGATGTTTGAACCAATTGCATGGTTAAATGAAAAGAAAAAAGCATGGTAAATGGAATGAAAAACAACTTGTATATCCATATCTTATGTATGTTTTTCAATAGGTATTAATTAGTAGTATATAGATACCTTATATGTGGCTCAATGTACCAAATGAAAAGACCTACCTTATATAGTTCAACAATTGCACAAAACCAAGTTTTTCACTTTCCTAACCATTTCCCAAGACCATGGCAATGTGCCTTATAAAACTACGATCGTTTTGCTTCCAAAACTTAACTTCTTCACTTCCATTCGACACACCTTCACCAAAGTCCATCAATTTCACTTCAATTTTAACTTATTCATGTTGTAATACCTCATCAAATTCATGTTCAAACCAATTAAAAAAATCATTCATTAAGCACCTTATAATCCATAATCTTCAAGTATCAACATCTAAAGAAAAAGCTATCAAACAAGTATCATGTTCCACACATCAATTCATCATTAGTTCAATATATATTCTATTCTATTCAAGCATTAAATAATTCATATTATAGCATAAAATAAAGTTTAGAATAACTTCAAAAACAACTTCAAAGAAGCAAGCCAACTAGTCTAGCCCTTCCAAGCAACCAACACACATTCAAGATCAAGGTGCAAATCTTAGCACCAAGAAGATAATAGCATAGAAGATAGCAGCATCCACTTCCTTGATGCAGTGTATTACAAGAACTCTAAGTGATGATGATACAAGTGAAAGCAAAAATCCAAAAATTATGAGTGAAAGAGAGGGCTTTGGAGGTGAGATGAGAACAGAGAGATGAACCATAGCAGAAAATGAACGATCGAAACAAAGCCAATGTTAGAGACATGCCATGTGTAAGATTACTCATCTTGCTTTGGGGACGCTTGTTACATAAAGACACAAGCCACATGCCCTCTCCCTAGCTAGCACACCTGTTCTTTTACGAGGTTTCCAAATGTCACAATTATGCTAGACCATTTGTCACTCAATGATATAGAATTAGTCATTCAGATTTTCTATGTACTAAGTTGACTTCCCACTTGACAGTTTTCCTAGTACAAATTTACATTTTAATACCTCAAGTCTCTAATGATGTTAATTAATTTCAATTCACTAAGTATAATCTATTAAACCAAAATTGAAGTCATATGAAATTCTCAATCATATCATAATTTTTAACTCATGCATGTACTTCCATGAATATGTAACATTCTAACTAGGGTATAATTTGGGGCCTTACAATTCTCTCCCCCTTAAAAGAATTTCATCCTCAAAATTCATACCTGATCAAAATAGTTGGAGATACTGAGCCCTTATGTTCTCTTCTGATTCCCGTGTTGCTTCCTCGAGTCGAGTCTATGGTATTGTCAGAGTACTTTCACCAAAGGTATTTGCTTGTTCTTGAGTTGTCATACTTCTCCAGCTAAAATAGACACAGGCCCTTCTTCAAAAGTCAAATCTGATTATACTTGAATTTCTTGCACAATAATTTTTTATGTATCATCTGACTGATATCTTCTCAATATCGAAATATGAAACACATCATGTAACTTGGCTAACTGTCCAGGAAGAGCTAGTTGATAAACTACTGGTCCAACTCTTTTAAGAATCTCGTAAGAACCAATGTATTGTGGGCTAAGCTTATATTTCTTCCCATACAGAAGTATGTATTTCTAGGGTGATACTTTCAAGAATGCCTTATCTCCCACCTGATACTCAATATCTCTTCTTTTTGGGTCAGCATAGGATTTATGTCTATCACTGACAGTCTTCAATCTTTGTTGAATAACTTGAACTTTTTCTTCAGTATCTTTCACAATATCAGGCCCGATTATCTTATTTTCATATAATTCAATCCAACAAATTAGAGTTCTACACTTCTTACCATATAAAGCTTCATATGGTGCTATATTGGACCTCATTTCTAGAGTCCAACTGTCGCTTTGATACTAAACAATATTGGGTCCCGTTTCTAAAGCCCAACTATCGATCAAAAGATATTTGATTCGAGCCTCAAAACAAAATCCATGGTGACCATTCAGGATCATCACTTGAGGGTGGTGTGAAAGAAAAGTTGAAAATAGTGTAATTATAATAAATCTCAGCGTGGCAGCAAAGGAGAATTCACCGTGGCAAAACATAGGTTCGCCATGGCGAACCCATGGAGTTTTCTCTATGGACCCTTCAAGAAAAGTTCGCCACGAAGGAAGTCATTATTCGTCGTGGCAAAGTTCCTTTAGAAAGGTTCGCCTCGGTAGCCTTTGGTTTTGTTGCGGCAAAACCCTTAGAATTTGAAACCCAGACTCCAATATTCAAACATTCGAAACAAATATATACATTCAAATCTAACCACAAGCTAAACATAGTCATACACAAAAGAAACTTCAATTCTTCAGCTCAGTACTAAATCCAAAGAATTTGAACAACTTTTTTTACATAACATCATATATATCAAAACTTAATACAAATACAAAATGATGCTCAATGTTGATATGCCTAATAAGCTACCTAATAAGTCACTAACTTGGCACAAAGTCTCTAACTATCTTGGAGTTTTCGATGCTTTGCAAGGATCAACTGTTTTCTTGTTCCACACCTGAGGAGGGAAAATAATAGGTTGAGCTATATAGCTCAGTGGCTAATATATTTATAATCACCAATAATGAGCCACACATTCAAGCATATGTACACATATAACTAACAATTCATTACTCAACAATTCAAACTCACAACTCATAGTTAACAAAATATCTTTACCTAAAACATATCATGTAATTGTTCACAACAACATAACACTCAATTATGCATCATGCTTAACAAATCAATGATGAAATACACAATAAATAGCTTGAGAGTTCTGTGGGACGAAACGGATAAACTGAAGTTTATACCTTGAACAAAATGAGTCCGATTTCTCAAGATCTCATACCTTAAGCAGGCAACCGGGAGAAGGCTATAGGTCAACGTGCACATGACTAATGAAACATTCCTCTCTTGCCTAAACACAATCAAATTTCAATGCTTAACTTATTTCACACACATTCATACTTTTCATGCTCATCATGCTTCTTCCTCTTTTCATTTATACAAAATGCTATGACATTTTTTTTCAAGGCATAACATGATCACAATCATAATGTATTTTCAATAATTACCATAATTCAAAACAAGAAATTTAACACACAACATACAAGCAAGACAATTTGCCCATATTACATAACAACTATAAATATTTTCCCACTTGATTTCGCTTGACAATCTAAGTTCAATGTTATCTTTCCTCTTGCTCTTGCATAGGGCTTGCTTGGTTTCCTATAACAAACCAAGTTCTCATTCAAACAACATTGAAAGGAAATTCATAAAGCTTTGAAAATCAAAAGTTCTATCATTATAATCTACACTCAACTTCCATAAACAATTTGAGATCTTTATAGACTGATTCACAACTTTCTTTCTTCATAAAACTTGTAGCCCTATGTCTCTAGTTTATAATGAATTAAAAATTACCTCATTTGGACATCCACATCAAAAGTTATGCCCAAAATATCAAAATATGTATGTGCAGAAAAATAAGATTTCGCCGAGGCGAAATCAGAATCTCACCGCGACGAAGATGTTGGAGCTCGCTGCGGCGAGGAAGCCGGCGTGCGCCACGACGTGTGCATGAGCGTGCCCAAAATCGTTCGAAACCTATTTTTCCCCATTTTTCA
Organism: Erythroxylum cassinoides; assembly: GCA_027478405.1. Classification (NCBI taxonomy): domain Eukaryota; kingdom Viridiplantae; phylum Streptophyta; class Magnoliopsida; order Malpighiales; family Erythroxylaceae; genus Erythroxylum; species Erythroxylum cassinoides. The sequence continues at coordinate 46,344,088 of JANIPM010000008.1, read as the reverse complement.
ACCATATACCTCCCATCTTTCAAATATAATTCATCTTAACCCTAAACCCTCATTCCTACTTCATTTCTAAACTCATTCCAACCCAAAATCAGTCACAAACACAATATAATCAAAAACCCTAGAAGATCATAACATTTTCATACACCATTCAACAATAACGTCCTACACACATTCAACCCCATTTTTCACTCCTAACTATCATTAAACAAGGTTCATTCATCCAATTAAGGCTTATACTTACTTGGAGAAGCTTCAAATTCTTCAAATTCTCCAAAACCCTAGCTTGGCTTTCTTCTCTTCTTCTTTTCTCCTCACACCCATGACACTTCTTCTCTTCTTAACAAGCCAACCATTTCTTCTACTATTTTACTCTCTTAAGGATTACATAAGACCCTTATGCCCTTCCACTTATGCCTTACAACTTAAAGGTTTAAATGATCTACCAAAATTACCCCTCATGTATTCTTACTACACTTATACTTTAATTCTATCAATTCAACAATAGTTCCTCCTAACATGACATGCTAATTACTCCAAAATAATCAATATAACAAGACCTCAAAATAATTTAAGTCATGCTTAATAAAATAAAATAACAAAAAATTTCGGGGTCCAACAGATATTCCTTTCATTGTTGAGAATGGTAAATTATTTTATGGTCTTTTACATGTTGATTTACAAGATAATACTTGTTACAATGTAACACATGTTCATGTTAGAACAAAACATTGTGTCATGAATGAAAATTCCTCTATGTTGTAGCATCGGAGACTAGGACATATCTCCATAGAAAGAATTAAAATATTGGTGATTGACAGAGTACTTAGTACATTGGATTTTATTGATTATGATACTTGTGTGGATTGCATAAAGGGAAAGCAGACTAACAAATTAAAGAAAGGTGCCAAAAGGAGTTTAGAAATATTAGAAATCATACATACAGATATTTTTAGTTCGCATATGGACTTGTATGGCCAAAAATACTTCATCTGATTTATAAATGATTATTCATGATATATGTATCTCTACTTGCTTCATAATAAGAATGAAGCACTAGATCTGTTAAAATGTTCAAAGTTGAAGTAATGAAACAATCTAGTAAGTAAGTTAAAATTGTGATACATGATAGAGGTGTGGAATATTATGGTAGATATACTAAACGTGGACAAGAACCTTGTTCATTTGCGAGGTATCTTCAAGAAAATGAGATAGTAGTCCAATACACTATGCCCGAATCTTCAGACCAGAATGGTGTGACAGAATGAAGAAAATGAATATCATTAGACATGGTCCAGAGTATGTTAAGTAGCTTTAACCTTCCCAACTCCTTGCAGACTGAAGCTCTCAAGATAGTTGTGTATATATTAAATCGGGTACTAACAAAGTTTGTTTCAAAGACAGGGTTTGAGTTATTTAAAGGTTGGAAACCGAGTTTGCAACATATATGTATTTGGGAAAGTCCGACTGAAATAAGAATTTATAATCCATAAGAAAAGAAATTGGACCCATGGACTCTGAGTGGGTATTTCATTGGATATGCCAAAAGGTCCAAGGGATATAAGTTCTATTGTCCATCACATCACACTAGAATTGTGGAATCAAGAAATGCAAAATTTCTTAAGAATGACTTGATTAGTAGGAGGGATCAATTTCAAGATATAGTCTTTAATAATGATCATATGGATACTCAACCTTCCACCTTAAACAGTAAGGTGATTGTCATTCACAATGATTCTTAAGTTCAAATAGACGTTGTACATCTAACTGTTGAAATTCAAGAGCCTAACGTAAATATAAATAACAATCAAGATGTTCCACAAATTGTTGATAATCTAGTAGATCTAATTATTTAGGAATTACCTGAAAATGTTCAGTAACCAGTTGAATAAGAGATTCTACAAGAGGATGTTGGTGCAACATTAAGGAGATCTACTAGAGCAAGAAAATTAGTTATTATCAGTGATTATGTTGCATATCTAGAAGAATCTAACTATAATATAGGAGCTGAAAATGATCCTGAAACCTTTTCACAAGCCATGAGTTGTAATGAATCAAATTTATAGTACAATGCCATGAAGGAAGAAATGAATTCCATGAAGAATAACGATGTTTGAGATCTTGTTGAGTTGCCTAAAGGAGTAAAACCTATAGGATGCCAATGGTTATGTAAGACAAAGAAAGAATCATTAGGCAACATTGAGAGATATAAGGCAAGACTCATTACTAAAGGATTCACTTGAAAGGAAGGAATTGAATACACAAATACATTTTCTCCTATTTCTAAAATGGATTCACTTCATATAATTTTGGCATTGATTGCTCACTTTGACTTGGGATTACATCAAATGGATTGTGAAAACTACTTTCTTAAATGGATACCTAGAGGAAGAGGTTTACATGAAATAGCCGAAAGGATTTTCCTCTAATGATGATGAGCATTTAGTTTGTAAGCTTAAAAGATCCATATATAAATTGAAACAAGCATCCCGCCAATGTATTTGAACTTCCACAATATTATCTCATCATTTGGTTTTGAAGAAAATATCATGGATCAATGTATATACCAGAAGGTTAGTGGGGGTAAATTTTATTTTCTTGTGTTATATATGGATGATATATTACTTGCAACCAATGATAGGGGTAACAATGATATGAAACAATTTCTCTCTAAAAATTTTGAAATGAAAGATATGGGTAATCCATCTTATATCACTGGCATTAAGATACATCGAGATAGATTCTGTGGTGTTTTAGGTTTGTCTTAAGAAACATATATTAATAAAATTTTAAAGAGATTTCAGATGAAAGATTGTTTACCTGTTTACCTAAAGTAGATCCCATTATGAAAGAAGATAGGTTCAATTTAGACCAATGTCCTAAAATTATTTTGAAAGGGAACAAAAGAAAACATTTCATAAGCTTCTACAATCAGATGCCTAATGTATGCTCAGGTTTGTACAAGACCTGACATTGCATTTTCTGTTGGAATGTTGCATAGATATCAAAGTAATTAGATCACTGGATAGTTGTAAGAAAGTATTAAGGTACCTTTAAGGGACCAAAGATTACATGCTTATATACAGGCAAACGAACAATACGAAGGTAACAGGGTACTCAGATTCAGATTTTGCTGGATGTGTTGATTCATGGTAATCGACATCAGGTTATATCTTCATGTTTGCCCATAGAGCTATGTCTTGGAGGAATGCCAAGTAATCTTTGACTACTACTTCCACTATGGCGGTTGAGTTTGTTTCTTATTTTGAGGCTACATCACATGATATGTGGCTAAAAAGTTTCATATATAGGCTTAGACTCATGGATTCCAGTTTTAGGTCATTGAGAATATATTGTAACAATTAAGTTGTTATTGTTCTAGCTAGAAACAATAAGAATGGTAGTCAGAGTAAACACATCGACATCAAGCTTTTACCTATAAGGGAATATATTAAGGACAAGAAAGTAGTCATCGAACATATTAGCACTGAATTGATGATAGTTGATCCTTTAATAAAAGGCATGCCACCAATGAAGTTCAAGGATCATATTGTTATAATGAGATTGAGATCCATTATATAGTTCTCATTGTATAGAAAATGTTGTTTTTATGAAACTATTAAAATATTTTCTCATATTTTCGTGCACATTATCGAATTTTGAGAAAATTTATCATTTTAGATCTGAAATAAACATAAGGTCTATTCATTTAGTAATGTTACCACATTAAGATTGATATAATTATAGTATACTGTAATATATGAAAGATAATACTAAATCCAATAGAGGACTTATCATCATGATTCGTATATTTTTCTTAGATTGGATTAGGATTTAATACTAAGTTAACGTATAGACCAAGTAAGAGAAAGTGAGAACTGTTCTTATTCCTTATAGTAATGGTCCAAACATTATGTAGTTAATGGGTATTTAATTCCTGATTTTATGGTAACTCTTGGTGTGCTTGATGGAGCACATTCATATAAGCTTTCTTGTAGATTTTTGGGTCCCCTAAACTTCTTTTCTCCTCTTAAACATACATCATTATATTAGGAATTAAGAGCTTAGAAGAATTCTAAAAATGTAGTTCTTCAAGCATAAACAACAATGATAGGAACTATTTCATTTTCTTTTGCATTAATTTTATACATTATTCTAATATATATTATTGTTGAATATATGTTAGAATTCGGTTACATTAATATCTTCATGTCTCTTTTTAGGAGACCTCTTAAATGCCAAATAATTTGAATTATAGATATTTTTAGTGTATACTTCTTTCTTTCTTCTTCTTATTCTTTTTAATCTTGATAATATATATATTTGTATATATAGTTAATTTAGGGGGCGTTTGGTCCACGGAAGGTAATGAGAATGGGAATGAATATAGGGAAGAATGAGAATGGATATAATCATTATAATTATTATGGTTGGTTAAGATGAAGGAATGATTATCATTACCTTTGATGGTGGTTGGTTTGTTAATAATCTTAAGAAATAAAATTTTGTTAAAATTTTGTTTTATACTAAATTTTAAATGTAATTTAATTAATTATATTTTATGCACCTTATTTATAATGACAGAATGTTTAAAATTAAGTATATTGTAGTATTTCATTTCCAATAGCTCTTGAAAACAAATACTCCAGTATTTTCTTGCATCAACATACCATTATTTACATAATATCCTCAAAATATAGTTTAATAATAAAAAATATTGTACAATTCATCAACATAACCATAATATCCACCATTCCATTGCTATAGTAAAATCAAGTAACATAATTTAATACAATTTACATTCCTCTGATAAGGCCAAATGATGTAAAATATCTGTCGTATACACAATACCTTAACCAAAAGCCTTTAATTGATGCAAAATAACCAGGTTAACAGTACAAAATATTGTTCACATACAACTACAAAAGACCCAACTAATACAAAATAACCTGGTTACGTAACATCAATTGCATCATAAGTTCATAATACTTACAAAAATATTAATATGCTTCCTCGAATGATTCATATACTAGAAGATGGATAGAGGAATCCAAGTACAAAAGACTTTTTTAAATGACTTGGCAAAGCAAATAAAACCTGAACTTTGCCAAGATCATTACGAAATAACAGAGCAGCCTTACCAACATCCATTTGAGATATACCAATATTAAGAAGCTCAGTCATAAGCTCTTGCATCTTCTCATCGGATAGAGAATCAGATTTAGACTCCGCAATCAAAGCATTTGTAACAGATGCATATTGTGAACCCATTTGTTCGCAAATAGACTCAAACTTAGCAGTGAAATTGTCTAACCTTGACTCAATAGTATTTTGAAGTGTTGCTGGTCTTTTTTTCTTGTAAGAATTTTCCTTTCTTGGTGACAGGTTTTTTCGCCTTTTTATTCTATGACTGCATGAAGGAATGGCCGATGATCCTTGTGTATTAGATACCACAACAGGTTCATCTTCACTGTCCGATGAAGAATAGACTGTCATATTCTTTGGGCTATTAACCTTAGCACTTGCTTCAACTATATCCTCAGCTTTTAGTCCCGTCGCTCTATCTTTACCCCACACCATGTCCAATTTTCGCAAATATGGGAATTTAAAGTTCCACAGTCCAATTGCATTCTTGTGATTCTGTAAAAAAGAATTACAAGAAGAATATTAAAAACACAATAACAAGAAAATGTTATAATTATGAAAAAAGAAACTACTAAAATAAGAGTTCAATCAACTTTTGAGTTAGATGT
>JANIPM010000008.1:46196517-46209726 GCA_027478405.1 Erythroxylum cassinoides | reverse complement strand
CTGTGGGTAAATTAAGAAATATAATCCGATATTTTATCCTAATTAATCACACAAATATAATAAAATTCTTGTGGGTAGATTTTATCATATCACGTACGATTAATTACAATTAATGTATTAATGTAATCTTAAAACTAAATATAAAATTATAATTAATTCGAGATACTGTGGCTATTCCCAATTAATTAAAATCATATGATCACTAACATTAGTTTAAGCTTTAAATTAAAGCCTAAATATTTGCATCAAGTCATAAATAATGCAAATAAATCAAATGATAATGCACAAAATATTTAATCTAGTTTTGCATGTATAATAATCATGAATTTATACTCACAAATTTTCAATTAATCACATGTAATTTGTGCAAAATTAAACAATTACCATATGCATGTCATAAACTTAAATTCTAATCATACGAGATACATAATTAAAACTTAATATTTTTCATAAAATATTAAGACCCAAAAATGATTTTGTAATTAAAATCATAGCATAATAAGTTAGATTTGAATTCACGCAATTTATCACTAATATTAACAAACTTAATATTAATAATTTTTAATTTTTTATTAAAAAGAAAAGAAAAAAACAAAAAACGAGGTTGTGTTCAACCTCTAGCTGGGTCTGGCATGACCCAGCTAGAACTAGTCGGAGCCCCAACTCTCCAAACCAACAGAGGACGCTAGAGTTTGCACGAATGTTGACGTTGGGACGTCGCGGATGTCGCGAACCGCACGAAACGTTGAAAGAACGACCATGCAACGCTCCACGAATGACAACGTCTGAAGCTCCACGTACGATTGTTGTCCCTCCTTATCCTTCACGGTCCAGATGACGTCGAGTGCTCCATGGATGACAACAACACGACTTTAACATCTCCAGCTGGTACAAAATGTCAAAAAAAATCAACAACCCAAATGTATATATTCGGCAAAAACTCAACCATAACAGAATAAAACAGAGGTAAACTTTTCGGTGGTTTCTAAGGCAAGACAGAGGCAGTCTGTAGCTCTGATACCAAATGAAATATAAACCTAGCAGTCGCATAAATCTTATACAACAACTTTAATGTAAAGATCCATGCATATAATATATGTACAGCAACAGAAGCTTAAATCAAGAAAATTATACCTCCAGCCATTGCCTTTCCACTGAAGATCTGGATGTCTGTGAAGTTTGGAACTTTTATCCTCTTCCTTAGCACAACCGACGGTGTCAATAGATGCGTGGAGAAGACAGGGACCAAACCAACGTTTTAAACCCACTTCATACATTCTTAGTCTCTGACCATCACAGAGAAGAAGGGTCGGGTATTATGGGTGACAAACTATGCGTGAGTTAAGGGTTCATGATTAAATGGACCATATAATCATCATACTATAAGGTAGGTAAGGTTTTGCTAAAATCTTACATATTATCCAAAATAGCTCTTTAAATCTAAGTCAAACAAAGATTATTGGTTAACTATCATCATTCAATTAATATCTTATAGGTCCAATTAATAAAGAATATCAAAACTAATTACTTACATATGTAACATATATCCTAATACCCAACCTCCAACTTAGCCGAGAGACTCATGTTCTTTGGGCTGATAGTAATCTTCAAAAGCTACAGTCAAATCTACGAATATTAGAAGAGATCTAAGCGGGTGCTTATGAAAGAATGTCGTAGCGTTTTCCTTTATATAGACGTAAATGACATGTATCAGATGAAACTAAGTGATGATGGGTTTCGATTCTTAATTTAACATTATGTTTTGTTAGTCATAATACATACAAAATTTTATTGAATAGCTAATTTTTACCATGAAAAAACTTTAATAAATTATACTGCCAAAAAAAGAAATTAAAATATTAAAAATGTGAAAATTTGCTCTGAATTTAAATATATTAAGAAAAATATCTATATCAGACTAATGCATATTTGATATTTGTATCCATTTTATATTTAATAAAAGGAAATGAAGATTAAAAAAAGAAAATAAAGCAAAGTAAAAGATTTTGGTAAGATATGGTACTGCCATTCTTTTTAATTATAAGATTTTGTTAAGATATCGAAGCTAACGAGTACGTAGATTGGGGTTAAAGAGTGTCAAGATGATATCGAAAAAGAGGAAGGGTTGGTGTAAACGAAAAATGATATTGTCGGATAATGTGTAAATAGTTGATCGAGTGTGTGTTAACAGCTATAACAATTATTGAAGAGGGGATAGTAACGAATTTTCGACTGATTTGAAATTTTGGCATCTTTCTCCCTCTGTTATGTGCCTCTCTAGCTCATTCACCCGCTCGGACAAGTTTGTTTCATCAATAAATTAAAATTTTTAATATTTTATTCATAAAATTGAATTATATCAATTTAGGACCCAAGCATTGATTATAGAGCAAAGAGGACAATGGAGTAAAATTAGATCCCAAGATATTAAATGATTGGAAGAAAATTTAAGGAACAGATGTGGAAGACGGAAGCAAATAAATGTGAAAAGATGATTAAAAATTGAAGAAAATGATATTGCAATTATTTGAAAATGGTACTTAAATTCCTCACAATGTGGAGAAAGATAGAAGGATACTTGAGATGAATATGAACAATCTAAATAGAGGGTTTATATTATGTCTACTTTGTTTAATAAGGTTGAATGTGACTAAATTTTCAAATGCGACTAGTTCTTCATGTTAGATAAAACCCAATAGAAATTAAGGTGCGCATTGTAGCAATGCGCTATATTACGATACTAGTTGTACTTGACAAACATATCACCAAGGTGGGCAGAGTACCTAGTAGCATTAAAATAATAGCTTAAAGAATCCATATTTAATAATCCAATAGAGAGTTAGAAAGATTTGAAGTAGATGACAAGCGTTAAGGATTACTATGCAAAAATGATTTTAGTCTCATGATTTAGCGATATGAGAGCTATTGTGTGAAGGAATTTAGGGCCTGAAATTAAATATCCAGTTAAGCTATTCAATCCAAGAAACTTGGTATACGAGGAAACAGCAGCATATAGAACAAAGAGGAATCAACATTTTTTTTTTGATAAATCAGTAATATTATAAATCAAGAAAATAAAGGTTTATGTACATAGCTAGAGATTGCCCAAAACCAAATCTCATACTGAGACTAAATCAAAAACCAACCTAACCTAAACAGACTTGATACAAATCTAAACTGAATACAAGAACATCAATGTATGACATAAGAACTTAAACTATACAAGACCAAATACAAAACACTACCTAGTTCTGTCATCCCTTCAACATTGTTTTAAGAGACAACCTTACCCGCTCCTTTCATATATACTCACTGCACTCTTGTAGCATCTCATCATCAAGGATACCGATATAACTTGATAGAATCCATTGACTTGATCTCCTTCACTGAAGTTAGCTCTTTTTGTAAAAAGTAAAGGTTCTTTGTAGAATGTGCAGACATATTCCCCTGATGCTTGCATCCAATCTATCCCTAGACTAATCTTCCTTGATGTTACAACCTTCTTCTTTAAGGCTTTTTGAAAAAAACCTTCCCTGAACCATCGACGGTACTCACACACCCACTCACCCAAAACACTCAAGTAAAACCTGACATTTATGAGCACTATCCTGATGACCAGGTTCGCCATTGTTATAAATTACCAAAGAGGGAGATGATATTGTGATCCCCGCTTTACCTCAAATTTTCATAACCTGAAACCAACCTGCAAAACATTGCATTAAAAGAAAAACATAACTCTACAATTACCTTCTCTCAGTCTTTGAGCAAAATTGTTCCATAACTTTGAAGATCACTCTAATATTAATGCTCCGTACTTCTATGACCGTGTCTTTGAAGGTTCTGAGGTTTCTTTCAGACCATAAGTTATACACAATAATAGACATTAGGATGATAAAAATGTTAAGATCAAAGTTTTTGAAATTTTAAGGATGATTGAACTAATTTAGAATGGATTGTAGGCTAAGTAGGTTTGGAATGTATATCTGAATGTGGTTGAGATAGTGTAACCACACTGATTTTGAGAATGAACATTCAAAGAAGATGTGATTTGAGAATGAACATTCAAAGAAGATGTGATTAATAAACTCATTATCCAAGGAACACAGGGAGATTGTGTAACTTTCTGTAACCGTGTTTGTTCGCCACTAAGGTGGTGTTGGAAAGATAAGTTACTTACACAACCATGTAAGTTATAGAAATTTTAGTTCATGATTTAAAAGAGAAAAAGATGTAGGTTTTTGTAAAGAGTGCGGCCACAATGTCCGAAAATGAGGAAAATAGAGAGAAGTCAAAGATTATTATATTCTCATCCTTGTTTGATTGTTTTTTAATTGATTTGAGAGTTTGCTTATTATGATATTGATTTCAGTTTCAATCTTGAAACTTTGTAGAGCAATGAGTTGTTTGGGGGTGAGAGATCAACTTTTTTCTATAAATCCTTACTGAGTTTAGTATATTTATTTATCAGTTTGTCTCATATTTTTCCCTCTACACTTGAGGGTTTTCCATATTAAATCTTGTTGTTTGTTTCATCTTTAAAGTTTCTTATTCTCATATTATTTTACTATTGTAGTTTGAAGAGTTTTTTCATGTTGTTGCTATTTGGTTGATCAGTTAGAGAGTTGTGTATTTGTCTCCCAATAAGTGGTATCAAAGTTATCGTAATGGAGGGTGAAAACAAGTCTATGGTCAAGTTAATGTCATCAAATTACTCTATATAGAAGCCCATGATAGAGGACCTTTTGTATTGCAAGGATCTTTTTGATCTTATTGATGTGGATAAAGGTGTGAAGGATGATGTTCATTTAAAACCTGAAAAGATGTCAAACAAAGAATGGGAAAAGAAGAAGCGAAAAACTTTAGGCATTATAAAACAATGGATTGATATCAGCATATTCAACCATGTGCCTCAAGAAACAGATCTTTTTGAGCTATAGAAGAAGCTAGAAGGTTTGTATGAAAAGAAGACTACTTGTAATAAGGCTTCTTTAATTAAGAGGCTTATGAACTTGAAGTTGAAAGTTGGGAAATTAGTGTCGGAGCATATAAGTGATTTCTAATACATAATCAATAAGCTTACTCTAATAAAGATCAATCTTGATGATGATTTTCAAGGCTTATTCATATTGAGTTCGTTACTGGATAGCTAGGAAACTTTTGTGGTGACGATTAGCAACTCAGCTCCTAAAGGTGTCCTATCTTTGAATTGAATCAAGGAGAGTTTATTTTTTAATGAAGAAATCAGAAGAAAGGATATTAAAGTTGACACCATGCAATATTTTATGACAAAAAGCAGGGGAAGGAACAAGAATAAGGGTCTTAAAGGTTATGACAAGTCTAAGAACTTTTTAAGTCCAGAGGTGACAAAGACGTGAAGACATGCCACTATTACAATAAGACATGACATATTAAAAGGGTTCAGAAAAAGCAAGATCATCAGAACGATGGTGACAATAGGGGTATAACTGTAATTGCTTCAAATACGAATGATGAGGTGTCCCTAGTTTGTGTAACTACTGAATGTTTTGATATCAGCAATTTTAGTTTGGAATGGTTGATCGATACGGGAGCATCTTACCGTTGTGTTCCAAAGGTGGAGTATTTCTTAAAATGCAAGAGCGTATATTTTGTGAGTGTTAATATAGGAAACCAAAGATCCTTCAAGATAGTAAGTATGGGTGATATCTGAGTTCAGATAAATGTCAGATGCTTACTGACCTTGAGAGATGTAGGACACGTCCTTAACCTAAAGCTAAATTTACTATCAATGAATATGTTAGATTAAGAAGCTTTTCAATACACTTTTGGGGATATAGAGTGAAAACTGTCTAAAGGTGCTTTGATGGTTGTCGAGGATAGTTATGTTGCTCGCTATGTAAAACAAACTTAAAGGTGTATGGTGAGGAAAAAGTATATACAACCGAAAAGGAATCTAAACCAAACCTATGGCATCGACAATTGGGACACATGAGTGAGAATAAATTAAAGTTGTTGGCTAAAAAATCCTTTATCGCAATTACGAACTCAAAACCATTAAATCATTATGATCATTGCTTGACTATAAAGTAGTATAGAATTTCTTTCAAGAGAAGATCTATAAGGAAGTAGGAGTTGTTGGAGTTGGTGCATTTAGATGCATATGGTCTTAATGAAGATGAGCCATTATGAGGTTAAAGATATTTTGTTAAATTCATTGATGACACTTTGAGAAAGACTTGGGTGTGGTCAAGTGTTTAAAACTTTTAAGAAGTTTCATATTATGGTAGAAAGGGAAACTAAAGAGCCTTAAAACAGACAATGAAGGGGAGTATACTTCAAGCTATTTGAACAATATTGTAGATCACATGAAATTAAACTTGAGAAAGCTAAACTAGGGACTCCACAACATAATGAGGTTGCTAAGATGATGAACAAAATCATAATGGAGAAGGTTCGTTACATGATCAGGATGTCAATATTGCTAAAGACATTTAAGGTAGAAGCAATTTGAACTATGGTCTTCCTGATCAATCGAGCTAATTCAGTTTAATTGGATTTTGAAATTCTTAAGAGAGCGTGGATTGGCAAGGATCCAACATATTATCATTTTAGAGTTTTTGGCCACAAGGTATTCAAATATGTACCTAAGAATCAGAGAAAGAAGCTTGACTCAAACTCAATACCTTACATCGTTAGATATGATGTTAATTAGTTTGAATTAAAACTTTATGACCTAAAAAGGCAAAAAGTGGTTAGGAGTAGGGATGTGGTGTTCCAGGAGTACGAGAGAGGTGTTGATCTTCTAAGTGGAGATAAATCATCACACTGCAACTCATCATATGGCATAGTTAGCTCTTCACCAATTTCTTTGATTATTGAGCAGTCTACAGGTGAAGAAGTTGAAGTGTGTGACCAAGCACACATTGGTTGTGATTAGATACAATCTGATATTGATGAGCTATAGGAACCACATCTAAACAATACTAAAGATGAATCCATTGAGGATAATGAGCAGGGGGGGCAATTTGATCCAATAAATGACGAAACACAACTTCAAAGGTCAACAAGGGAGAAATGGCCTTCTACCAGGAATCTATGTTTTGAATACCTGTTACTTACAGTTGAGTGGGAGCCTAAGAATGTGCAAAAGGTGGTACCCTATGAAGGCAAAGATCTCTGGCTCACAGCTATGAAGGAAGAGATGGATTCCTTGAAGAAGAATAATATATACAAGCTTGAAAAGCTTCTAAAAGACAAAAAAGCATTGAAAAACAAGTGGATGTTCAAGATAAAGAGATATGGTAATAAACTGGTAAAACACAAGGAGAGGCTGGTAGTGAAAGGATTCAACTTAAAAAAAGGTATTAACTTTGATGAAATCTTTTCACCAGTAGTCAAGATGACCTCAATTCAAATAATTTTGGATCTAAGTGCCTATTTGAATCTTGAACTCGAACAACTAGATATTAAAACAACCTTTTTATATGGGATGTACATTAGAAGTTTCAAAGTTAAAGGCAAGGAAAATTTGGTCTGCAAGTTAAAGAAAAGTCTTTATGGCTTAAAATAAGCTCCAAGGCAATGGTATGGAAAGTTTGACTCCTTTATGATAGATCATGGTTTCAACTGAACTTACGTCGATGCGTGTGTGTATTTTAAGAAGTTATTAGCTGAGAACTTCATCATTCTTCTTGTTTATGTTGATGATATGTTGATTGTGGGTCAAGACATTGGTAGAATATGAAAGAAGTAGGAGAATTCATCCAAATCATTTTATATGATAGATTTGGTACTTGCAAAGCAGATCTTTGGCATCAGGGACGTAGGCATATGGGGGCCAGTGGTGCACTGGGCCCCCCAAAATGTTAAAAAATATTAAATATATATATATATGTATATATAAAAGGATGGAGTTATTTGAAGCCTAATGGTACATTAGGCCCCTTAAAATTTTAAAAATTAAATATTTGGATCCTCCTTTTTTAAGTTCCTAGCTCCGTCACTGTTTGGCATGAACGCAAATCGAGACAGGAAGGATAAGCGATTATAGTTATCTAAGGAGAGATATATTGAACGAGTGCTAAAAAGATTCAATATGCAGCATGCTAAGCCAGTTAGCACGCTAATGATATCACACTTTAAGTTGTGTAAGCGTGCATGTCCCTCACTAGAAAAGGAGAAATATAGTATGTCCTTTATTCCATACTCACCTATAGTAGGGTATGTGATGTGTACAATGGTGTGCATAAGGCTAGATATTAATCGAGCTGTTGGGATGGTGAGCAGATTCTTTTCAAATCTTGGGAAGCAGTGAAATGGTTTCTGAGATACTTGAGAGGCACATCGAAGTGGAATTTGTGCTTTGGTAATGGTGAGCTACTCTAGAAGGTTTTACAGATGTAGATATGGTTAAAGATCTTGATGGTAGAAAATCCAATTCAGGTTTTCTATTTAATTTTACAGGGTCAGTCATTTCATAGAAATCCAAAACTACAAAAATATGTGGCGTTATCTATTACTAAAGTAGAATATGCAGCTACAGTGGAAGCTTGTAAGAAGATGTTTCGGCTAAAAAGGTCATTTTAAGAGTTAGATGTGAAACAAGAAGATTATATGGTATTTTGTGATAGTCAAAGTGTTATTAACTTGAGTAAAAATATTATGTATCATTCCCATATAAAGCATATAGACGCCAGATATCATTGGTTGAGGTTCGTGATTGAAGAGCAATAATTAATGTTGAAAAAGATTCATACAGATTTGAATAGTACTGATATGCTGACTAAAGTAGTTCCCAAAAACAAGCGTGAGGTTTGTAGTATGCTTGTTGAGATGTATCTCAAGTAGACGGTGAAGAATAATATGTCATCCCCATATTTAGGTTGCAGGGGGGTATTAACTGTCCATCCCTATTTTGAAACTTTTAATGATTGAAGACGACTTTGTAGTTCATGGGAATGACGAACAAGTGAAGACAAAACTGAAGAATCTCTTATGGGGAGATACACAGCCCCGTAGAGTGCTACATATATATGTCTTGACTTACACAACTATGTGGATTAATTGTGTAAGACTCTGTAAACATGTGAAGAAAGTATGAAGAGGTGAAGACATACATGATCATGTACATGCCAGTGTAAAGATACATGATCGTGTTTGGAGATTGTCTAACTCATTTTAACAGTATATATTTGCTACTGAGGCAATGCTGGAAAGATACATGGTTACTTACACGACCTTGTAAGTTATAGAAAAATTTATTTCGTGATATAAAAGAGAAAATGACAGATTTTTGTAGACAGCATGCCACAACATCCAAAAGTGAGGAAAAGTAGGAAGAGAATAAATAGTATTGTATTCTCATCCTTGTTTGAATGTTCTTTGGATTGGTTTAAGAATTTGTTAACTGTAACATCAACTTTGGTTTCAATTCTAAAATTTTGTGAGACAACGTATTGTTTGGGGCTGAGAGATCAACTTTTTCTTTAAATTCTTATTGAGTTTAGTATATTTATTTGTGAATTTGCCCCATGGTTTTTTCGTCTACATTGGAGGATTTTCATGTTAAATTTGGAGTTTGTTTCATCTTTAAAGTTCCTTATTCTCATATTATTTTACTATTGCAATTTGAAGAGTTCTTTCTTGTTATTAATATTTGGTTGATCTTTTAGATAATTGTATTTTTTCTCCCAATATGTTAATAGTTTTACCAAGGTTCCATTTTGCTTGCTTCAATTCCATTAAGATCAAGTCAGGAGATAATGTAGGGCAAGAACTCAAAAATACCATCTTATTCTCACAAGGGTTTTTGCTATTCATTTCTTTGGTTGCTGGACTTGGCATCTAATCATACGAGATGGCCACACATATCCCAAAGCTTCTTTCTATATTTACAACTTCAACTCCCAATAATATTTGTTAGCTATCCCAAGTTCTTCATGAATATTCGGCTTTTCAATGGCCAAGGAGGAAAATATAAGAATATTTAGCTATTCCTTTCAACGGTTGTTTAATCATAATCATTTCGTTTTAGAAAAATATAAGACTATTAATTTAAACTTTGTGCCTAATTTAAGAACAAAAACTTGAGTCAACACGAATAATCAAATAGAGAGATGAGGTGTTCATTGAGATGAACACGGGATCACTCATTGCCACAAAGGCAAATATATATTATATGCATCTTAAACGATAAGATGCAAATACAGAAATTATTGTCTCACACTCTTACATAATTAGGAAGCCTGCCAACCATATTACAACTCTGATGCATATACGCGCGCACATATATATAATTTTATTATTTTTGGTACAACGGAAAAGCACAATTTTATATAGTACTGTTTTACTTCTGGGCTTGAGTCTGAATGAGGTAAGCGTCAATATCCTCAGTGCAATGGATTACAAACTCGAGCAATGTGTTCGGATCTGGGGTCCAAGGGTTCAGCTTCTCGTATACAAGAGTCCAGTGGACCACGCTTCCTTCACCATTGGGCTTGGGAGTGGCTTGAACTATGAACCTGAAGTCCTTATACTCCTTCATAAGATCCCCGTCTATCACTCTGTATGTGGTTGAATTGTTCGTATCGTCTATGGCTTCTACTATCTCCTTTGCAGTTTTCTTAAGCCCATCTTCAACAATTCATGCAAACTTGTCAGTCATTAACAATGATGATTTCTTAAGTTGATAAATAGATCTTTGCTTAGAGAGTAGAGACTTTAAACTCTTGGAAGTAAGCAACAAAAAAGATAAGAATATCAGGGAGTTTGAAATTATATATGGTCGGGTCGGCTGTGCTAGGCCCAGGCTCAAGTCATTCAATCTATGCATCCATGGTCCATTCACAGGATTTAGTCTCCCATACAAACACAAAGACCTACATAACGACCTAAACCTAACATCCACGTCATATATAAGGTACTATTCTACCATGATAAGAGGTACGCGACACAAACCCTAGTTCTTCTGGCTCTAAGCGACTATACCCTTTACAAAAATACTAACTTGAGCGTCGGAGTGGCTAGCCGGGGACCAATCCCCGGCACACCTTTATCTGTTTTGCAGGTAATCTCTAGCAAAAGCTACTCGGAATCATGGATCCAAACGGCAACGTTCAATCTCGCCATAATCCGGCTGAACCATAATCTAATGTTGTAAAATTTTGTATGGAGGTATAATATTTATTGATATAAAATATACTTTCTCTTAAATTACAATAATTTTTATAAACTTGACACTTATTCAATATTTATTCTTAACTGTGAGAAGTAATTAATTATTGTTAATGTTTTAAATAAAAATAAAAAAATAAGAATAACTTTTATATATAATCTAACACTTAAAAATTTTTATTTTGAATAAATATATAATATTTTTGTATAGTATATAAGTCAAGTTTGGCGTCTTTGCTTTGATCTGTCCTGTCAATTATAGATTTATACAACGAAAAGGAGAGCTCATCCAGGTCATTTTCGGTGAAGGAACGCAAGGTGTTGTTTCCCGATTGTTTATTGATTAGTTCTTAATTATCATTTACGAATTACGATTGACTTATGCTTAGACTTGCTCTTGGCTCGTCAATATAAAAGCTAGCAAGCTACCACGAGGAGCCTTGAAGCCAAGTTCAGTTCCAAGTTCCAACCATCGTCCTCTACTCATCTTAAGTTCTACCGTTTACCTCCATAACCATTGCTTAAACCTCTTTGGAGTTCAGGGAAATGAAGGTTAGAGTCGTACACACGATTTTATCATTTTCAAATTTTCTTCACTTAGTGTATTTCTCATGGACTTATAACACTCCTTGATCTTGTTCTGTGGGCAGAAAATAGTACTCAAGTTGGAACTCCGCGATGAAGGTGATAAGAACAAGGTGATGAAGGCAGTCTCTAGACTTTCGGCTTCAGGTATCCAATCTTAAACTCATTTTTCTCACAAGTTTGGTTGAAAAGTACGATTTTGTACTTCAAATAGAACTGTTATTCTAGTTCAAAGTATCGGAATCTGACAAGTTTGAGTGGCTTGTGAAGGGATTGAGTCAATCTCTGTGGAAATGAAGGACGGTAAGTTGACGGTGGTTGGAGACATAGATCCAGTGTACGTAGTAAAAAAGTTCAGAAAGTTTTGTCGCTTAGAGATTCTCTCCGTAGCACCAGCAAAAGATGATGATGAAAAGAAGAAAGAAGAGAAGGAGAAGGAGAAGGAGAAGGACAAGGACAAGGACTCTCACCTTGCTTATTCGTATTATTACCCTAATTATTATTATAGAGTTATCGAGGAAAATCCAAATGCTTGTGTAATTTGCTAATTTTTGGTCAAGAAAAGATATTTTACTATAGAAAAATAAGCAAATAATGTGGTCAGTTAATTATTAATAAAAAACATAGCGTTTTAAATAGAGTTGTTACCTCAACCATAGATCTTGGGATTATTTTTACCGATGTGAAATATTATATGCAAATTAAAATAATAAATTTTAATTTTGTGTGCAAATGTCGTGTTCTTTGAATCACTGTTTTTATTGTTATAATATGAAATTAAACCTTGGACGAATATTCTATTATTCGTCGAAAATTATTGTCTACAGTCGTTTTTACGCCGCCTTAGTTCATCGGTAAATTTCATAACTAAATTGTCTTCCCAATGGAATGTTTAGATTTTCTGTTGGTAATATTTTTCGATAAATGACATTTTTCTTATAGTGAAGTGGTTAGTTAATTATTAATAAAAAAAGATAGTGTTTTAAAGAGAGTTGTTACCCAAACCATAGATCTTAGGATTACTTTTACTTATGCGAAATATTGTAATGCAAATTAGGACATTAAGCTCAATTTTGTCATCCCTGGGGCTCACCCCGAGTAAGATTGATAAAATAATTTAAGTAAACTCGAAATTAACAAATAAAATTTAATATATCAATAAATTGGATATGATTCAATATAAAAATTATTATTTTAAATTTCAAATTGAGTGCAAATTAAAGATCGTTTTTCGATTCAATTGACTTGGTTGATATTTATATCCTAATGACTGAAAATTTTTACAATAAGACAATTCTTAATTTGACGTATGAATTTAAAATTTTTTATTCTTATTGGTTCAGCCGGAATTTGGCCGAACGGTGCGTTTCCAGTGATGTCCATCTTCTTCAACCTCCTGTGATGAATGTGGCGTGAAGTAACCTGCAAAACAATGAGGGCGCGTCGGGGGTTATGTCCCGATTTGCCTCTCCG
>JANIPM010000008.1:46089672-46101789 GCA_027478405.1 Erythroxylum cassinoides | reverse complement strand
AAAAGTCAACTTTCAAGGGCCAAAAGTCAAACTTGTCTAAATTCTACAAATTTTCACACTTTTTCTTTTTAATTCTTGATTATCAACTCTAGTTCAATCAACTCATCCACTTGATCATTCATATTACTAAATCAAATTGTCACTCAAGATTCGGGGTCCAACATTTTAGTTTTTTTTTTAGGATTAGTCATTCATATAAAGTTTGTATATTTTTGGGTTTTGATGTGGTGTGGCTTAAAATTCCCATTAAAGTTTGGTAAAACTCTTATCTTTGGATGTCAATGAAATATGAATTGTTTTTGGTTGATGTTGAGTTGAAATTAGGTATACTTGAAGAAGTTATCAACTTGAGATGATGAATTTTGAACATGAGTTGTTAAATATGTAAGTAAGATTTTATGGAAAAGAAAGATAGGAATTTGTGAATGATGAGAATTAGTTGTAAGTGATGAATTAAATGAGTAGAGATTAGAGAGTTTAATGAAGTAAAGTTTGTAGTTGAATGGTTATGCACATGACCTTCAAAGTTTGTACATTGCATTTTCAAGTTTTCAAAGGGGAAAACTTTGTTTTCTAGCTTTAGGGTAAAAGCTGCATTAGTCTAGGCTAAATTAGACAAAATTTTCTTCTTGATATCTTTCTAGCTTTCCAATTTTGACATCTGAACTCCAAATGACTTGATTCTTGAAGCAATGGATTCCTAACACATTTCTCTATCTATTTCCAAAAATTGGTAGCCTTAATCTTGTATTTGAAAAATATTGATGGAAAGAAATTGAGGGAATCGGTTGGAAGAGTGTGAATTGATTATTTACTGAACATACTTCAGTATTTTATTCATATCTTAAGCTATAGAGCTCAGAATGAGATGATTCTTGTTTAAAATTAAACTAGAGACATAGAAATATGATTTTTTTGAAGAATCCTTTTTTAATTTCCACTACCTAACTGGTGTGGACTTCGAAATCAGAGCCCAACAATTTTGGTATTAGAGCAAGAAGATGAACTGTTAATGGTTAAGGAGATTACATTGAAATAACCCTACATGGTGATACGCTCATGTTTTATGACTTCGGATAGTTGGGCTCCGAAAAGGGGGTACAACAATTAGAAGTCAAAAGGTAAATTCTATATCTATATTGATAGTTCAAATGGAAGAAATAACAAGGAAACTTGATAACACTTGCCATGTAGGATAAGTAATATTATAAGTTATGGATTTTTTTGGATAAAATCAAGAGTAGATTGTTAAGCTGGAAATCTATAGTTAAATCATTAGAGAAAGTAAACTTCATAGGAATTTTCTAAGAATAAATAAAATTCCTACAATATTAGGCACATTTTGGGGTGGATATATCATCCAAGTTTCTCTTGGAATAAGAAACCAATTCAAAGACCACCCAACCATCATTTCTAAACATATATCAAGGGAAGAAGAAACAAGATCTGAAAGATATTTAGAGATCTTATTCTAGGAACATATTCTCATATGTAGAATTATAAAATCTCAATGGAAATCTTAAAAATTCAAGTAGGCCAATTGGTTAAAGTTATTAAAGAAAGGAATTAAGGAACACCACTTAGTGATATTGTGAATAACATTAACAAACATGCTTTAGTGGTCACCTTAAGGATTGGAAAGGTATCAAACAATGAAGAAAAGGAAGAGGCTAAAGAAATGAGTCTAAGCAAAAAAGTGAATAGGGAGCTGAGAGTAAACTAAAAGAATCAACAGTGGAATATTGATTAAGAATTCCTTACCTAGTAAGGCTAACAAAAGAAAAAAAGAATGAAAAACTCAGTAATTCCTTAACCTTTTAAAGTAACTTCATATTTAAATTATTATTATTTAAGCTTTTTATAGATGCCTTAATATGCTAGTTTTCTTAAGGATATTCTAAGGAACAAAAATAATTTAAAGAAGTTATAAACCATTACATTGAATGAAAAATTCCTAACTATCCTCTATAATAAGCTACGTAATTTTTTTAAAAATTAAATTTATAAATTAATGAATGAAATGTCAACGGTTACAAGGAAAGTAGTGAAAAACCATATAATCCATACTTCTAAGGAAACATAAGCCTACAATTTTAGTGTCCAATAAAAACTGAGAGGAAAAGACTCTACTCTCACTAAGAAGAACCTTGAATTAGTTGTTGGTTAAGTATCAAGTTGTTCTCCCTCAACTAGTAAAGAATTTCATTAAGAATATATTATTTCTATCTCCTCTGTACCTGAAATAGCCATAATTTCCATTCCTTCTAAATCTCATTAAAAAAACCTTCCAAGGAAAGTCTTGAATATTATATAATCCTAATTGAAACTCCATCTACTATATATGATCCAATCTATAATTGTAACATCCCGTTACCTATGTTAAGACTAAAATAGTAAACATTAAAGATTACTAAGAGATTAAAAATGCATTGCATGCTCATGCATCATAAGATATACACATGCATGTGAATATTGAACTTCTGCACATGAAAATAATTGTACATGCATTCATGGATAATTCTAGGTATAACTGTTTATAAATGTGATTATATTGAGAATTGTGGTTTTTATATATGGAAAACTAATTTGGAGAGTGTTTAGTGATTTAGAATTTTTGGTGAATTTTGGAGAATTTCTGAAAATTTTGGGTAAATTTGGATTAGGAAAAATGCCAAGTGACAAGACAAATGATAAATGGTAGTAGAATTTACTGTTAATTGGCAATGAAAATTTTGATAAACAACTTTGAGATTATTTGACAAGTGTCATTGAAAATTGGGAGACAATTAGAACAAAAATTGGAATTGATGGGACTAGTTAAATGAAAGAACCTAGTTTAATGCTTTAGAAATTGGACATGTGCTAAGTGACAAGTGTCACTTGCCAAACCATGTCTTAAGTTATTACTCTTTTAATTGAAAGACCCTGCTTTTGTCTCTCACAATGCTTTAATTTGGAAGACCACTTAATGATTTTGGTCTGACTCTCTTCTTCTTCTTCATGGGTTCTCTTCTTCTTTATGTCAATTTGTTGCCAATCTCCACCAACACTAAACTTAGCTCTCTCATCTCTTACTTGCTTCCCTTTCACCTTGCTCTCTCTTTCATTCTCACCATAAACTTATCCCTGCCACCTTTGTAAGATGATGATCGTGGGTTGTATAGGAAGCTAGGGATTTTTAGCAATCTTGAAGATTTTGGAGCAATATCAAGTAAGTATTGTGTGAATCCTTTAGAGTTGTTGGTTTATGAAACAAAAATGGTGACCTATTTGTCATTGCATGATCATGAAGAAATATGGTTGTTTTTCATGAACACTATGGTTTTAAGACATGAAAAAAATTCTTGATGCATGATTTCGAATATTTCATGATCTAGATGTCTTAAGATAGTGTAGAAACGATTTATAAGTTGAGAAGAAAAATAGAGAATGTATAGAAAAATTGAAGTGCAGAGAATGGTGAAATAGAGAACATGAAGAAGATGCATGAATGATATTTGGTTTTTGATGATATTAGAGATTAATTACTTGAAATGGTGTTTTATGAATGTATGTGTTATGGATGATGAAGACTATGTAAATTTCTTGCTTTTATATATATGCTTGATGAGTAAGAAGCTATGAGTCATGCTACACATGTTTTTAAGATGGATTGGTTGTGAAAATGATGTTTTAATGAGAATTAAAAGTTGATGAGTATAAAAATGAGTTTATGACCTATTTGTGTTAATGGTTGAGTTGTAATGGAGTTGAGAATGAAGAGTAGATGGAGTAGAAAAGGTAATCTTTGTATGATTTCTGTTAGGGTAAGATTTGGAAACAAAATTGTTAGTTGATCTGGAAAATGTAGCAGCAACATCGTCTCTAAGCATGCTTCTATATTTTAACCATAACCTTTTCTCTAGTTATCCAAATGATATGATTATTAATTTGGATTAAACTAGAGACATATAGCTACATTTTTCATGAAGACATAAAATTTAGATTCTGCCTTTAAAAGTCTCAAAGTTTGACATGAAATTGGGAACTGGGTACAACACATTGTTGGATGAATGTATATTTTGCGTTCTAATTTCAGGGAAAACAACTATATTGATCTAGGAAGATTTTGACACAATTGTCTTCATAAAAGTTGTAGATGTTGCTTTTATCTTTCAAAAAGTATAAAGTATGAAAATTTTGGATAGCAGAGTTGAGAGATAAGATCATTATAAGTTAGTAATGTTGCCTATGATGTATAAAAGCCTATGTCGCGATTGCGAGGAAGTCGAGTGCGGTCGCGATAGGGAAAGTTGCGATCCCGCACCTTGGGAATAGCGTCAAGTGCGATCACAATAGGGAAAGGTGTGACCACAACCTAGGAATAGCCTTGGGTGTGATCGCAACAAGGAGAGGTGCAACTGCACCACGTTACTTCACCAACGTTTCGCCACCTAAAGGATTTTCTAGCTCTAAACATGTTTAATTCTTTTGACCATAACTTTGTCATCGACCCTTCAAATGAAGTGATTATTAAACCAATAGATTCCTAACACACTTTACTATTTCTCCATAAAATTTGGTAGCTTTTTAAATTGAACTGAAAAATATTGATTGAAGGAAAATGAGGGAATATGTTGGAGTATTATGAACTGGTATGATTTCACTAAACATGTTTGGGGTATTTCAGTTATATCTTATTCCATAGTCATCTAAATGAGATAATTTTTTATTTAGAGTAAGCCAAAGAAATAGGGCTACAAACTACAGGAAGAATTTGAAATTTGATACAGTCTTTAAGACTTTCAATTTCTGGATTGAATTTGAGTATAGTGTACTATTTCAGTATAAAAACAGTATGAGAATGTTGAAGTATAAATCATAAGTATAAATGATACTTATGTGGGCATGATAATATGAATGTTTACATCACGAGGATAATAGCGTGATACCTGAGATTATCATCACATATGTTGTGCATATTGCATATACATACATGTGCATTATTAAACACTTATAATTATGAAAATTGTGATATATGTGTATGTTATTTGATACAAAGGAGCAATAGGAATGTCAACCTCTAGACGTTGCCAAAACTTCCAGGCATTAGCTTCAGGAGTGACTAGTGAGTAACCTAGATGGTATCAGCCAATAAATTGTTTGTTTTATATTATTTTTAAATTATGATTGAATATGATTTGATTGTGTTAATTTCGGACAATGAAGGTTCGATGATTGTGATATATGAATGAGATATTGAAGTGTTACTTGTATGTGAATTTGACGAACTAAAAGTTTCATGAAATGATTGAATATGACAGATGCATTCTATACATGAAATGCATAATCGGATAATGAGAGTTTTGACCTGAGTAGCCAGTGAAACCGAGCTTAAAGCTCCAAATGTGATTAAGAGTTATAGGCTCACTATATAAAATGAGCTCTGTATCCCCAATGGGACAGTATAAATGAGCCCAATATCTATAATAGATACGAGATAATTTAGGCACTCAGTCACAACAACTTAATAATCAGAAAAGAGTCACATGAGCATTCATTTGCATTTTGTTAAGCATGTTGGATTGATTGAAATGCTAAATTGTCTACTCTTGAGTGAGAATGTGATATATGATGAGTTATGCAAAGTTGTGAAATATATGTTATATGTATGATGTGTTGCATGAATTTATTGAACCATCGATGATGGTTACCTCATTAAGTTCGCAAAAGTCACTAAAATTGCAACATTGATTTTTCAGGACCAAGAGACGATCTTAGCTACTAAGAGGCGTGACAAGCAGTTGGCCTTGTACTTTATGAACAAGAAGAAATGGCTCAAAGGTTAGTCAGTTGGGTTTAGACAGATTAGTTAGATTTTTGTGTATTTCCTCTATCATGTAGCATCTTTTGTATTAGGATATGATGATATACACTTTCAGATGATCTAGGAAAAGTACCAATGTATAAATTTGGTTTTTAAGAAATGAAAGGAGGATATTGGTTTAAATTATTTTGTTTTTCCATAAGATGTTTTTTTAAAATGATGGTGTCATGTTAAATGAATGTTGTAACTGATCGTAGCGTGCCGTTATCATAGGTTATGTATTGGAATGACCTAAGGGTGTTCCGGTATGTACCTTAGGGTAAGGGTGCGCTACATTTGGTAGTATCAAAGTATGGTTGGCATCCATAGGGATACCTAGGAAATGTTAAGCATGAAATATCATGAGAAAAGTGGATAATGATTGGGCTTATTGATTGTTATCCACCCTAGGTGATCAATTGGGGGAACCAGTTGACCTAGGATCTACAGGAGCCATTAGAGAGTCCTCAGTACCTCAATCAGAGGAGATGCCTCAGAGAGTTCTCGAGAGAAGGGAGAGGAGGTATGATAGGCTACAGGATCAGGGGGTTGTGGATGTCTATGGCAATACAAACCCTGCTGAGGCCGAAGGATGGTTGGAAAGGACATAGAGAATTTTTTATCAGATAGACTATGAGCTGGACAAGAGGTTTGATTATGTAGTGTCCTTACTGCAGGACCCGACTTACTAGTGGTGGAAGATTGTCCTAGGCAATTTCACCAGGCCTTGCCACTTGAAGTGGGAAGACTTTCTGAGGACCTTCAGGGAAAACTACATGCTCAAGATTTACTTGGATCGAAAGATGAAAGAGTTCCTAGAAGTGAAGCAGGGTAGGATGTCAGTGGCAAAATATGAAATTCGGTTCAAAGAGATGATGGGTTATGCTATTGCTTTGATCCTTACAGAAGAAGACAAGTGTAGGAGATTTGAGGACGGACTTAATATAGAGAGCAAAACAAGGTTGGCAATTTCCAACCTGAGTAGTTTCACTGAGTTGAGAGCTGCTTCGATCAGAATTGATCAGCTACTAAGAAAGAGACAAGTCGAGACTAGGCAAGGGTCCAAAATGAAGAGGTCTAGTGAGAGTCAGAGTGGTTTTGGTAAAAGATTCAGTAAGCGCCAGAACATAGCTTTCAGACCACTAACTGGATCAATGCAGTTAGGATTTAGACAGAGGGGTGGTTTTGTACAATCAGGCAGTGGAAGAGGTACAGTGTGGAGTCAATTACCTCCATGTGAGCATTATGGGAAGAGGTACTGTGGTGAGTGCTGGAAATTGTCTGGAGCTTGCCTTAGCTACACCTATTTTGACCACCAGATTAGAGATTATCTTGCTACTTGAGGAGCTCAGTCTGGTATGAGTGGAGAATTGGGAGTGATGATACGTTCCAACAAAGTTAAGGTAGTAGGTCCAGACAGAGAGGCCAAGGTAGAGGCAGAGTGAGCTCTGTGAGTCCTTCTATAAGGATTGAGATACGGGGAAACCCACCATAATCTCGAGGTCAAGTCTATGCTATGACCAGGCAAGGCTGAAGACTCTCCGGACGTTGTTGCAAGTACGCTTCTTATTTATGATCATAAGACATTTACATTGCTAGATCTAGGATCTACGCATTCCTTTATCACACCGAATTTGGCATATAAGTTGCATTATGATAGGGAGTTATTACAGTATGGATTAGAGATGAGTACACCAATAGGTAGTACTACAGTTATAGGAGAGGTCTACAAAGGGTGCTTGATTCGGATTGATCAAGCAGAGTTAGAGGCAAATCTGATTATATTGCAATTGAGAGAGAGAGATACTATCTTAGGCATAGATTGGCACACTGCTTATAGGGTTGTCATGAATTGCTATACCAAGGAGGTAGTACTAGAATCTCCTAGTTAGCCGAGGGCAGTATTAAAAGGAATCAGTCAAGTAGTGCCAGCCAGGATGATATCCTTTATGAGTGCATTAAGGTTGATGCAGGGTGGATGTGAGGCCTATCTGGCCCATGTCATTGATACTAGAGCTAAGCAGAATGTGTAGGACATTCCCGTGGTTAGGGAATTTCTGGATGTGTTTCTCGTCGAGCTACCTAGTTTACCTCCAGATCAAGAAATAGAGTTTACCATTGATCTAATTCCAAGTATTGCTCCTATATCTATTCCTCTATATAATATGGCACTTGTAGAGTTGAAGGAGTTAAAGTGTTGGAAAAAGGTTTTACTAGACACATTGTTTCACCTTGGGGAGCTCTAGTCTTGTTTGTGAAGAAGAAAGATGGGACTTTGAGGTTATGCATCAATTATAGGCAACTAAATAGGGTGACAGTGAAGAACAAGTACCCGTTGCCTAGAATTGATGATTTGCTTGATCAACTACAGGGAGCTCAGGTGTTCACTAATCTATATTTGAGATTTGGGTATTATCAGTTGAAGATAGCAGAGGCTGATGTGCCTAAAAGTGCATTCAGGAGCAGGTATGGGTACTTCGAGTTTTTAGTGATGTCATTTGGGCTGACCAATGCCCCATCAGCTTTTATGGCCTTGATGAATAAGGTAATTTAGCCCTACCTAGATCACTTTGTAATTGTGTTGATAGATGATATTTTGGTGTATTTAAAGACTAGAGAAGAACATGCTTAGCATCTGAGAGTGATTCTACAGATTATAAGGGAGAAACAACTGTATGCCAAATTCAGTAAGTGTGAATTTTGGCTATATCAAGTAGTGTTTCTAGGATATGTAGTGACTAGACAAGGCATACAAGTGGATCTAAGGAAGATAAAGGTAGTGATGAATTGGGAAGCTCTAAGGAATGTGTTTGAAATATGAAGTTTCCTAAGATTGGTCGAATATTACCAGAGATTTATCGAGGAGTTTTCTTTGATATCATCCCCTATGAAAAACTTTTGAGGAAGAATGTAGTGTTCGAATAGAATGAGGAGTGTTATAAGAGCTCTGAGGAGCTAAAACATCAGTTAATTACTGCACCGATGTTGACTATTCCATCGGGGACTGGAGGATATGTGGTATATAGTGATGCTTCGCATCAAAGATTGGGATGTATGTTGATGCAGCATGGCAAGGTGATTGCCTATGCATCGAGATAATTAAGATCTCATGAGATTAATTACCCGATACATGATTCAGAGCTAGCTGCAGTTGTCTTTGCTCTAAAGATTTTGAGACATTACTTGTATGGAGAGACCTTTCAGATTTATGTAGATCATAAGAGTTTGAGGTATTTACTGAGCCAAAAGGAATTGAACTTGAGACAGAGGAGATGGATTGAGTTACTAAAGGATTATGACTGCACGATTGAGTACCACCCGAGTAAAGCTAATGTGGTGGATCATGCTTTGAGCAGAAAGTCTAATATCAGTGCAGCTTAGATTTAGTTATCAAAGTTACCTAACTTGATACATTTGAGAGATTTGAATGTGGAGTTGAATCTGAAACAAGATGTGACACTGATTTCTACTTTAAAGCTGAGACCGACGCTGCATGATAAAATCAAAAAAGTCCACGAAAAAGATCCTGATATGATAAAGCTTATAGAGAAAGTGAAGATGAATCTGGATTCCAAATTTGAGTTAAGGGGTGAGACATTATGGTTAAAGCAGAGGCTGTGTGTTCCTAATTTGGATAATGTAAGGAAGGAAATTCTTGAGGAAGCACATATGGCCACCTATACTATGCATCCTGATACTACCAAGAAGCATAACAAGCTTAAGCAAAATTTTTAGTGGCTCAGAATGAAAAAGCAAGTAGCGAAGTATGTGTCTAAGTGTATGACATGCTAGCAAGTTAAGACTAAGCACTAGGCTTTAGTAAGGAAGCTACATTCGTTTCCCATTCCGGAGTGGAAATGGGAATGGATCACTATGGACTTCATTATGGGATTGCCTAAGACTCTGGGACAGAACGATGCGATATGGGTTATAATGGACTGGTTGACTAAGTCGGCCCACTTCTTACCTGTGAGAGAAAATAACTCACTAGATCAGTTGGCCCAGAGATATATGAATGAGGTGGTGAGACTGCATGGGGTTCCAACGTCCATTGCATCAGACAGGGATCTTAAGAACTTGTAGTCTGCTATAAGTACGAAGTTAAAGTTTGGTACAACATTCCATCCTCAAACAGATGGATAGAGTGAAAAGACAATCAAGACTATTGAAGATATGCTTAGAGCATATGTATTGGAGTTTTAAAGAGCTTGGGATCAGTATATGGCATTGATAGAATTTGCATATAGTAATCATTATCATAGTAATATTGGGATGACACCATTTGACGCATTATATGGTAGAAAATGTTAGTCGCCATTATAATAGGATGAAGAGGGCTTAAGAATGGTTGAAGACTTAGAGTTGATACAAAATACAGTAGATAAGGTGAAGTTGATCCGAAACCGAATTAAAGCAACCTAAGATAGACAAAAGAGTTATGTGGATCAACATCGGAGGGACATGGAATATAGTGTGGGAGACAGAGTATTTCTGAGAGTGTCACCTTGGAGAGGAGTATTAAGATTCGGTAAAAAGGGCAAGTTGAGCCCTAAGAACATTGATCCTTATGAGATCATTGAGAGGATAGGACCTTTGGCATATAAGTTGACCTTACCAAATGAAATGTCTCAATTGCATAATGTGTTTCATATGAGTATGCTTCGAAATATCAATCCAATTTGACACAAGTGATACCAGCTCAAGAGATTAAGGTTGCTAGAGACTTAAGTTATGTTGAGGAGCTGATCAAGATTGTAGGATCTTAGATCAAGCAGTTGAGGAACAGAGTCATTCCATTGGTGAAAGTCCTTTGGAGGAATAGAGGAGCATATGAAGAGACAATATCCCCACCTTTTTTAGCAATCAGATGAGAATTTTGAGAACGAAAATTCTTTTAAGGAGGGGAGACTTGTAACATCCCGTTACCTATGTTAAGGCTAAAATAGTAAATATGAAAGATTACTAAGAGATTAGAAATGCATTGTATGTTCATGCATCATATGATATGCTATTGGACCTCAAACTTTTCTTAGAAGACTAGAACTATTAAATGAGAAATGCCGATAAATTCACATTTTGTTTTGGTGCTTTTAATGGATAAAAGATTTTGAAGTAAGAAGAATTAAGGTGAAAGTTAGAAGTAGAATGAAAGCTAAAATGAAGTTGAATTGTATAGTAAGTTGATGAAGAATATGTACATATGTGTATGTTCTGTTGTTCGTGTTCATGATTAATCATGGACTATATATTTTTCTTTGGATGATATTGAATTGAGATGGAATTTTTGGAGTTCTAGGCTGAAAGTTATGGTCCTTGTAAAGGAAGATGTATCTTCGGTCTTTTCGCTTCTTATGTGTTTTGTATCTTTTGTCTTTTGCTTCTTTTGTCTTTCGCTTCTTTTGTGTTTTGTATCTTCTGTCTTTCGCTTCTTCTGTGTTTTGTATCTTTTGTCTTTTGCTTCTTCTGTCTTTCGCTTCTTTTGTGTTTTGTATCTTCTATCTTTTGTTTCTTCTATCTTTTGCTTCTTCTGTGCTTTGTATCTTCTATCTTTTGCTTCTTCTGTCTTTTGCTTCTTCTATGTTTTATATCTTCTGTCTTTCGCTTCTTCTGTCTTTCGCTTCTTCTGTGTTTTGTATCTTTTATCTTTTGTTTCTTCTGTCTTTCGCTTTTTCTGTGTTTTGTTGGCTCCACTTTTTCTGTGTTTTGCTGACATGTCTTGTTATATGTTTGGCTCCTTCTACGTTTTGCTTCTTCTGTGTTTTGTTCCTTTTGCTTTTTGCTTCTTATGTCTTTTCGCCTGACCTATCGTCTGCTCCATTTTGACCCTTTAGAAGATAGAATCTGTCTTTGAGGCCTTCATGAAAGTTGTATATCTTGAAGTCCTCTTTCGAATCATATAAAGAACACCTTAATCCGTTATCTGTAAAGAAAGTTATAGAAATTTTCCCACTTCTTCTGTCTTTTTCCATTAGTCTGCTTTTTCCTTTGGCTTCGTCTAATCCTATTGCCTGGTCGGTTTTGGCCCTTTACATGATAAAATCTGTCCTCAGGGTCTTCTTCAAAGTTGCAGATCTCAAAGTTCTCTTTGAAACTGTCCTAAAATAATCTTAATCTAACATCTCTAGTGAAAGTTATACTACTTGTCCCGAGACAAGTTCAATATGATTGAGGACCAAACCTTGTTTGATTCTTTCAGCCATAATTTTGTTATCCGACCTCCAAATGAAGTGATTCTTGAATCACTAGTTTCTTAACCCATTTTTCTATCCCTC
>JANIPM010000008.1:45897050-45911886 GCA_027478405.1 Erythroxylum cassinoides | reverse complement strand
CTCACTAATAATCAGTTTATTCACAACTTTGCTAACTTAAACATACATCAAACCATCCATTTAACACTATCAAGATTCACATCTACTTAGATTACTACTAATGAAACCTTTAATTAGGGTTCTCCACAAAATCATTGTTCTCGTATACTTCTGAATAATAAACATTTCCTTTCTCATTGTCTCTAATTATAAACAAAACTCAATAATATTTTTCCTATATTTCTTATGCTTCACATTGGCTTCCGAATCTCAAATCTGTAACCATTAGTGAACTATTTATTGTACCTTTTTCATTTCCTATCATACTCTTTGGAAGCAAATCAATAAAGCTTGTTTAGACTCATTCCGTAGCTTTTCGGGATTTTTGGAAATTTTCAATTGAGTCCAAAACTATTTTTTGTTCATTCATGATCTCCATTATAATCTCAATAATATATTTAAACTCTTAAATTACTCTAGTATACCATAAATAGAATACATTCTACAAAATATATATACAACACATTTTAAAGTATCATAATCGAAATAGCATATTTCAAGCATCATATATTTGGTGATACGCCCCAACTGTATTAGTATATGTAATGTATGCAGTGACATACCGCAGTTGCCCTAGCCCTTATAAGAGCGTGTGAGACACACACCAAATGCGCTCACATAGGCTTTAAGCCTTATTTTTTTTGGTCCTAGACTAGAGTATTCACGGGCAGACCCAGTGACTAATCTCCTCGCTGGTTGGTAGGCATCTCACAAGGTGGGACAGCTGGCCCAAAGATTTAAGGCTGCTCCATGCCCAAAGTCAAGGATCGAACCTCTGACCTTTGGTTAAGGATGGATGAGTCCCTTCCACTCAACCACATACGTGACACTTTTTTCCTATACATATTAGCTACTCATTGTTCATGAGAACACGTGCTAAATAATTAGCTTGGATCCCCTTCCTTCCTGATGTATGGAATCCATCCAACTTCAGATAAATATTGGACATTCAATTTCCTTTAACTATTTCTAATTTTTTATTGGACTCTTAACATATTTCCAAAAAAATAAACTAAAATGCAATTTTTCTCTTTTTTATATAAGAAACTAATTCAAGCAACAAGTACATTGTGTATTCAAGTAAACATATTTTTAATTTCTCTAATTTCCTTACAAACAAATTGAAAAAACTCTCTTTAAATTATAAAATCATGGAAACTTTGATATAATTTAACATGAACTTTGTTGATCGATCCAACATCAACTATGAACTTAAGTAAATGGAGATAATATGAAATATACTTGTTTTACCTTCCATTTTTATTTAAATTGTTGGATGTTCGATTAAGCTTTGAATGAGTTCCTAAAATTTTTGACAAGCCTATACAAAAACTGTTGAAAATAACATGCAAGGTCTTTTTATACCTTCTTAATATACAGAACTCCTAATGAATCAAAAAATTTAGGTATCTACAAAAACTTAGGATAATGATAAGGTTAATTACAAAAAAAAAACTCAATTTTATACTCAATTTTATAATTATAGTCTGAAATTTAAAAAGCGATAATTAAATATCCATTTTTAAAAAAAATCTAGGCCAATGTTAGTATCTTTGTTAATGTTGTTGACGTGGCTATAATAACAGGTGGAATGAGATGTATATGTTTGACTTTTGTTTAAATAATTAATATTAAGGAATACAAAAAACCTAACCCATTTGAAATTAGGAACTAGATGTTGACTACTACATCCCAACATGTTTAAGGAATGTTATGTTCTTTCACACTGTTGTTCAAAGAATCGATAACTTTCTCTATATCTAAACTCTACGATCAATCTACAACGCTATCCCCTCCGACTTCGAGGCTAATCTCTAGGCCATTTACTTCGTTCATCCCAACCTTCAAGCCAGGATCTTCCTTGCCACCTTTAGTTGTCTCCACTTCACCATTGGCAGGTAATGACATCCCTATTTAGTTATCTCTTTCTCTCAAAGATAAAGTTCTAATTTTGATTAATTATTAGGTTATATGGCAAGCTTAAGTACATCAACAGGCTTAATTATCTATGGAACATATAAGATGAAATGAGATTGAGGTTCCAGGTTTTGTAATTTGAGATAGGTTTGGAATTTTGTTTTCCTTAATATTAATTAATTAATTAAATAACAATCTAATATGTATGATAAGTGTAAATTGCATCATATTTTAGGGCTTAGTTTGATATGTATTTAATTGTTAATTCAATCGCTTAGTATATGTTTAGGTTAGAGTTGTGTTAGTTTGTTAATTATTTATGTTTTAAGTGTTTTATAGGTTAGTATAAGTCTGTGAGCTTAAATATTATGTTTTTGAGGTACTTTGATATGTTTGTTAGCGTTTCAAAGTCAATATTGAAGAACGGAGAAGTTTCGGAGACATTCGGGCTGAAACAATAGCACATGATCGTGGCACCCACGATTATGACAGAAGCCCAAGACATGACCCACGATTATGGCCTACATGCCACGATCATGACAGAAGGCTCATATGTGGTCCACAATCGTGGTCTGCGTCGGGTAGACGCGCAAACACTAAAAAACATTAAGTTTTGAGAAATTTTTTAGACCTTTTGGACCCTCAAAAAAATCCTAAGGTTTTTCAGAACATAGAGAATATTTAAAGAATAAGACAAAGAGGCAGAGGGAGTTTTTGATTCAGCCACTTTTGAGAAACTCTAGTGAGAATTCATCGAGAGATCGAGAAAGAGAAGAAGAAAGAGAGAAGATTAGAAGAAGCTGGCTCGACGTACTTCCCGGATCAGGAGTTTCTCGATGTCGCTGCCTCCCATCATCCATTCAAATCGTATTTCCTGTTCTTTTTAGTTTTATTACTGTATAGAATTGGAATATTAATTTGGTGATAGGATTTTTTTAATGTTGAGGATGTTCTAAACTCACCTTTGAAGTTTTATTTTTGAATTAATGAAATTTGATTTTTATGTGTTTATTGAATTCGTTGTGGTTTAACTCTGGAAGTGCATAATTCGATAATAAACTGAGAGAGTGAATTGAATGAAAAATGATTAAATTGAGCTAACGAGAGTTAAGTGATTTAATAGAACAAGAATTAAATCAAATCGGTAAATTGTGCAAAGAGAGATCTTGGATAGGTTTCCGGTAGTTAATTAGAGAACTTCATAACTAATTAAGGTTTTGGATAGGTTGTTAATTAAGAGATTGCAACTTCTATAATTTGATTAGGGTTGATGATTTAGGGTTAACGGTTATAACTCGAGGGAGAGTAATCAACCATATAATCTTCTAGAACTAATAATCTGGTAATTCATAATTAGTTAGGTTAACATTAAGAATAGGTAAAATTTCCTTTCTAGAACTAATAATTTGGTAATTCATAATTAGTTAGGTTAACATTAACGATAGGTAAAATTCTCTTTCTCTGATTTTTAGTTTCGTTGAATTTTTATATTGTTTTTTGACCTTAGATTTTAGGATTAGATTATCCCTTCTATTTAGGATTACATTATCCCTCCTTATGGGGCCAACACCTTATGTATTATACTAACAAACTTGTGCTTGTAGGTTATCGAGGTTATTAACTAAAACTTACATACATCAAACACCCGATTAATGTACATCTCATTCCACTTGTCATCGTACATGCCTAAAGTTATGTAGCAACGTGAACAAAAATATGAACATTAGGCTAGATTAAAAAAAATAAAATTTGGATATTTAATTACCATTTTTTAAAATCCAAGTTATAATTACAAAATTGAATAAATTTTAAGATTTTTTTTTTATATTTAACTCTAAAAGATATGAGGTTCCTATGATTTAAGTAACTTAAAACAACTTCCTAATTTTGAAAATTACCAAAAGGAATCTCTTCGCTCCAACTTGCATTTAAAATAAATAATAACTTGAGTAACATATATGGGCTAATAAAATGTTTACATCCCCATCAAATTTTTAAATCTAATCCAAACTAATAATTTATTATAATAATATTAAATTATAAGTTTGAGACAGATTTAATTAGTTTAGATAATCTTTAAGAATTAAGTTAAGACGTTATATTAATAATATTTAATTGATCCGCACATGTTAATATTTTTGTCATGCTGAAAGTCAAGCAGCCGTTTAACAAGAAGGCAATGCCATATTTTTGGCATCTCAAGGATTAAATTATTGGCGTTGGAATAATGGGTGACGTAATCACACCCGGCAAGCGTCCAACTCACATAGAAAGGCAATACAAGGTAGACGTGGCTAGTTCACGTCTTGTACACCTTCGAGACCATTTCGTACCTCAATAATGGCATTTTTAAAAGGCATATGGTGTTTGACAAATCTACGTAATCATACTTTAATCGTGATAAGATATATAATAACCTCAAGCTTCTTTTTTTTTTATTACAAGAGAAAAGAGAATAAGAAAGAATTAGGGGATAGATCGGCGATACAAGATACCGTGAGAATCATGGGACATAATAGCGAAGACAAGCGACAAAGCTGCCTGGAACGCGTGAACCCCGAGGTTGGAATAAGCAGTTAGGACAGTAAGACTGTTCGCACTCCGATTACCTTCCCAATAGACGTACTGATAGCTCCAAGCAATTTAACTTTAAACCATAGACACAGTCCACTAGTCTAACGTGTGACATTGGATGCCAGTTAATTAGAGCAGTTCCCATCCTTCTCAGATTTACTCATTTTCACCAAAAGTTAAATAACTTTCTCTTTTACATACTCTGTCTTTGGAAAACGTCATTCCAAGTTTGTCCATAGAACCATATATTGAACTGAGATTAAAAATGAACTGAATTTTAATATTTACGATCAAGGGACCAATGATCACAAAAGCTAAAAAGGACAAGTGAAAAGCTCGGAGGATCAGTATGATGAGTAAATCAAAATAGCCTTTTTTACTATGCAAGTCCTTAAAGTAGGTGGGTCTACCCCATATGTGATGTGATTATTAGTGCAAGGAAGATGATCTTGCGCTTGTGCATCTCCCCAGTACTGATTGCATCTCCCTGCTTTGTTACTCCCTACTTTTTCCTTAGTCCTTTTGTATTTGAAAGTAACAACTTTGCATTACATCAAAAGACCCATTAAGAAAGGAAGATCTTACACAGTTTTTCCATTTCAGTGACAAAATGATGCCTCATTATTTACTACGAAAAGAAAACCAGCCAAAATCTGTATGATTCGATCCAAAGACCCTTAAAAGATCGGACGTCGTGCTGATAAATAGTTAAATCAGACGGTCAGAGATGGAATATGCCGAATGTGGGTCCCGTTACCTGACATGGAATGACATGTCAAACTCTTTAATGGGATAAGATCCTATGTCTAATATTACTCTGTCTTATTCTGTCTCATGAAATCTCAGTTATTTATTTTGCGGGATCCATGTGAGGTCTACGCGAGACCTATATGGAACTTACATAAATCAATGGCTGAGATTCATTGGACACAATAAGATAAGATAATATTGGACAGAAGATCTGGACTCCTCTTTAATACGTCATGGAGACAAAATTGAATAAGGTCTCAAGGTGGGACCCAGGGTCATACCATTACATTTACTCCCCATCTGAGGATGCCGACCACTTGATATAATATACTTTTTTTCACCCTTTAATAGCCCTCCGATGAAAACGATCGCTCTCTCAGCATCTCCACACACACTTGCTTTCTCTGACTGTAACAAGCAGCGGGCGCGCACACACATGCGAGCGAGTACTTGGAGTTGCAACTTGCATCCAGCAACCAGAACTTCTCTGCCCCTCTATCCCTCTCTCATAACAAATCTCTCCATCCGTCTCTGGTTTTGCGTGCTAGTGCTTTGGAGTTCGTAGAAGAAAGCAAAGCATTGATTACTTGCGCTATATTTGGTTTCTGCTACTCTCTTGATCTCTGGTTCTTTTTTTTCTTTTCTGGGTTCGACGACTCATGGAGCACCGGCACCTGTAATTTCCTCCTGGAGAAGCTGCTGGTTCTCTCAGTGGAATGTTTTGATTCTGCATTTCCGTTGCTGAACTGGGTATGTGTTATTTTACTTGTTTGACAGGAAAATCTGGAGAAAGTTTCTTGCTTGGCTTCACAGAAAATTTTGTTTGCTAAGAGTTAACTGTCACAATTACTGAAAGTCTTTGAGTTTATGCTTTCAAAGCTTAAATGCTTAGGGAAGTTCTTCATTTCCTTTGCTCCAAATTTGGAATCTTGAAAATTGTAACTGGGACGAGAGCAAGAGAGGTATTGATTAGTCCAATTCCCTAACTGTATTCTTAGTTACTGTTTGAATTTAGTTGAAGGGGAGAGTAAAGGGAAGAAAGTAGTTGCTTTTGGGCTGTTCTTTTCGATTACAGGGCCAAGACAGGATATGCTGTTTAGGATGTTGAAAACTAAAGCTTTTAGGATTTAAAGTTCTGGGAATCTTTTCCTTTTCATTAGGTGCAGACACATGCCAATTGGTTTCGATGAAGACTAATCGATTTTGCCTTATCTCAACCTGTTCAAAAATTGGGGGCTTTCTAGGACCACCAATATTTGCTTCCCATAGTTCTCTGCCCCTAATTTTGTCTGTATCTTATCGTATATTGTCCTCTGGCATCCTAATTCAGTTATACACGTTACAAGTTGAAGAGATGTCATCCATTTACGGATTTGAGAGCTGTGAATTTTATAATTTAGCTGATAATACAACCTTGTTTGGCAATATCTAACAGCAACCTTGTCTCATGTTACTCGTAGTCTGTTATGGTCACTTTGTAGTTTTCATTTTACCAAGTGCAGGGTGAGGTTAATAACTGTTTTTGCCACTCTAGGTTTTCTCCCTCCAGCCAGAATGACCAACATCTGTGTATTTTGATTGGGAGTGTACTGTTGAAAATGAAATACCAGAGTATTACCTGAATCAGATTTTACTTGGTCTATGGAAGGCAACGAAAGGCTGGAAAATAATTCGAGGGACATAAAAACTTTAGGAATTTCTGAGAAGATTGATATAATCAAAGTACGCCGTTGCTCCAATTTACACATGAACTTCAGACAAGAGAAGGTTAGTTTTCACTTTGCTGATCTCCTTCATGAAACAACGACCATAAGAGATATGTCATCAAAACCCTTGAGAGGTTGTTCCAAGTTAGATAGAAAGTTAGTTGAAGAAGAGGAGCTCATCAAATACATGTCGAATTTGCCAAGCTATTTGGAGCGAGGTGCCAAACGCGATGACAAAGTTTTGAATTTTGGGGTCCTTGACTGGGGTCGTCTGGAAAAATGGCATAGCCAGAAGCACATATCACAGATGAGTCACCGGCATTCACTTTCCAGTAGTAATTCATCCTCATCCTTCTCGACAGAAGGATCATCTGTCATTTCTAGTGTAGGTCGAAGTTGCTCTCCTGCTCATCAAAGGATTTGTCGTCCTTCATTACAATTTCATCTCATGTCATCTCCAAGAGAAAGCCATTCTCATGCCAGGAAATCATTGGAAGAAAGTTTCGGAAAGTTTCCAGATGCCAAAGGTATACGTGGACATGCAGCTGATGTGAAAGGACAGTTCATTAGAAAGGATCCTGGAACTGATCAGATACAGCGGAAGAAAAAAGATGATGTTGCAAAGGTCAAATCACAAACTGGAACTTCGACCAATGGGGTAAATGACAAAGTGGTGCATTGCGTGAAGGCAAACTCGAAGAAAAAGGATCTTAAATTTCTAAAGAGATTGGAAAATTTTCAAGAACAGGAGGCAGATTTTTTTGACAAAGATGCCGCACAGAAAAATGAAGCAGTAGTTTGTCTTAAACCCAGAAATCCCCCCATCATCAGTAACCCTAGATTGCCTCATCTTTCGGATTCAATGGTAGGCCAAACAGCAGCAGAAGGAAGTCGAAGGAGCTTCTCAGAGATTCCTAAGGAAGTTGACCTTCTACCTTTGAGTTCTTGTGTTCCACACTCGTGTCCCCTGCCTCAAAAGTTTGATTCAGCGATAAAAAGATGCTCAGATGTGGATGAGGTCAGTTTTTTGCATGAGCATTCCACGAAAAAGGGAAATGATTTGGACTTCGGTGGCATTTTTGAAGTTAAAAGATCAGGTCAAGTACCAGCAGTTTCAGGTTTCAAAGAGCATTCCAAGGGACTGGATTCTAAGCCAATTAAAGTAGCTTCTGAGAAACCAAGGAGCACATCACCTTTTCGCCGACTTGGCATTGGTATGGGAAAGATAAGCAAAAATTTCAACTCCAGAGAAGGGTTGCAACCAGCTTCATCAAATAGGTCTGCAAAATCTGTTTCAGATGATACAAAGAATTACTCTTGTCAGGATGCCTCAATTACTGATGCTCAAAATAGTACTAGCAGAGCCAGGTCAAGCCCTTTGAGAAGGTTATTTGACCCATTGTGGAAGCCAAAGGCCCAAAACCACTATAATTCTCTTGAGCAATTGGGGAGGAATTTGGTACCAACTGATAGAGCTTGTAAATCTGATGGAAATGCAGAATTTTCAAATGGTGCTGCACAGCCAAGGACGTTAGAATCGGATACAACCAGTTTTCAGAAGGCAAATAATGATTTAACTCGGGACAAGAACTACAAGTCGTCACAATTTCAAGCTCTTTTACAAGTTGCAATCAAGGACGGCCAGCCCCTGTACACATTTGCTGTGGACAATGAACATGACATCATTGCTGCCACAGGGAAGAAGTTGAGCAGTACAAGAGAGGACGGGTACAGCTGCATTTATACATTTTATTCCATTCAGAAGGTCAAGAAAAAAAATGGGAGGTGGATAGCTCAAGGTGGAAAAGGAAAAGATCCAGCATACATTCACAACGTTGTGGCCCTTCTGAAGGTTTCTGGTTCACAGTTTTCAAGTTTGACTAGACAGAACTATATTGTGCAATCTTTGACCAGAGAGTTTGTTTTATTTGCTGTGGACCTGAGACAAGGAGAGCCACAAGCGCTAGATTTCCAGCCAAATGATGAGCTTGCTGCCATTGTGGTCAAGATCCCAAAAGTTATAAGTAAAAGCAGTGTCAGGCATGGGCATCAGAGCATTAAGTACAGTGATTTGCCAGGGACAAGATCTCATTCGACTTTGGAAAATGAAGTGAATCTGCCTTTTTTTGGCTGTCAAACCGTAATGAATGCAACAATGATTCTTCCAAGTGGAATTCATAGTCTACCGAATAAAGGGGGGCCTTCTTCGTTGATCCAGCGATGGAGATCAGGTGGATCATGTGACTGTGGAGGTTGGGATCTAGGCTGCAAACTTAGGATTCTATCCAATAAGTTTGGTAATAAAGTGGTTCCACCAAAAGGGTGTGTGGCAGATAAATTTGAATTCATGTACCAGGTACTGCTCTATTTCCTGGATAGATCAATTGTGTATGCATTTTATCATGGTTGCAAGTGCCAACTGATATCTCTTTGTACATTTGGCCACAGGGGGAAGAAGATGAGAACCAGAGAGTCTTTAGCTTGGCTTCTTTCCAGGAAGGGATCTATTCAGTTGAGTTCAATGCATCACTTTCAATTTTACAGGCATTCTCACTTGGTATAGCAGTTATAGAGGGTAAAAAGCTACATGAGATCGTGGAAATTAGCTCCTCTAATGAAGAAAAAACTAGTCGGGAAACAGTATTAGCACAAAATGATGGAACAAGGATGCCTCCAAATGGAATGGAAGGAGGCAGATACGTTTCATACCCGCCCCTCTCACCGGTGGGAAGAGTGTAGTACCATGTAATAGTATGTATACTTTCAGTTGACCGGTTGTGTACTGCAACAGAAATCCTGGCATTTGTATTAGTAGTCAAATGGGATATGAACATATAGATTCCTGTCGGGAAGGCCACTATGAAGTAAAAGCATCCATAAGCCTCAGATTTGTTGTTTTTTGTATCAGTTTCTGTTTCTTTTTTGGCAGAAGCAGCACTAGGTGTAGCTGAGAGAGTGAGCTTTGTGTTCATTGTAAGTGTGCATATGATAAATGAATGGTATTTGTCTTCAATAAAGAATTCCAGGGTGAGCAAAGGGCATCGCTTTTCCTTAGACTATGTACAAATTGGAGAAATGGCGAATTCAGAAATATGGAACGAATGGATTTTTGGATAGCAAAAATAAAAATTTAATTGAAATCAATATTATGAATGTCGTATCGGATTTGGTACCAGATTGAGTTTTAGTACAGTACTGTATCGGTACCGGTTAGTACTAGATGTCATTTCGGGTAACTTTTTAAATTTATGAAATAGTCCTTAAAATTTTTAAAATTTGTAAAATAGTCTATTAGTATATTGTACAGTTGTACTGCATACTTTACTAGTTTACTGTTTACATCAACTATGTTTTTAAAATTCAT
Organism: Erythroxylum cassinoides; assembly: GCA_027478405.1. Taxonomy (NCBI): domain Eukaryota; kingdom Viridiplantae; phylum Streptophyta; class Magnoliopsida; order Malpighiales; family Erythroxylaceae; genus Erythroxylum; species Erythroxylum cassinoides. The sequence continues at coordinate 45,901,536 of JANIPM010000008.1, read as the reverse complement.
GATAATAAATGGACGGCGACGACGGCAACGTGTTGCGGTGTGGAGGAAGACGATGATGGTGGCCTCTTCAAGACTTCATCCGACGCCAAGGGAGGAGCCCAGGTCCAAGGAAGATGAGGAAAGGAGGAGACTGGTCAGACGGTGAGACGGCGACGGTGACGGTGACGGTGACGGCGAGAGGTTGAGATGGCATGGCATGCGCACTCCACAGCGAAAGACGGCGAGAGTGAGTGAGAGACAAAGGAGAGAGATAGCAGTCCCGCGGGAGGTGGGGGGTGGGGGGTAGTTGTTTAGGGTTAAGTTTTCTGAAACTACAATTTAGTCCTTGCAATTTTTGAAATTTACAATATCAGCTGGAATTTTTGGTTTCAAAAGGTACTAAACAGTAAACACCGACACCAACCACAACCAGTATCGACATTACCAGTTTCGTACTATTTTGTAGCTGATACGGTACGAAATTTTGAACCATGGTTGAAATGGCATGGCATGCGTACTAAGCATACATTTTCAAGCCAAGCTACCCACCACGATCTAAAAAATGGCCTCCTTTTTCTCGTAATCACTGATTAATAAAACTATTATCAATTAACGATTTTTCTAAGACATAATAAATCATCATATTAGCAATAAAAAAAAATAAATAAATAAATCATCATATTAAAGAAGCAGAAAGACGACAAACCAATTCAAATTCCAACGTTTAGCGCTTTATGAGGGGAGATTATCTTAAAATGTAAATGAAGTCTAACGTAGAGAATAATTTGCCAACTTTTTCATAATTAATGTCAAAGTTTATCCAACAATGTCCGCTTACGTTGATCGCGAAGCATCTAAGGTTTCTCATTTGAATTCCTCGCTTTCTTGTTCAATTTGTTATAGTTATATTCATCTGGCTTTGATTCTTCTGTTGCTTTGCAGCTGTGGAGAAAATTTTGCTCTGAATTCTTGATAGAAATCTCTCTTGTAGCAGAGAATTGGAAACTCCTCCTCGCTGGAATCGCTTTTCAGGTTCTCTCTCCTTGTTCTTGTTTATCTTTGGAATCTGTGATTCGCGGGTAAATGTTCGCCTCCCGGGTTGCTTTTCCATCTTTTTGGTGTTGGGTTCTTCATTTCGATTGGGTTTTCAAGTGATGCTGATAAAATGGGTTGTTAATTTGACAGTACATACATGGGTTAGCTGCTCATGGAATTCATTACTTGCATAGGCCAGGTCCATTGCTTCGTGATACTGGCTTTTTTCTTCTTCCGGTGGGTAGCACGTTCTGTAGCTTATCTACATCATCGTTTCTTGATATTAGAATTGGATTGAGATGGATTTACTGCCTTCCTATGTATAATTTCAGGAACTTGGTCAAGACAAAGCTTATGTTAGTGAGACTTTATTCGCCTTCATCTTTTGTTCTTTTGCATTGGTAAGGTCTTAAACTTTCAGTCCCTGCCAAGAAACATAGGGTGGGAAGTTACAATGTACGTTTGACTTGCACAATACTCATAAATTGGACAAGTAGTTCCACTGTACTTGGCACCTAAGTAATATATTGTTAAGCACAATATCATATGCTTCAATTGATTCATAAATTCTCACGTAATTGGGCAAACTGTTTGATCAATGTTGCAGGCCTAGCCTCGTATTTTTTGAGTTCTGTTTCGTGGTTACCAGATGCTAGAATTGTAGTATTTCAATCTTGTATATTTATGAAGCAATTGGACAGAGTGTATGCTTGAGATCGAATACTCACGAAGAAATTATAGGCAGCTTAACTAGCCATTCTAATTTGAGCTTCTGATTTTCTAGTCATCTAATAAATGTTAACTATTCAGCAGTGGACTTTTCATCCCTTCATTTTTCAGAACAAAAGATTTATACAGCTCTCATCTGGTGCAGGGTTCTTGCTTATTTAGTTGTAAGTAGTTTTGAATTTTCTCATTTCTTCTTGTATTTGTTTTACAATACGTAGTATTTTATGCATGTTGGTATTCATAATTCAGAGTGGTGCATTTGGTTTTCATGAAGATTGTCTACTTTTGGTGGAGTTGGGAAATGTGAATTCTCTTTGCCAAAGACCTAATTGGTCATCCGTTTCATGGATAACTTAAATATTCTAAAGTAGGCAAAGCTTATAAAATGAAGTATTTTGGCAGAGTCACTAAACAAACCAGAACAGTTAGAATACGTACTGTTTAAATCATATCTTTGAACAGTATATGTGAGACTGCTTCAAATTTTTACTCTTGAAAGTAGCATTAATAAAGCTGAATGCAAATCAAAAGAATTTCGACCTTTTGCAATCCTTTTGATATGTTGGGAGGGAATCCATTATACTCTTTTTTGATCCAGTACATTAAAGAAGTGTCAAAGAGGTGTGAGAAATTGGACGAAGTTCTCGTTCCTATTATCCAACATATATGTTCTCTCATCTTCTTGTAATTTTTGTTAGTTCCTATGTAACTCAAGAGCTTAGTTCGTTGATGAATTTCGTGAATTAATAATTGTCAGTCTCTGAAGAGCAAGGAGTCGAAAAGTTGTGGTCCTGGGTTATTAGTGATCAATTGGTTGTTCCAATATGAACTTGCCTTCCTGTTTGTTGGGGAGGAGCTAGCTGGTATTCTCAGTAGAAAAGAAGACTGTTGTGTGGCTTTTGGTTGGTGCATTCTTGTTCGCAGCCTAGTTGAGGATGAGCGTTTCATGGCTCAATTCACTCTACATGGTATCGCACTTTATTATTTATTTATTTTTCTCTCATTTCGCTTTTGCGTATATAGCGTTTGATTTACTTCCATTTCTTGAAGGTTTTTGGTTATATGATTTGTTCCAGGAATAAGGGACAATTACAGTGCTTTCCTGAAGATACTTTGCAAGTGTATCCCGCACTTGTCATGCATTGTTTGCAAGGGAAGGTATGACGCTATTAATATTTTGGTATTACATGTTTTCTTTAATTTTTTATATTGTAAGAGTTGTTTTAGTGCACTTAAAAGAAAACTTGTTCTGTTGCTACAACTTGTAATTTATTTTGTATTTTGGTTTTTATGCTCTTATATTATGAATCATACGGAGAATAAGAAAGTAAATAGTTCAATGTGCGTCACATCTTTGCTGTTGCTTTGTGATCCTTTTTGTTATGAAGTGTGACCTGTGGTGTTGAAGGTCAAATGTGCTAACTGCAGCGAGTTTTCCAGCAAGTTCTTTTGGGGTTAATTATGAGTGATCAATATGAGAAATTAGTTCCATCTGGCCAATTTAACTGTAAAATTTCTATTCTTTTTGTTTTAATGAAAATGATTATGAGATGTTCTCAGGTTTATGGAAAATCCTTTTACTAACTGAAATATGATAGAAAATCAACTGCGATAAAGAATTTAAAGGGCCTAAAATTTTACATTTAAATTTAGACCTTTTGTATAATAACATGAGACTCCCCTTTTATATTTCAAACATAGATGCATCAATTTTCACTGGTGTTTGTACAGTTGAGTGGATTTCACTTATGTTTGTGCATCTGAATAGACCCCTAGTCTTTCTCAATTATGCAAATTAGTCACTAAATTGATTTCCATACAAATCACTACTGTAACTATCATGTGATGTTTTATTTGTTTTGTTTTTTAAGTGATTTGAAACACACTGAGCAGTGGAGATAAAATAATATTTGTTTTTGTTTTTGGAATTTATAGGCTGGATAGGAGAATGTTAGCAGGTCATACGTCTCTATTTTGTTTATGTCTTCTGCAATTGTTGTAATTTCTCAAAATTGTGTATTTGTAGTTGGAAGTGAATTGGAGTTACAGGTTCATAAAATATATCGTATATTCACAAAACACAGAAGAAGACGTGTCAGTAAAACATAATAGAAGACGCGTCAACAAAACACAGAAGAAGTAAAACTCAGAAGGAACAAAACACAGAAGGAGTGAAACACAGAAGGAATAAAACACAGAAGGAAGAAAACTCAGAAGAAGCGAAACTCAGAAGGAATAAAAAATAGAAGGAACAAAACACAGAAGGAAGAAAATTGAGAAGAAGCGAAACTCAGAAGGAACAAACACAGAAGGAACAAAACACAGAAGGAACAAAACTCAAAAGAAACGAAACTCAGAAGGAACAAAACGCAGAAAGAACAAAAAAAAGAAGGAAGAAAACTCAAAAGAAGCTAAACTCAAAAGGAACAAAACACAGAAGGAAGAAAACTCAGAAGAAGCGAAACACAAAAGGAACAAATCAGAGAAGGAAGAAAACTCAGAAGAAGCGAAACTCAAAAGGAACAAAACTGTCGGACCCTGTTTCTGGAGCCCAACGGTCCCGAGATAGGAGCCCTACGGAGACCCCTTCCCGAGACCCTGAGTCTTACTGACACCCTGAAAGTAAATCCTACTGTCTGACCTTCCCCCAAATTTCCTCATGAAATAGCCCAAAAATGAAAGAAAACAACTTTCCCAATCATAAGTCGACTTACACTAAAATACAACTCGACTTATACTACTT
>JANIPM010000008.1:45871162-45889576 GCA_027478405.1 Erythroxylum cassinoides | reverse complement strand
CATTCCTTCATCTTAACCGACCATCATAGTTAGAATGATTATATCCATTATCATTCTTCACTGTATTCATTCTCATTTCTATTTTTATTATTTTATGTGAATCAAGCGGCTCTTAAACTAGTTATTACCCTTTGGTCCTTAACTATCAAATCTTTGAGACACTAAATAGTTTTTGTTTTGGTTTAACCAATACTTGAACTAGTTCATAAGCTAAAGGAGAATGAGGGATGATGATGACAGGCACAGTTCTTAACAAAAATCATTTATCTACTCTGCCCATCCCATTCTACAACCCAAGCTACAGCACTTAAAAAAGTGTTTTTTGACTTTTGACGCCCAAACACCATCACATGACAGACACCAAGCTCACTGATTTGGAGATTACCCCACTCCTATCGTACCTGATTATTTGCTTAGACCACCCAAAACGACAACTGGACAACTCATCCTAAATTTATTTATTCTCACATTCAAAGTAGATCGGACACAGAGACCCAGATCCTCTGTTACTGTGAAGTATAATCAGTTTAGATTAAGACTAGTAAATACACTTCCTTGAGTGCTTAAACGTTCGTGCTACTTACGCGCCCTGAGAGTCTGGGAGTTAAAAAGTTAAAACTGAAAGGAAACTAATAAAACTGAAAGTTATAACATTTTTTCTTCGTCTTTTTCTGATTTTGTTTCTTATGAAGCAGAAACGAGAGAATGATGAAGCAGTGGAAAACGCAATGACAGAGAGTATGCGTTTGTGAAAGTCCTTTCCTTTGGATCCAAAAGAAAAGAAAAAGGTAACTTTCTTTTCTTTCTCTCACTTTCTTGCTACCCAAACAATCACTTTCACCCTCTGTCCTTTTTCTTCTACATTTTTGTCACTCTCGTTTGCTCTCTTCCTTTTCCTTAAAACCCTCTTCCAGTCCTCCAAGGAAGTGAAGGAAGTACTGAGCTTTAGTTCTACAAGGTGATAAAGTTGCTTGCTTTAGTTATAGAGCTTGGAGTTAGCCAATGGGAGCTCGATGCTCCAAAGTCTCACTCTGTTGGTGGCCAACCAATCCCAAATCCAACCTCAACGATTCCTCCGATCTCGGTTAGTAGACTCTTTTAAACATCATTTTGATTATCCTTTGCTTTCTCGAGAAAAAAGTCGCTGCATTTCCTCTGTTTGAAAATGAGTGGTTCTTTTCTTTCTTTCTTTCTTTTCAATTTTTGGTAGAGAATGGCGAGTCCTTGCCTGGGTTTAGAGAGTACAGCTTGGAGCAGCTTCGAGTTGCCACTTCCGGTTTCAGTACGGACAACATTGTTTCGGAGCATGGAGAAAAAGCTCCCAATGTAGTGTACAAAGGAAAGCTCAAGGAAGAGGAGCGTTGGATCGCCGTCAAACGATTTAACAAGATGGCTTGGCCTGATTCTCGCCAATTTCTCGTTTGTCATCTTTCATTCTTACTACTGATCGTATCTTTCTTCAATCTCATTTGGGTTTTTCTTTCTTCTTTTGACGATTGATTGTTATTTGGTTTTGGTTGGAATGTGATGCTTTAGGAGGAGGCAAGGGCTGTGGGACAGCTGAGAAATGAGAGATTGGCGAATTTGATAGGATGTTGCTGTGAAGGGGAGGAGAGACTGCTTGTTGCTGAGTTCATGCCTAATGAGACTCTTTCGAAACATCTCTTTCACTGTATGCACATCTCTTTCACTGTATGCTTTACTCTGTTAATAAGATGACTAGTACTAGTCCATCCTTATACGGTTGCTTTAGTTATGATCTGTTCTTTTTCCTAATTGAACGAAATTGTCAAGGAGATTTAGGTTTCCAAGTACTGAATTGATGGAGGTAGTTTTACTTTTAAGTTTCATATTTTCACTTGTGTGGATTGGAGTATACATCTTGAATTGAAAGCTTAATGAGCTAAATTTTCATTAATAGTGACTGAATCTTCTATGATATTTTGTGAATCGATTTCTATATGAAAACTGGAGGATGGGGTGGGGGTCTTCTTGAGGCTGCTATATTAATAAGAAATTGAGTTCATTCAGGGGAGAACCAACCTATGAAATGGCCAATGAGATTGAGAGTGGCTCTCTATCTAGCTCAAGCTTTAGAATATTGCAGCAGTAAAGGAAGAGCCCTGTACCATGACCTTAATGCTTATAGAATTTTGTTTGACCAGGTACTTCAACGTTTCACATTTTATTTTGAGTCTTGTTTTCTTCAGTAAGTTGGGTATGCTTCTGTGCTTCTTTTGACATTGGGGCACTTCTTGTCAGGATGGTAATCCTAGGCTCTCCTGCTTTGGCCTGATGAAGAATAGCAGAGATGGAAAGAGCTACAGTACAAATTTGGCTTTCACTCCTCCTGAATACTTGAGGACTGGTAATACCTTCAGTTAAAGGCCATGTCTTTCTTACTTTTTGTGTATCTCGCACCAATGGTAGTAACATGCCCTCATGTCAACATCCTCATTTGGCAGGAAGAGTGACTCCCGAGAGTGTGGTTTACAGTTTTGGTACCCTGTTACTTGATCTTCTCAGTGGCAAGCATATCCCCCCTAGTCATGTAAGCTATTATACTCTCCTTTCACAGAACTTTTGTGTGAGTGTCTTGTCATAACTTGTTTGGATGTGCTTGAATGTTAACTTTTAGTGTCTAAGGAAAGCTATAACTTAAAATACTTGGAATATAGACAATCACCATGCAGGTTGTAGTTTTTCTATTGTGGATAACTGGAAGCTTTATTCTTCTCTGATCATTTCTTTGGCAGGCACTTGACTTGATACGTGGAAAAAATTTTCTGATGTTGATGGACTCTTGTTTGGATGGTCACTGTTCAAATGATGATGGAACAGAGTTAGTGCGGTTAGCTTCTCGTTGTCTACAGTATGAACCTCGTGAAAGGCCAAATGCAAAGTCTCTTGTGATTGCTCTCACTCCTCTTCAGAAAGAAACTGAGGTTGCACTACTTTTTCCTTCAGTTGGTCCTCCATAAGTTGGAGTAAGGATAATGTCCCTTGATGTGCAATTTCAAAAGGCTCTTTGATGTCCTATTAATGAGCTTCATAAGGAACTGCTTGAACAAAACATCATGCATTTCACTATCAATGTCCAAAATCTTTATCCTAAAGCTCAAATTTTTACTTTTTTGTTCGTAATCCTACTTGTCCATCATTTTGTAATTAACTTGGATAAATCCTAATGGAAGCTTGGATGAGTTGAGTTGCTTGTAGCCCTGCTGGTAGTCTCAAAAGCTTGTTTCCTTGGGTTGGAATGCATTTATGATGCTAAATTTAATTTCATGAAAGCGTATCTGATTTAATAGTAGCTGCTATTTGGCAGGTTCCATCCTATGAGTTGATGGGCATTCCGCATGGGATTCCATCACCAAAGCAAATGGTAGTACTTACACCTCTAGGTGAAGCTTGCTCAAGGTTAGATCTTACTGCAATACATGAAATACTAGAGATGGTTGGATACAAGGATGATGAGGGCATTGCAAATGAGGTTCGTGATATTCAATACTAGAATCGGTTAGGTGATTTAATTCGGAAAACCTGGTATTGTGTAATAACTTGTATTGTTTCTCTAGTTTCAAAGTTAGCAGCCTGTTGGTTTTTTGACGTTATTTCCCATTACACGAGATCATTGTTTCCTATCTTTGTACTTAACAAGATCAGTGTCAACATTGCAGTCTGATTTGATAAATTTGTTTCTCAATTTCGCCTATCCAATAGTTCCATATTCATATGAATCTTCTTCTTCCACCATTGCAGCTCTCCTTCCAAATGTGGACAGATCAAATACAGGAAACCCTGAACTGTAAGAAGCGTGGTGATGCTGCTTTTCGAGCTAAAGATTTCACTACTTCCATGGAGTCTTACACACAAGTAAGTAGCATTTTATTTCCACTCCATGGTATCTTCCTGTTATGGAGAATCTGAAGACTGTGAACTGCTTTGCCAATTTGGTCGTTATCAGAAAATGGTTTACCTAATACAGTCGTTCTTCAATTTCATTTATGCAGTTCATAGATGGAGGAACAATGGTATCACCAACAGTATTTGCCAGGCGCTGTTTGTGCTACCTAATAAACGACATGCCGCAGGAGGCCCTTGGAGATGCTATGCAGGCCCAAGCAGTGTCTCCCGAGTGGCCCACTGCCTTCTATCTTCAAGCCGCTGCCCTCTTCAGCCTTGGGATGGACAGTGACGCACAGGAAACACTAAAAGACGGCACTTCTTTGGAATCCAAAAAACATAAAATCTGAAACTGTATATCCCCTTTTTTCTTTTCCCTATGATTCCCACCTCATTTTACATACTCCTTGAATACCATATGGTGTTGAATTTCCGCAGAACCACAGGCTTAACTGTATTTTTACGTTTAAATTGTTGAATGTTTTAGTTAGTCATCATTCTCTGGAGTAATTCTCTTTTTAGACTACCCTGGATGAACTTTTCTAGTTCTTCAGACCTTCCACTAATCTTCTTGACTTGATGAGTAGCGACAGAGAGCAGTAGTTCAAGAAAATGGTTACAGTGCAATTAGAGTTGACAGAAATTTACGTAATTAATGCTGACATGAGAGTTTTTATTAAGTGTTATTATTCTCTCTCTCAAAAATTGTCAAACTTCTTTGCGGGGCCATGCTGAGTAAATGTTCGTATTAATAATAGGTAGCATAGCATCAATGGAGTCATGAAACCGTGTTTCTCCGGCATTACCACCAGATAAAAGAATCACTCAATAGCCCTCAACCATAAGTTGGTATGAAGAAAGAAGTTGATATAATATAATGGCATTTAAAGTTTGAATAAGAAACAGTATAGCAACAGTTGCACCCGATTATCAAGGCCAAGTTTATCTTATTCTGAGTAGAATTGCAGCCATTGTGGATACAATGTTGCCACTAAAGCTACTGAAATGACACAAAAACAGAGTCCAAAGACTGTCTTAGCACCCACCATGAAGAACAAATTTCAGATCCAGCAACATCCACCTTTTACATTGGTCGCTGACCAGCGCTGAGCATCTGACCGATTAGATTATTAACCTAAATAATCATAAAATGAATCCATTAAAAACGTTATTGAAATTAGACTTCAGTCCATGTCTTTAGCTCTCCGATTTTGCATTCAAATATAAGTTCTCAGAAGTATATACTGGCTTTTTCTTCCATGCATAAAAGTTAAAAATAAAGCAGAAACCACAAAAGGATACCTGTGGACACCAACATCAACACCATCCACACAATCAAATTCCATTTTTTCTCGCCCAGCAACAATTTGCAAGGATTATCTTTAACTAAACATAATCTAGTGTGAACTAGCTAAATCAATTTGTTTTAAGCCAACGGATGCATACCTGCCAATATTTTGAAACGCAGCGATCAATGCAGCTGTTTTCACCCATGTTTAGTTCACCCTCCTTGTACCTGAAAGAAGGAAAAATGTTGGCTTAGAGAAATGGAATGGAAGAAATTTCATATCTTTTCAGAATGCAGGACGTCCATAAGAATTTCCATGAAAGGAACAGTATAAGAAAATACCTTTTGTCCACACATTTGGTGAAGCAAGTCTGAGCAAGCCTGAACCCATACAAGGGAGATAAGTTAACCTCGGCAAATTCAGCTCAACACGATAATCATCCATAACCATATGGTGAAGCATAAATACTGCGTGTTTATTTTCATAGTCATAGTCCATACTCTTAAAGGTAACTGGGACTTAAACAACATGTCGGAGTTGGTGGGTACCGACAATCTTCCAGCATCAAAAAATGAAAGCAATATTGAGCTAAGGCAAGGCAATTGCATAAGAAAAACTAAAAAAAAAAAACATCAACTACCCTTAATTGCACATAGGCTGCAGCTCTCTGCTACAAGAGTTAAATTTGAAGCTCTCTACATTTTATCAGTTCCTTGCAGTCTTATCAATATACAAACCGTCATAGCACACTGATTTCCATCAGAGAAGGCATTCCCGTTGTATTTTCATAAAACATAAGTCTGCAACAATTTTACCTGTTAAATAACTCCACTCTATACTCCATCTCTGTTTCTGCCATGCCAAAGGCCTGCACCGTAAGCAAAGAACAATCAACTCATTCCTTACTGACAAATTTCCCCATATATACAGGCCTTTGCATGAAATCAACAATTCCTATATATGCATTTATAAACCATATAAATTAAACCTCAGATAAAGAACTTCATATTTGTGACCAAGACCTACTACTCACTTGATCCTTGTCAACCCCGGGAGGTAAACTACTGTTGTTGGTAGCCATTAGACCCTGAAACAATTGAGGTTAGCTTTCCCTATAATTTGTATAAATCGAGAAAATGCGATCCCCTTTGTAGCGTTTAGAGAAAGTCCTGACAAGTCGAGTCGAATACAGAAGTATGCGAAAGACAATTTAGGGTTTTAGGAGTGAGAATGTGGCGTGAGGGCAAGCTGTCTACCTGGGAAAGAACAAATAATAAGATGCCACGTCAGTCGAAAGTTTGAAGTATAGAATATGAGTGGTCCAAGTTGTCTTGTATTTGGTATGAGCAATACACATAGCAAATACTCGTCTTGGGGTTTTGGGTCTCATAGTCATATTGGGGAAACGGCACCCTAGGTCAACCACCGCAATATATATCTACTAACCGCCGGCGGGCGACCACTTTTGGTTGCCGCAGTTTGAACTAAGCTTGCAGGAAACAGGTAAAGGTGCTCTCCTTTCACTTAAAGAAGTTGGGCTCGTGTTATTATGTTTAACTATTAATAAAGTTGTGATCTTTGGCTTTATTTATGTTTCTCTCTGCCTCTTTCTTTTGAAAACATAGTATATTTGATTACAGTTTATTCTGTTCCTTTTCTTTTATCTTGAAAAAGACAAGTCATATTGTAGGTGGGTTGGTGTTGTAGGTGTAATTAACATTGAAGGTTTGATATTGCAATTTCTTCCATTGCGGAAAGGTTTGTAGTGATGGAACACGGTTCCTTGCACGATCCAAGTAAGGCAACTTTCTCTTTTGTTGATGAGGATCATACTCTTGCAAATGCTGTCAGATTCACCTTGAACCAGGAGTACGTATAATCTGTTATGTTGCTTTTCGATTTCTCTGAGACTTGCAATTAGTAGCAAGTTTTACTATGGTATGGGATGTATATCAACTGCATATGGGGCTTTACGCTTTAGAAACCCATATCATTGATAACTATTTTTGATGTGCATGCATCATTAGCTATGATATTTCTTTGATACGGATGAGAAACCGAATCAATAGTTCTGTATTTGAACAAGTTGCATGAAATCTTTCTTCCTTGTTTGTATGAAATTCGTTACTGTCCATCATTTCCCGTTGTATCTTGAAATTGTAACCGTACCTAATTGTCTCTTTGCTTCATAATATTGCTCACTGAATATGAATTATCTGTATAAATTAATGTTCAAGCACATTGTTGTTTCATTTTGCAGTCCAAGAATATCATTTTGTGGATACAGCATTCCTCATCCTTCAGATGCTCGTGTTAATATCAGAGTCCAAACAACGGGTACCATTTCACTCGCTTATCATAATTCCCACTGTCAATCACTGGAAGATGATAAATAGTAAATAAAGATGGATCCTGCATATTTTTTTCTGCTTATTTTAGTTAGTTCTAGATTTAAGTTTGACTAATTTCAAACTAGGAGAGTAGGTGTTCAAGCAGAATGTCTATTGGCAGTATACTAATTAGTGAAAGAATTTAGTGCTTAAGGTAGGCCTTTTAGTTTCTTTCCTAGGTATATCTTTCTATAATTTCTGCATTATTTACATTACAAGTACAGGGTGATTGGGTTCTATTCACTGAAACAGCTTTTTCTTTCAATGCGAGATTGTTGGCTTTTGTTTCAATGACTATGTAATTATTTTGATAGTATATTGCCACTGCTCTCTGAGAGTCCAGTTGTTGAATTGATATCTGCCAGGTGATCCAGCTAAGGAGGTTTTGAATGATGCTTGTCAGAATCTGATGTTGATGTGCCAACATGTGCGGAGCACTTTTGACGATGCAGTTGCAAAGTTTAAAGAGAACAATCCAGTTGAGGAGGAAGCCGGCAAACCCACCGAAATGGAAACTGAAAGTGATGAGAATTGATTCATTAATCTGGACTACCGAGATATATATCAAGTTATGTATATTCAGCGGGAGGTGTTATTGACTAAGTTCTATCATTTCAATGGTTAAAATGATTCTGAATTTATTCATGAGGACCTGCATTCTGCACCATCCCGCTGCTCTGCAGTTCTATCCGTTTCCAAATAACTAAGAGGGATAGGATAGGGAAAGACAATATGTGAAATTCGGGTATGTTGCATTCTTCGCATGTCCAAATTTCACTAGCAATAGAGACTGCCATTACCAGAGTATACTCTGTGAAAATGGGACGTTGAATCCTCTATAATGTATATATATAGTTCAGACGCCATATCACCACATGTTTGTTGTTGAAAGAGAGTAAAATACATACGGTAAGTCACAACTATGGCCCTGAAACATGAAATCAAAAGCAACTTGACATATAAAAGAGGCTTCTAAGTGCGCATCTCCTATGCGCAGGGCAAAGAAACCCTTCACAATTCAATTAAGGACATGAAAGTGAAAAAGCCAAGAGATGACAAATGCAAACAAGAGGCATGCTAGTAAGAAGTTCATAACGCGACGGCTATGGCAGAATGTCCGGGTTTCCACAAGGATCAAAGGAGCTGGCGCTGGTGCGGGTGAAAGTGCTGCTGCAGGAACATGTGCCTCATTCGCCTGCTCCCCACTAACATTTAGGGCTGTAGCACCGCAGATTTCACATATCCTGCAACAAAGAACCAGGGAGATAATGGAAGGGAATGTCAATTAATCAAAGGTACAGTTAGACAGTTACAGTTTTAGGTTTAACACAAAGCATCAAGGTCGTTCTGGTTGCTTCTCAATTGTCAAGTAGCACCACATAAAATACTCTTCATCTCCAAATGGTAACATCATATCAGCAACCACCTCACTAGTCTATGTTTAGATCAAATTGCATTGCAGAAATGTAAGCCTTAAATGGACATGATAGAGCACAGAAAAGGTAAATGTAATTAGTGAGACGCACTAGCACCAACAGACTACCTGGAATGGGAATCTTCACGTTAGCAGGGCCATCCGGAGAAAGCCAATCCTAACTTATTGAGAAAACTATAGTAGTAAAAAATTCATGGAGCTATATATCTTACAGACCACACAGGTAAAACTGACTCAAATTCTCTCAGACAAGTTCCCACAAAATCTTGGCTTCAGATGTATCCGATGAAGTGAATAATCTGAGAAGGATTGCCAACAGAAAAGTGTGTACCTCACAAAGTTCTCATAGATGATGAAGGACTCCTAGACCACCAATACGATTCTGTAACCAGAAGTCTTCCACCCATACCTATCCTACTTCAATCAATTTGCCCAGATCATCATCTAAACCATTGGTAATTAGACGTTTATTATTAGTATAGCAGTCTAAATAATACGGATCATAATCACATATAGAGACACCAAAATGAAGATATCTAGCTCCAGACCCCCATGGAAGTATATCTGAAGCTGTTTATATTCTCATGTTTGTTCAGATGCACTTGCCCACTTTCCAAATGTATACAAGAGGACAAGTGTGTTATCTTGCATCAGACCCCACAGCTATTAGGTAACCAATCCCTCTGAGCACCGAAATCCTTGTTGCCATTAATCACAAGGGAGCTCTTTTTTGTGTCCAAAGGCAAAGTAACGACCAGATTTAGTACTCCACCACACCTCCCAACCGGACAACTCTGTTCTTCCTACCAGCTTGCGAAAGAATAAGGACAGTACTCACAACTGCTACATGACAGGAACATGAGCCACCAGTAGCTACAGGGTCACTGAATAGTTAATATCAGTCACGAGGAGGATGGGAAGAAACTTTTCCAAGACAAAAGCTTCAATTTCACGGAGCAAAAAACTATTCTTTAGTTATCAACTTGTGTTAAGAGGCTCTTGTCTCCGCATTTACCATCACCAAGAGCTTTATGCTCCTCAAGGGGGTGGTTTTCATGTAAACAAATTGAATTAAAGGACAAATTACGGACATCGACAAAGAACAGACAAGTTAAACTGTAATCAAGAAATCGTACCAGTTTAAACAACAAAATCACTAGATACTCGTCCAACAAATTGGGCATATAAACATTACCAGACTCCAAAATTTTTACTGTGTAATCAGATTTCTTCCGATCTAACAAAAGTTCGTAAAGCAAAAACGATCAAATTGGCATTTTTCTCAGAAAGCACCAGAGAGTAAGCAGTTGGTACTTTTTTTTTTTTTCCTTCTGAGAATGAGGTGATACAATCTTTTAGAGAAAAAAGATTAGGACTTTACTCACGTGTCACCCTTGATCTTGAACCAGGTCTCTGCACATTTCCTGTGTACCGCTCCCAATCCACCCTTACAAGAACATCCCAGCTCAATAGCTACCCCAGAATCTTGCCCATGACTCTGCAAACCCAAATAGCAAATTCTGCAAGTCCACTTAGTTGCATCACCGGAATGCTGTCGCTTCGGCTCCAAATCTTCACCTTCCAAATCCACCTCTGACAAGCAATCCGAGGCTGAAGACTCCCTGTGGGCCCCAATCTCGCCCGAGAGAGACATGTCACTGCTGCTTGGGCTTGAATGCTGGTCTCTGCGCAAATGGTGGGTGTGGAAAGTTGGCATTTTTTTTGCAAGACCTCCAAAGAGCAAAAAGGTGACAAAGTACTAAAGTTGGGGGGTTCGCTTTTAAGGGTTTAAGTCATTCGATCGTCTTCAGTTAGGAGAAGGGCGTTTTGTGCATCATTGTCCAGTATTGAGCTTTGGACAGGGAAGTATGTTGATGGACAGAGAAATAAAGAGTTGGTAATGGTTTTTTAAAGCAAAAAACTAGTCTCTCTCTCTCTCTCTCTCAATATCTGTGTGTCAGTTTTGAGCAGTGTTGGTGAAAAGGAAACGCAGCTGCTGGTGATTATAGAAAGGAAAATGCAAGTTTTATCTTTTGCTAATCAAAATTGCCATTACTTTTTCTTACAGGACGATAGGAAAAGAGGCCGAAAACGGTGCCTTTTTCTTTTTCAAGAATGCAACTTTTCTTTTACCCAAATCCTATAACAGCCAAGCCAACAGTTTTCTTCACTTCTTTTTCTAATTTGCTGTGCCTATATTCGCAGTTTTGTCCAAAAATTAAAAAGAGCACACTTAGAGGACTCCTGAAGTTGCCTCATTTCTTTGTACTTCTCTCCTTTTCTACCAATATTTACACAGGCAACAAACAAGTAGAGCTTTTAATTTTTCTTTTTGACCTGTAGCAGAGTGGTCCCTGTACCACAAAGTCTCAGAGTTTCTCATGGAATGCAGAAAGCATGTACATGCATAAACCAAAAAGAAACAGAGAGAGAGAGAGAGAAGGGTCACCTTCACTATATCTTATAGAGCCGTTCCATAAAAGATCCTGAGAGTTAGATGGAAAAAATGGCATCTAAAACAGTACCAAATAAACATGGTCCAAAGTTGCTCCTCTGTTATCTGCAAATTTGGATCGAGGGTAAAAAGCTATACAATGTTCACTAGCGTTACTCGGTACGCAAAAGCTTTCCCCATGCGTTTTGTATTAACATACTCACTCATCAGCGTAGGTAATGGACCACAGTGATGCCAAAAAGTGGTTAGATTTGATTGCGCAACCTTTTCGTTAACATATTTCATTTGCTCTTTTTGCCAGTCTATTGAATGCATTATAGTGATCATCAATAATTACTCCATAAAATTGAACTGCTAAATGGTATAAATAGTGGCATCCTCTGCATTAGGACGTCAGCTTAGTTCTGGTAACCCAAGATGGGAGCAGCGAGTGAGGCAGCTGATAGCCTGGGGGGCTGCATCAGGGACTTGAGCGTCACCGGATAGAGGGCACGGTGAGGTTGGGTGCACAGATCAGGCAAGAAAGTTTCTACAAGAAAAAAAATGTAAAACACGATTCCTGGAACGCTTAACTATATCTAGATATCTAGTTCATGGCAGTATCTCCAAGAAATCAGGGTTTGCTGCACAATCATATAACTTGGAAACTATTAAACCAACTTTAGAAAACTGAAATGCTATCTTTTGCTGCGTAATTCCCTAACAAGCATCGCTTCCCAGATGATGCAATTGAATACGAGCGTAGCCCCACAAACAATTCTTAGGAGGATCTATCTCAAGTCACCGTTTAGTAATTATAGATGAAATGAAATTATCCCCCTTAACATGGTAAAATTGCGAAAATACTATCTTAAACTCAGAAATATTATTCTTTTAATGTAAAGGTGAAATTGAAGCTTCAAGGCTAACTTGAAACTTTTCCTTTAGTTAAAATTATGTCTCCTTGCATTGATTTGTCCCACGAATTCAACATAAAAATTCTGTCTTCAGTGCTGATTTGTCTGTTGATAACTGTTATAAATGCTAGAATACTGAACCGCAAGTAGGTAGGCTGTGATGAATCTGCGAAGGAATTGTTGACCTCTGTTGGCAGCAAAAGATCATACTTGATATATAGAATAGGGTTACGAGCTCTGCCCAATCTTGAGTTTTAAAATTCTCGATCTTACCCTTCAAGTGATCGTCGAAGATATGTGGCTTCCTTAGCATTAAGCTCATTTCCTCCAAATAAAAGGAAATTGTTTTGTTATTCAAAGAAGAATGTATAGCAAATAACAAAGTATCATGTTAAACCAGGTTGAATCCTTGTTCATATTTTGTTCATAGAAGTCAGCAAACTTGAGTACCCATTTCTTCAGGTTGTTCACATATAGTAGGCAGTACTCCATCTAGAATTCGTGCCAGTGAAAGTATACAACCAACCAAGTCAAAAAGAGGATGACTAAAAGTGAAAGATTTTATAGTCACCTAACTCCTTGCATGCTGGAACCCTCAAAACAAGTACAGTAAAGAAAAAGTGCAGTAGGTAAACTCGCATTGTATGTTGTAACAGGAAAAACAAAAGGAGAGTAAAGGTAACATTTCTACCCCGATAAAATCATTACGCTGACTGCAGTTTCCCTCTCTGTAAGCTCTGAGTTTGCAACAAGAATATCACGCAAAACAGGCATCAGTTACATCCAAATCTTGTGCTCGATATCACCATCCAAAGAGATGAAATTCATCTCATGTTATAAACCCAACCAAAAGAAATGAAGCATGAATAGTCAGGTTAAAGTCCTACAAATAGAGAAGGCATCAAGCTTCCCGAATTTCAGTGATTGGGCTGTTTTCTGTAGTTTCTGGTGGGTGAGGTTTGCTTTCCTTCTGTTTTGGTAAGCTTGGAATGTACCTCCAGCAACGTTTATGAACTCCACTAATCTTCTTCGGAGCATCGACAATTGGCAATCCTGTGCAGAAAATTAGCAGAAAATTAACAGAAAATAAAGTTTGTGCCTATATGAAAGTAATATAGGAATTGGATGTCAGTAGCAGCAGCTAGTCAGTTTGTTGTCATATGATATCATTTCAAAATGACTGAACAACAGTAATACACATTCTCCAAGAATTAACAAGCCCCTAACTGGGCTAGATCATCCTGCATATTCTGTCAGAAGCAGATGGCATGTGAACACGCAACAAATTGCATGGTTTTTTTTTTTTTTTTGGGTTAAAGATGGATTTACACCCATAATTTGAGGTTCAGGACATTCTCAAGCTCAGCTCGGAATTTATTCACCTAAAGTAGAATAAGCATTTGTATTAACACAGAACCTGCAAATATAATCGATATTTCTCATTAATTATTCCTAAGATGTAAGATAGTGATCCTGTTGCGCAATGGAACAAGATAAAAGAGGTTGGACTACCTCATGAATCCAGTGAACAAGGAGAAACTGAAAACAGATACAATTAGTAAAAGAAGTTCCCTGCTTGCAACCAATTGAAACAAAAGAAGATTTGTTGCTTGGAAGTCTTACTATCACCGCTAATATTACATCAATGTTTGCTGGATTCCAGTTATCCTCTTAATGGATGTAAAACCATAATCAGCAAAAGCTTCGAATATGGAACTCGTACATATAAATCACTGGCAATGCATTTAGCTACAGGTCATGCAAGACCACATTCTAGAACGATCAGCCAATTCAGAAATTAGATAGAAAACACAATCTCAAACATTAAATCTCATAAAACAACAAAAAATAAAGGATTAACTTTCACAGGATGAGTAAGCAACGTAAAATCTAAGAGATGAGAAAGGATAGTAGGAAAATGCTGACCATCTTTGTAAGAAATCCCCCAAGCCTTTCCATGCCTACCATCCTACAACAAAACCAATCCCCAACTTTAGACCATATTCATAAAGGCCACAACAGAATAATCTAAAACAATAAGATGAGCATCCCACAATATAAACCATAATCCAACAACCTCGGACTCCTAATCAAAATCCTCAAAAAACCCAGAACCAAACAAAATGATTAAACCCCCAAAACCCTAAAGCCTGGCCTGATTCACAAGCCCTTATCAATTCTAATTCCTCCATGAAATAACCAAAGGTGAGATATAGAAAGTAGAACAACAGAGAAGGTGAAACCTTGTAGAGATTGATTTTGGTGAGCTCGTAAGACACATTGGTCCAGTGAGATTTAGCCATGTGGTAACCAATACCCCAATTGGGCAAAAACTGCGCAACCTCAAATAGATTCTTCTTCTTCTTTCGTCTCGCTTGGTTTGACTCAGTGGCCGAAGATGAAGAAGCAGCAGTGGCAGAAGTGCTAAAGGTACGCAGTGAGTTTATTGAACACCTATAGAGACTGAGCTTTTCACTTGTAGATGAAGACAGTACCTTTGCGACAGCGGCAGTCGCCATTTTAGCGGGTTTTGATGTACCTCTTTTATGGAGCTTCGGCTTCAGTAGCTCTTCCAATGTTAGGTTTTTCCTCCTGTACAAATTTCAGTTTTTATTTTGAGACAATTACAAATATTTCATAAGGATTGAATGGGACCATGACAATTGAATTCAATAAAGTAGGATATTTGATTCAATTTTTTATTTTTATTTTTATAAATTTATAACAAAAATCTAATTTATTATTATTATTTAATAAATACATTTATTTTAAATTCTACTTTGAATTAAGTAGGACTAACTTATTCCCATCTTAAATTCTACATAATTAGATCACCTTTGATCATAGAACAAAGCAAACCCAAAATTCAGTTTTAGAATATGTTAACTTAATCTTATCCTAATTTATGTCTCATTTAAGCTTTGGATAACAACAATACCAAAACACAAATCTCAAAACTTCAATACTATTATTGCCAAATGGTTAGATTTCCAATTTGTGTTTTTGGGTTAGGATTTCATCTTGTGATTAAAGGATGTCAATATGAACTAAGATTTTAATATGTTTTATAATCAACGTTTTTAATAATTGCAACTCAGTTCAAATATCAATAATAATCAAATAATAATCAAGTTATATAATTAAAGATGACTTTGATACTATTCTTGAAAAATCGGGACGAGATTTGATCTCCCATTCAGTTAGATAAAAGAGATTTCTTTTTTTAAAAGTCAAGATCATTTTAAATTTTTTAACAAGATTAATGCTAAATATAACAAAACATGTGATATGTGTAAAACTTGGTATACTTTTTAAGTGTTAGAGTGTGTTTATAGTGTTTTATTAGTGTGTTTAGGACTTACATTTATGCTCATGTTCATGTTCATGTTCATGTTAGTGTTTTTGTGTATTTTGTTTGTTTAATTGTTATTTACAACAATTGTTTGATCTTAATTATATATTTCAATAATTGTTTGATGTGTTTGGAGATGAGTGAATACATGACAAAGGGAAGAAAAGATGAAGAAAAAGTTGGAGAAACAAGTATGGCACAATTGTGTATGACCATACACGATCGTGTAATAAGGAAGCAACAGGTTGGAAGCCTATAGCATGATTGTGCCAAAGGGTTGGAGTAGTCTCATGCACGATCGTGCATGGTTTTCTAGGATGCAAAAATGTCATACTTGTGACATTTCAAGGCTATTTTTGGAAGATATACACGTGAAAAAGCCCTAAATAAAACTTTAGAAGACTCAAGATATATAAAGAAGCTTAAAACAACACTTGATGGTTGCATAAAAATAATTGAATAAAATCAACAGAGAGAATTCTAAAAAATAAGACTACAGATTTTCTAACTCAAGGCAAAGAAAAGAACACTTCTAGATTTCTAGATTTTTTGTTTCCTTATTGTTGTTAGATGTTAATAATAATTACACTTGGATATTTAGTTACAACTATGGATTTCTAAATTCCTTTTTAGGAATTATTCTTGAATTATTTATTGAACTGGCATTCTTGATTTAATGAATATGCTTGTAATGTTTATTGTTTTATAATCAATTTGAATCGAGAGATTGGATTGATTCACTTGTGTTATGTTGCACAGCGAGGGCTAGTATCTCTACTAGGAGCTTAATTGATTATGAAATTATTTCATAACACTCAGCGATTATTGACATGAAATTGCTTAAGATATTCATTTTGACTCATGTGTGATTTTAAACACAATTTGAAGCAAAGAAGTTAAAGTGAGCCAAAAGCTTTATATTTTGGTCATTTTTTGAAGATTAATTTTCACTTATCTTCATGGAGTAAGAAGAAGAAAATTAAAAAAGAAGAAAAAAAAAATAAAAACACAAAGAAGTTGCTCACGACACATGCTTGGAAATTGAATAATTTTTGCATGGCTTAACGTGAAATTAAAGGTAGAAGCAACTATAAAGAAAACACATGCTACAGGTGGATTAAAACAAGAAGTAAAAACGACAGGCAACACAACAAGGAATGCAGCACCAAAGCACCAGATGACGACGCACAACTGGGAAGGAGTACCAAAACATAGGTGTAGAAGTAGGAAACGACAACGGAAGCAAGGAAGCAAACAAGTATGTGTTTCACATAGACGTTTGCAAGAGTGGTGAGGGTTTTAATAAGAGTGAATAATAAAGTGAACCAAAAATAAAATAAAAAGAGAGAGAGTAGCGGTAGCGGGAGAGGGGAAGAAGAGAATAACATAACAACGAGGGTTTTAAGGGTATGGACTAGGGTTATTCAATGAGGGCTGAAGCATTTTTTTGTGAGAGATTTATGAAAGGCTAGATGTCCCGATACCGGTTTGGAGGTGACACTGACGTCGACAACCAGAGTTAAGTGCATTTCATAGTTTTTATTGTTTTTTCTCATTAGAAAGTGTTATCCTATATTAATTGATTTGCGTTATATGTATAGATAATCATATTCTCGTTATTGTTCGGTTATTTGTGTATGAATCTAATGTGTATTATCTTAATATGTTATTCTAATTGTTTTATTTTGAACCTATTGTTATAACATTGAATATAATTCGTAATCGTTACTTTTAATATTTGTTAGTAGCATCTAATGATTCCGTATCGTTAGAAACAATACAACTTAGGTTAGATAACCCGAACATGTGAGGTTACTACTTATATTTATCGTTTTCCATTTCGTAATATGGTTGGCAATTAAATATAGAGATCATGTTCTTAGTTATTCAGTAGTTAGGTTTAACTAATAATCGTATCTTGATAATCGTATCTTGATTAAACAAAACATAAGGGAAAATCGGAATTAGTAGACCACTTTATTAATCTCAGATCAATAGTCTATAGAGAGTTGTAAAGATGTTAGGATAATAAAATATGCTTGATCGTGTTTAGCTTTAGATTAAACCTAAAACTGGATCTTAACCATATTCGACACTTTACTCATTTCTGATTGCTTACTTTAATTTGTTTTTTAAAGTTTATTTTGATTTTATTTTCTAAATTGATTAAAATCCCAAACCCCCTTTAGATTGTTGTAGCATAAATTAATTTAGTTACGGAAATTAACCGAACATTCCTTATAGATTCGATCCTGACTCACCCTTACTGCAAATTTTAGTGCATAGAGTCAGGTAAATTTTGCAACGTACTCGACACACGCTATCATAATGCATAAGGGCCTTTGGGTTAAATTCGGTGCAGCCAACTCCCTTAACATTCTTGGATTTGCCATTGGTTCTTCGAGTTTAAGCTCTAATTCTACTTCTGGAGTTGTTCTTATTTCCTTTCCTAATCTTCACAATGTCCTCTTGATCTCCAAATCAAATTGGGCAGGTTCTCTATGAAGAGATCCGGTAACTACAATACACCAACACTAACAAATGTTTAAATATTAACAAATAACTAAAAGAAATGATTATAAACAAATATATACTCAAAGCAATAAATAAAATCAAAATCAAAAAGCAAAGCACCCATTTCAAGTGTACTGCAAAATTTACCTAACTCTGCACACTAAAAATTTGTAGCTG
>JANIPM010000008.1:45849474-45861577 GCA_027478405.1 Erythroxylum cassinoides | reverse complement strand
TAATTAAAATATAATTCATTTATTAATTAAAAATTATAATTAATCAAATAAAATATTTTAATTAAGTAATATATTGTAATTAATTAATTAAAATATAATAAATTTTTATTTTTAAATATTTTTTATAAACCAACCACTGTCAATAATAATAATAAACATTCATATCTCTTAACTAACTACTATAATTATAATAATATTCATTCTCATTCTTATTATCATTTCTCATTATATTCATTTTTATTTTTATTATCATTATTCTATGTGAATAAACCGTCCCCTTAATATTGACACATGATTGTTGAAGACCTAATAATTTCTCAGACATAATAGGGTTAGGCTTTTGCACAATATAATATGTTAATTTTTATGTTTAAAATAAGCATGCATCATTTTATGAATTACTTTATATTAAAACATTGAAAAAAATAGCATGAGAAAGTTTACTGCAAAACTATAATAAATACACACTTCATTTTTATGCACTCCGGTCCCTTTTCCTCTTGGGTCCAAGCGATATGAAAAGTTTGCTTCTTTAGTTGAGCAAAGACTCCAATATTTAATTGTTTTAAGCAATAAGCTCTAGCACGTTACATAACTCCGATACCCAAGCATCATGCAAATTAGAAATAAGTACAAATACAGAAATACATGATCAGCCTTGTTCAATAAAGATGTCTTTTCCTTAACTTAAAGTTTCTACTTTATTTATACAACAAATGGCTACATAGTGTATGCAGGCTACCTCCTAATACACGAGCCAAATGTTTCCAAGGTCCAATGCTTAAAGAGCCTTATCTACCCTAAACGTAATGCACAAATATGCCAGAAATGCCTCACTGGGGAGTTGTCAAGCGAGATTTTCTTTTCCAGAGTACTACTAAAAGCGTCTGCTCTTGGTCATGCTCATGCTCAAACAGGGCTTTTCTCCTGTGTCTCATTCGAAATAAAAGCGTGTGGACGTTGGGCAACTCAGAAAATGCCAGGACCCAATACTTCCGCCTAAAAGGTCTCTAATTTGACCCATCTTCTCACTCTATCCTTCATTTCACCCCATGTAACAACCAAAGGCTGCCCTACCAAACTTTGTTTCATGGGTTTTTTTTTTTTTTTTGTTCAGCTTCCTTTGGAACACTTCCTTATCAATAGTAAAACATTAGTGAAATGCTTTTGCTTTTGTTAATTCTTTTAATTTAAAGCTTGATTAAAACTCATCAACTCTCACGGGTTAACATTCACAGCAGTAATAACTGTCAAAGGATCTTCGTACGGACTACAAATGTAAATCCCAGTTTGTTCAATCTAAATGAGATCATAAAATTCCAGCATATGAACCAATTCAAGCTTTAATTTGTTCAAACAAAAAAAAAAATTGTGTGGACCTAAAGCCCTAAAATCCAATAGCAAGACATCCTTATGTCTGTCTTCAAAATGAATTGCATGCATAAAGGCCTCCTGTACTTGTCTACATTCAACAAAATTCATGAAAGACGTCACCCACACCCCCACAACCCTATACACATGTTTTGATCCATATCACCACGTCATATGAATGCTTCAATGAATAATTGGAAACAAGTGGCGATTACAACATATTGTGGCTGCTTTCGTTTTAGGATTAGTATAAGAAGACATTGTTTATCACTATATTTCATTTGTATTGATATAGCAGAGTCACATATTTTCAACATAAAATACAAGCAAAAGTAGGCGCAAAAGGAAAACTACGATGAAAGCTATGTGTAAAGTATACTTCGCAAGATTACACTTGCAATCTTTTCTATTACTTCAGATATTTAAGCAAGAAGCAATCAGAATACCACAAAATTCCTACCAAGTGAAAACAATACAGATAGTTTGACAAGGGTGCATAAAGGAGAGGCAGGTGAGTAATATGGAGGTCCTAATTCAAAATCTAAGCCCTCAACTACCTTCCTGCTTAAAACTACTCATTGGTGAATATGACATCATCAAAGTGCTTAAAAAATGTATCTACATAAATCAAAATTAATGTAGAATCAGTATCACTCATTGATAATTCACAAGCCACATTGGTGAAATGTATTTGTTATGTGCTATCCTCTCAATTTTTGCTCAAATACTTAAGCATAACCTAATGAGTAAAGACAGTCAAGGACAACGTCATTTAAAGTCATGCCAGTACAAACTAACGACAACAAAGATTTTGTTATTTAGACCTCTGCACTTTTCCAATCAAAAGGGAAGGATAAAACTACTACTACTATACTACATGGCTACCGATGTACATAAAGCAGTTAGGTTAAAAACTAAGCCCCATCGTTAGTTTGAGAACTGAACAGATGAACCTCACTTTATGAGTCTAAAGTCTAACAAAAAATGTTCAAAGATAAAAACCACAAACCTGGCAGACACAATATGAAGAGCATGTTTGAAGTCCAGAATTTGCATCCAAAGTCTCAGACGCTGATCACAGCTTCAAGAAAACTCCCAAATTTTTCAATATATAACAAAATGATGTGCGAGTTTATGAAGCATAAGAACATCTTTAAAATAACCCAACTCCAAAAGGCCAATATAAAAGTAATCAATATAAAACCTCTAGAAAATACATGTACGAAGTGTTTACCTATTCAAATTCTAAGCACAATACAACCCTAGTTATGCTCCGAGTAAAACTTCTATCCTTAAATCAGTATATTCCTATAACTTTTTGTATAAAATTTTGACGTAATTCGTAATAGGTAAAAACTTAAAGGGTCTTGGATTCTATTACTTATTAAAGGTGCTTCCGATGTTCTTCACATTACTAAATCAGTTAAAGCTTAAAGGGTCTTCGATTCTATTATTTATTAAAGGTGCTTCCGATGTTTTCACATTACTAAACCAGTTAAAGCTACTGAAAGAGGTCAATTATTTGTCACTCTGAACTTGCCTTTTGTAGCTTTAACTGGTGCACTTTATTTACTTATTGTCTTGGAACTAGTCAGACATAAAACTGCACTAGTTACAATATAAGCTTGCAACTTATGAGTGTCTAGTACAAGATTTCATTCCATGATCCATCAATTGTGAGACAAATTCCTTACTAATTACAACGACTAGCTTGTGCATAGGCTTCCAGACAAAAATATTATGCTCATATACGTCAGTTTGAAAACAGGCAATTTCACTTTTGGCAATTTGCATACTTCCTCTCACTTTGCCTGAATAAATGTTGACAATGTAACCATCTAAATGGACTGAGATAGGTGCAGTCGCTAAAGAACTACAGCTTCAGCAAGTCGCTAAATAGCAGATATTAGATTCAGAAAAATGACAAAATCATCATAATTCAAGGAAAGCAAACGGGATGTGCTTTTACATTATTTCCATACGATAATTTTTTTATCCAACCAGTAACTCCAAAACCTAGATTAAGAAAACTAATAATTTTACAAAGTACCTGTCAGACAGAAAAAATAATAGTTTTGAAAGAATTACACCCACATAAACCAACAGGAAGTTGTCTCTTTTTCCCAATTACAATTTTCCCTCTACAACTCAATCAACCTCAGAAACTTAGAGCTATATTGGATATCCAGCATGCTATAACATATTTTTCCTAAATTAACAATCTTGCCTATTAAAAATGGTCTGAATTTTTACATACTTCGCATTTCATACAAACTACCAGAGACTCATGGTGAAGCAACCCAATCACTAGAGGCTCGCTACAGCAACTATATTTCACTAGCAGTTTTGGTCTTGAGCTATGCAACTACGAGCAGCTTTCATTCAGGGCTTGTAAACAGTCCCATAATTGATTTATAAAATAATTCAAACTTCTACATCCAACAGATAACTTGTTTACTATCAACTCTTAAATCTAGATCCAGTGAAAATCATTAGAAACCTTATCTACAAAAGTCTCATCCCAAAAATTAATTAGAGCAAGGGAATTACGGTTTTAAGCCTAGTTTCTCCAAATAACAATGATCATGCTAACACATGCTTTGTACTTAAAATCCTGATCTCACTAAACGTCAAATCCTACTTCAGAACTTCTAGCTAGTGAAATACAAGAACAGAAAAGAGAACTAATAAGCGCACCTCATTATTTACATCTGTACATTAAACACAACCTTACCACATCTAAAAGGGATGTCTGGGTAAACCTTTTTGCTGAACTGTCAGTCTTTTTGTTGTCAGCTTCGCCCAAAAAAGGTTGAATTCAAATAATCTATTGCGGAGAGAAATTTCACCAAAAACAGAAAATCAACACCAACATATTCAATCCATTTGACAGAATTATGCAGTGACCTACTTAACTGCATGATTATCACCAAGAAAAAAATTGAATAAAATAAGTCGAGCAACAACGCTAGGTATAATTTTAAATTATGCCACACAATAACTTCTCCATCAATTTGATCAATTGAAAACTTCTGATGCTGCTATTTTGTGCAAATTTTAAACATTCCTAACAATAATTTCAAAAGCTATGTGGAAATGTCAGGCAAAGCTCAATTATCTTTACTCCAAAATCTAGAGCTTATACATATCCCAGTTAATAACTTGAGATCCAGATCAGAAAAAAATAAAAAACCGAACCACAGCGGCAATTTCTTTGAAATATCACAGAAATTCCACCCTAACTTCTCCAAAAATTTCTATCATCTTCCAGCAATTGCAAAACAACTCTTCCCCCAGTCAGAAAACTATCTACATATAAACATCCGACACTTCCTGAACACCCCTCTAATATGTATTGTGATGTACACAACTCTCATGAGTGGGTTCCATCTTCCTAGTTATTTTGTCAAGTTCCTATCCTGATGAGTCTGTTTATGGCCTATGCCAGAAATTCACCATTCTAGATTTTTAAATGGAATGCTCTATTATCAAAACCCTTTTAGATAGGCTTTTTCACAGTTTAAAGTAGAAGTATCATGCCAAATGGTAATTGGTTAATACCAGTAAAAAGTGATCCTATATTTTCCAAACCTCAGTAATATTCTAACTCTATTTGCACATAAAATTTTGAGATCCTATACAGAATGAGATTCTTAGCACTTTGACAGTTGGGAAAATAAATAGAATTTTAACATAATAAGTTCGTTCTTGAGAAAATAATGTCAGTTATCAAAGTATTAAAAAAAATTTCAAAATCATTCCTATTGAAAAGATAGTCCAATTTTATTTTTTAATATTTACAACAAATTTATAAAAATAGAATCCAACTTAATGCCTCAAAAAGCTCTCAAAATAAAAATACTGGGAAAAAACCAAATCCGGTTAAATTGAATAGCAAGGCTCAGTACCAAGTTTTGCATATTTCCAATCAGTTAGATAATATATTCAGTTAGTTTTTTTTTTTGTTTTGGAAAAGAATAAATATAATATGATTCCGTTAGTTACTAAGCTAGATATAGCATGTATATAGTTTCTTGGCTTAAAGCCTTCAGTTGCAGCATGTTTTCCTTCAATGTATCTAGAGCCATAAAAGCAGATAATATATTAACATTAAAAAGTATTAGCTGAAAAATGAGAAACTCAATCCACTATGTAAAACCCTTAAAGCTATCTTAAAATTCAAATAAATAAAATGCCACCTTTAATGAATGAAATATGTTATGCCACCAACAAAAATCAATCCTACAAATTAAAGATTGATAAGTTTTTTCCATAAATAACTATCCAAATGCAACAAAAAATTATCCACTTCATCTTTAAGTGAGAATTCGTTAAATCTGACATTGTTTTCATTTCAGATACAATAGTATAGTTGATTATATATCCACCAATGTGCTGTGTCTGACATCAAGAAAACTGGTAACACCAGCAAAAAATTCTTGTATTAGTATGCTGATATCAACTTTTCAGCTCTGTTATAGTCCCCTATTAGGTGTGGTTATGAGTGACTAGGGCTATGAGGACTACAATTGCATCAGAAGGATAATAAGTTAAATACTCCTAAGAAATTGGCACATCAGCATCTACTATAGCTCGCAAGCTCAATAAACTGATAAGATGGAACTTCATAATTAGATAAGATATTGTCAACATAAACTATCCAATACCAACTAAAATTGACATCAAAGACAAAAACCAACAAACTTAACTGCCACTGAACTTCAAGGTCCGAAAACCATCTCCTTTAACATGGTAGCAACCTGAAATGACAACACTAGCATAAACCACCTCGAAAGAAGAGAAGAGGCATGGAACGGTGAATCACCTAAGATGCAAGGTTCAAAATACCAAAGAAAGGCAAACACAATTCAGGTTCCAAAAGACAAGACGACTTAATGTTTATTCCCGTGGTCCTCAGAACTGACATTGTTTGACTTGCTTGCACCATCTAATGAGGTATGATCAATAGAATCTCTACAAAACAAATAAGGGCAATGTCATTCCAAGTTGGAAAAAAATATACTGCTTCAACATAATAGGGAATGGTCTGACAACTCACGATTTTTGTTTCTTTGCTTTTTGCTTGATGGTAAGAACCATATCCATGGCCATCTTTTGGTGCTCTCTTGTTTGTGAATGGAGATCCAAGCCTTCAACAGTTTCACAGTCAACTTTACAAATACGACACCATCCCATGGTTGTCGGCTTCCTCTTTCTTGAATTGTCATAAGGTTCCAAGTTACCCTAAGAAGAACCAGAATGGAAAAAAAAAAACATTTAGAATCAACCAACCAATGTATAAGTACTATGCAATATGAAGTGTCAATTCAAGAAATTAACAGCATGTTCTCACCACTGAAGCACAAATATGAAAGTAAATATTTTTCAGAAACAATAGGGCACTAAAAAAACACAACATTGACACAATGAAAAAAGCTGAAGAAATTTACACTTAACTGCAAAGTTTCTTCGAAATCCTGGCTCACCAAATCTTGGATGACCAGGGTCAACAAAATTTCCCATCCTTGCATGACCCGGGTAAGCACCAAAACCAAATGATTCTCCCCTTTGCAAATTACTAGGCAGTTCATGAGGTTCAACATGCTCTGCCCTATACAAATGGTGGGGCAGCCCATCATGACGTCGACTCCTGAGATGCAAGTTGCCAGGGCTCTCAAAGTCACCCCTGTGGAAATTCCCTGGAGGACCATGAAACTTGCTGTCATGAAATGAACTGCTAATTGGTCCCCCAAATTGGTTTAATTCGACGCTACTGATATCATCTGGGCCAGGATGAGGCCCAAATCGATGAAAGGATAAGCGAGGATAATCCCCACCTGGACTCCTTGGCACCAAGTGATCTCTATGCCAATTACCATACCCAGGACCTGATCCAAAATATTCCGGATAAACACTGCCAGAATTTGACATTTTTCGAGCACTTTCGCTGAAACCAACTGGACTTCCTCCTACATCACTAGGATGCAACATGCTATCATGATGAAAAGGAGGTATAAATCTTGTTGGGACAGAGCCAGCTGGGGGTTCAAATTTATCATGATTCAAACTATACGGAACCTTGCCAGGAGGTCCTTGTGCTATGTCCATACCAACACCATGATGAACCTTATCCAAAGACCCAGAGGAGGTAAATTTACTGCCAAATTTATGAGCACGGTCAACATCTAAATTTGGAATATGTTTAAGATCATCATCGATGGTGCGCCTAGTTGGGTCTTGGGGTAAGGGAATCAAATGCTCATCTGGAAAAGTTTTGGATGGGTCATCACGCAAACCTAGTGTTGATGAGGAATCACGAGCCAGGGCTCCATTTGATCTCATTTTGTTTGAATACATGTCAGAATTCAGCCCAAATGGATCCAATCTTCTATCATCGGCATTGTTCCTCTGCATTGGAGGCAGGACGTGCTCAACTTCAGTAGGAGGAGTATGACCTTGATTATATGGCCCTGGTGGACGAGCATGCAGACCTGATCCCCTCCCAAAGGCTGAAGTAAAACCTGGGCCTGGGATGGCAGCAGGTAAAACTTCTGGTCCATAAGGCTGCTTGTACATAGGATGCTGAGAATGATCAGGCAGTGAATTTAAAGCCTGACCGAAATGAGGTATATGTACAGGATCCAAAGGCCTGAGTTGAGGAACATGCCCTGATGACTGTGTGTGATGTGGAAATCCAGGAGAAGGCGCTTGCAACACTGAAGGCAAAACAGACTTTTTCTGAAGAAAAGGAGGCCCATAATAACTTTGGGGAGGATGTTGCTTCCTTTCATCAGGAACTTGTACTGTCTGAGAATGCTGTAGTAAACCAGCACCTTGTATTTGACCAAGTACAGAATGGCCTCCAGAAATTTCAGGAGCTGCCTTTTGCTCCTGCAATTTTACAACCAGTTCTTTAGTGTGTTCACATTCCTGCATTATGGGAGCTTTAAGTAGAGGTGTTTCTTTAATTTCTTTCCCATCTGACACAGAACCCTGTATCTTTTTGTGGTTGGCATCTGATGTATCTTTCTGCTCACCAGTACCCTCTATAGCCTCTTCTTTCACTGTCTTACTCCAATGCCCTCCATTTGCAATTTGTGTAGCTTCTCCAATGGCTTTATTCTCGTCATCCACCAGTTTGATATCACTTTCAGATTTCACATTTTTTATGGCACCATTATCAGCTTTAATGCCAGAAACGGTGTCAGAATCATCCATATCCCTTGTAACAGCTTTCTGAGAGGATTTTTCAGCTTCTACACCCTTATCATCCATTCCATCAGATCTATCAGACATTGGTTTTGAGCCAGCCCCACAGTGTAGTTCAGACAGCAATGGCACTTGATTGTTTGCCCTGAGAAAATTTCCTGAATGTTGATTAACACCAACCTGCACTGGCCTGAGATGAGTGCCACCAGGGGATTGTGGATATGGCAGTGTTGGCACTCCATGAGGTAGCACTGGAGGACCTCCGATAACACTTTGATGGTTCAACATGCCAGGTGTTAATGCAATATTCTGCTGTGGCTGCTGTTGCAACAATTGTGGTGGGCACTGGGGCCGAATTGGGGACTGTGCATGCACCTCTTGTTGTATATAAGGAACTAGCTGATTTTTCGCATTCTGTCCTGGCCCTAAAGGTTGTCCAGATGAAGGCTGTTGATGCTGTAAATATTGCTGATTCATTGGAGGCTGAACTGGTTGCATTACAGGTCGTTGGTGGACAGGAACTACCGGTTGATGACTGTGAGAATGAGCCGGAATCTGTTGTAATGGAGGGGCATTTGGTGGTTGATCATGTACAGGTAATAAACCTGGCTGTTGCAAGTTTTGAAATGTAGCCTGAGGTGGTGGTCGTAGAGGATGCTGTTGTGGCAACTGAAACTGCATCTGACCTGGATGTTGTGACTGAAGTTGGGATCCACTTTGAGGATGAACATCTATTTGCTGATACCGGTTTCCCAGCTGAATTGGCTGAGGCTGCGGCTGTGGATAAGAATGATGACCTGTGACTGCATTAGCTGATAGGGGATGTGCCTGAGGCTGAATAATAGGATTCACAGGTTGGTTGGGGTGAGGATGATGTTGAGCATGCATTTGTGTCGTATGTGAAACAGGTAGAGGTTGAGGCGCTGGATGATGTTGGGGGTAGAACTGTGAATGAGTCTGTACTTGACTTTGGGGCTGTAGATGTTGCATCTGCGGTTGAGGCTGCTGATTTTGAGGCATTTGCATGCTCTGTGGATATGACTGAACTATTTGTGCTTGGGGATGGGACTGAGCTTGAGGGGGTGGGTGGCCATGAATTGGCAACTGTGACTGTTGTTGAACATGAGATTGTGGCTGAATTGCAGGGTGAGTTTGCTGTTGTAGACTGAACTGGGCCTGGTTATGGGGTTGAGAGACAACAGGAAGCTGACTGTGAGAGGGATGTGGTGGAGGTTGAGAAAGTGGTTGTGTTTGTGGCGCCTGTGGTTGAACTTGCAGATGTGTTTGCTGCTGAGCTTGTGGATGTTGAGGCTGAATGTACGTCTGAGGCTGCTGGGATTGCGCAACTGGTTGTTGTTGATATGGGTAGTAATGTTGATAATGTTGTTGATATGGGTCATACCCAGGATAACTCTGGTAGTATTGTTGATATTGCTGTTGCTGTTGCTGTTGATACCATTGTTCTCCTGTTGGTGCAGCTGCTTGTAGCCCAGGATGGGCCTGAGAAGTCACGTTAGCATGTGCATTTGGATCTTGCCCAGGTTGTGAGGAGGCCACAGATTGAACCTGAGTAATAGCCATTCCTACCTGGGTAGCAGCCTGCGTCTGATCAGACGTAGGTCCTGCCCCTGTAGTGGCAGCACTCTGACCCTCGGAATGCTGTGTTTGAAGTTGCACGCCCTAACAGGAATACAAGAGAACAAAAGTAAAACTTCTAAAATGCATGGGCAGAAACCATATCTAAAGCCCCAAGATCCAAAATTTTCGAACTCACAGGACAATTTTGTGCATGTTCCTGCACTTGGCGATGCACAATTTGAACAGCACATCTGTTGCATACAACAGGGGAATTGCCAAAGGCACATGCAGAACAATGATTTGTGCACTCTGATAGAGGTCCCTGCCATGTACAACCACTCCTATGGTATAGACAATGAACCGTTACCTTCCCTATGGTTTCAGCAAGTGTTTTGTTGGATTCAACAAGCGGCTGCAAAAAATAAATTGAAATGAGCCATTTAGAGAGTTAATAAAATAAAATGTCGACAAAATCCCCCTTAACAACTTTTTGGTGTGAGGAGAAACCTTGGCATCTGCTTCCGTGACTAAGTAGCCATCATAGGGGCAAGCGCGGGTCGTGCTCACAACGTATGTTAGGCATGGTTTACAATACAGGTGAGTGCACTGTGACTGTAATGCTTCATTTGGGTATACTAGTAGACGACAAACAGGACAAAAATATTCCCCAGCTAGAGAATGAATATTAGGTATGCATTCATTATCAAATCCCATTATGTGGTACAAATACTCAACTCCAAAAGAGTATTGACGTGATCCACCTATCAATTAAAATAACTGCAATTGCATAGCAATCAATGGGTTATCTGCATACAAATCAAACTTTCTTTGAATCAGCTGAGGGCTTTGATGAGATAAAATTATGCAGCAAGAGCTAAAAATAATAATCAAAACAAAAGGAAAAAAGAAAAGATCAAGAATTTGATATATACATACATATATATACATATATAACAATCAAACAAAAATCTGAAGGAATCTAAATTTGCAAGAGGGGGTGGGGGGAAAAACAGAACAACCATTTCATAGTTCCTGTCGTATTCATGCACATCGCAGATTGGTTTGCACAACATAATTGTATATACAGTTAAATGCTTCATCAAATCAAGGTAAAAAGTAAAAATTCAGTGCACTTCTCATCAATCTAACAATTTCTCGAACAAAAAGACTAGAAATCAAGTAGCTCAACTTTCACCAGATTATATCTACTGATAAGTGCACAATAAACTTAACGCGCAAGAAAACCTACACCATGAACAACATAAAAGAAAACGCCACAATCCAAAAATCGCAGTCACTGCACGTGTCTTATCCACATTTACTCACCAGCGAAATGAAAACAATAAGAAGCAAGAACAGAAAGAGAAAGAGAAAAGGAAACGATCGACGTACCACTAAAATTTCATGTAGATAACAACCGAAAGCACCTGCAAGATAAAGCGATGAAGAGTAAAGAAGGGGGAAAATGGAAGTGTTAGGGCTTGGGAATCAAGAACCCAACTTGGAACACAGAGTCGGCACTTATAAGCGGAATAAGATGCACTAATTAACATACGTTTTTGGCAAACAACTTTTTTAGATTGTTGATTAAAAGTTAATTTTTTTGAAAATTAATGTATTTAATGAATAGCTTATTAGTTAACTTATTTTATCTCAATGAGTTAATTTTTAAAAATTTTATAAGAGGAATTTTTGGAGGTAGCTGTTTGTCTAATGACAGTATTATTCTCTACTTTTATTCTCTATTTTTGTTCTGTGTGTTTTCAAAGTTTGCTTTTTTTATCATACAATTATGTAGCTAAGTTTAGAAGAATGTAATAAAGGGGTTAATTAAACTTTTTATCTTTATTTAATTTTATAATATTAGTTTACATTTAAAAATACCATAACATTAAGTTTTTGAACATAAAAATACATATCAAATTAATATTTTTAGTATATAATT
>JANIPM010000008.1:45833386-45849374 GCA_027478405.1 Erythroxylum cassinoides | reverse complement strand
GAAAGGAAAAATCGCAATATACTTGATTTTAAATATTTTGTCATTATAATTATGGTTCATAAATTAAAAATAATTATCTAAAATATATTTAAAATTTGCTATAAAACAAAATTTTATTTTTTAACATTTTTAACAAACCAACCACCATTAATGGTAATGGTAATCATTCCTTCATCTTAACCAACCATCATAATTATAATGATTATATTCATTTTCATTCCTCACTATATTCATTATCATTTTCATTCCCATTGTCCTTTATCAACCAAGCGCCCCCTCAGCTACTTTTTAGCGTTTTCAAGGCTTTCAACTATTTGACCATTTTAAACACCTAAAATTTTTGTTTGATAAGAACATAAAAAAGTAGCTTTTTTATCTCAAACAACTTAAATGTGAAAAGCTATACAATAATAGCGTTTTCATATAAAAGCTGATTATGTGCAAGTAAAAGTTAATTACACCCTCCTAAATAAATAAAGCTATATATTAATTTTTGTAAGTCAATTTATGCTTAATTATAATTAATTAATTGTGTGGCATAATTGAATTATTATTAATTATACTACAGTGCCATGCATGACACTATAGCATAATTGATGCATGACACTGTAGCAAAATTAATTATTATAAATAGTGTCATACATCGCACTATGTTATGCTTATGAATTATGCACGAAACATTTATAAATTTTTTGTAAATTTTAATTTTTGTTCTATTTTTATTATTGTCAAATTTTTAATTTTTGTAAAATCAAATATTTAATCGTGACCTTATAAATTTTTTTTAAGTCATGTTCTTATAAGTCATTTTTATTTATTAAATAATAAAATTCATACATATTATATGAAAAATACTAATATGATATAGTTCATTTCATCATTTATATTAATAGAAAATTTAACATTGTGTTGTTGTTGTTGTCGTTGTTATTGTTATTGTTGTTTTTGTTGTTGGTGTTGTTATTATTGTTATTATTATTATTATTATTAAAGTTATCAAATTAATTTTTGTAAAATTAAATATCTAAATCTAAATCTAAATCTTTATAAAATATTCAACAAAATACTAATAAATATAATATTCATGCCCTTATCATTTTTTTTAAATCATATTCTCGTAAGTTATTTTGCATATCAACAATTAATACTAAATAACTAATTTTACTAAACATTTTTAAGAAATAATTGATGTTATCCGCTAGCTATCAGCTAACCACTGATAGAATCAACTAACAGATGATACAATCCGCTATGACCTAAATAGGGAAAAACAAATGCCAATGCACGACAGAGGAGGTGTGCTTATAAACTAAAAGGTATTGGCGATCGATATCATTATATTTCAAGATTTCTGAACATATCTTACATCAAACTTTTCTAATTCAATTCTTTTTTATTTTTCTTTACTTCGTTAGCGTCAAAACCACGCAATGAACATCATGAAACATCAAAATAAGATTTTGGATCAAATCACACTAAAAAAAAACTAGCCATGGCCGATTCTTCCTATCTTGGTTTATTTTCTTGTTTTAAACCCTTAAATGCTTCCAAAGCATTATCTATTCTATGGCAAGTAAAAAATCACTATTTATCTTAACTACATCCATCCCACACACAAAAAAACCCACAAATCTAGAAATTTAAGCTAAGAAAACTTACTAATTTATCTTTCAATCTATTAGATATTTGATGAGTACTTTTACTTGATCCTTCAAAATCTCCATCAAAACCTACCAAAAATGGTTGTACCCTTCTTCCTCTCAAGCTTGGCCATAAGTCACCCTTGGTTTCTCTCCCTTTCTTCTTTTATTTTGGTCTCTCACATCTACACACTAAAATGAAGCAAGTCTTACTAGCTTTTTATACTCCTTTAGTGCATTTTACATGTCACCTTCATATTAGTCCACTCTAATGACTCATTAATCCACTAACTTTATACAAAAATAACATATTGCCCTTATTGAGTTTAATTCACTAACTACCTAAATTATATTCCAAAAATATTTCGTAACC
The DNA here is from genome assembly GCA_027478405.1 of Erythroxylum cassinoides. Taxonomy (NCBI): domain Eukaryota; kingdom Viridiplantae; phylum Streptophyta; class Magnoliopsida; order Malpighiales; family Erythroxylaceae; genus Erythroxylum; species Erythroxylum cassinoides. The sequence goes on along the minus strand of JANIPM010000008.1, from coordinate 45,847,361 downwards.
ATCTTATTATCAAATTGACTATAAAATACTCTAATTAGGGTTAATACTTATTGATTGAATGCTTTTAAAAAAATTCAAATGGGTTTAAAATCATCAATACCCATTATTTTCTAAAAAGAACATTTTAATCCTAAACTTTTGGAACTCCTGAATTTCATCTTATTGGACTTATTTTGATATGTTTTAGTATCATTGAATTCTAATACTTATTCTTCATAATTTAATATTTTGAGGTTAGGTCCCCTAAAATCACTATTCATCCATATTTACTATTCATCTGAAATTACTATTCACTGAAAATAAAAAATTTATATTCGATGAAAGGAAAGGTTCAGGGTTTTACAAAAACGGTCATCCTAAGATAACATTCTCTTTTCATTTCAAGGATGACAAAATTAATAGGAAGAGAGTTTTTTTAACCTTAACTAGTACATTTTCTAATATGCTCAAAGTGAGTTTAACAAAATAATTAATTTAGTGTAAGGTTATAGTTTTTAGTGTTAATGATTAAGGAATCAATTTTTTAGCAATTGAACAAGGCATCAAGTATATACTAGCACCAAAATCACATAAAGCATTAATGAAATCAACATTACTGATAGTGTAAGGATAGAGAAAGTCCTTAGACACTTAACCTTTAGTAGTAATTTGTTCTGGATAATAAAATTGCATTCCTCAATTTAATCAGTCATCTTAAACTATTCTAATCTCCTTCTTTTAGTGATGATTTCATTAAGTAATTTAGTATGGTAGGTATTTATGTTGAAGATCTACCATATGGAAGTTTATATATAGCTACAAAAAAGCTTATAAAAACTTCTTAAATTGTTTGTATATTTTCCTTAAGCCTTTAAGAGAGGAGTATATGAAAAATATAAGGTTTTACTAATGATGAATCTTTTTAGATGTTCTTCTCCTTACCTTTATGACTGACTTATTTTTGTGACAATCAATATTGTAATAACCACAAATGCACAGTGTAACTATAGCTAGTACCAACAAGTACGAGTCGATTCCACGAAGATGAGGAATTCTCATAATTACCCTTCCTCTATTATCTAGTCTAAGAATTGATTTTAGGTTTTTAATGAAAAGAAACTTAAATTATGGCAAGTAAAATAAAATAGGTAATGAAATTGAATAGATAATTAAGGAAGCACTTAAGAAATTATCGATATCTAGAATTAGTATCTAGGTTTTGAATCTCCCTAAACCCTTAACAGATTGATATTTTATTATGCAATTGTTTTATTGATTTATTGGACCATGGAGATTCTTATGGTATACTAATAGCTAACCTTGAGTCTACTAACAACTAATCCTAAGGTTTTCAACTGAATTGATCAAGTTAAAGTTTTTAGGATTGCTTGATTGATTTATGAATCCCTTTATTAGATTTGACCATAATTCAGAAAATTTATGTCATCCTATATCTAAAGTTGCAACCAACACCTTCCAATTACGATAGATTTATTCAACCTAGGATTTCTTAGTCTCCACATATGAAATTCGATTATAAATAAAACATGTAATTGGATCCAATATAACGATCAAACCAATTGCACTAATAAAAGAATCAAATCATATCAAAGTGTTAAGATAAGGTTCATCTAACCTAAATACTAATTGGACGTTCAGTTACGTATAATGGAACATGAAATCAAATATACATTGAAGGAAAAAACAAATAGAAAACAATGGGTTCATTATTCTAAATCTCCTTGATTGTCTTTTGTTGAATATTCTTATGATGTAGGAGTTTGATCTTATATTCCGATGGATCTATCCATGATTTCTTCATGTTTTCCACTTCTCTGGACCAAAATTGCCCCTTCATAATGGACTCCATATACGGAAATCATCTCCCAATGTCTCCTTTATGACTACTAACTCCCTTTACCATTAAACACATCCTTTATATTAAAATTTAGTGCTCTGGAGAGATGCATGGTTTAATGCATAGCCGTGCATCAAACCTTGCATGCCCAAAAATTACAAGAATTGTGAAGATGCACAGGCTTAGGGAAGTGGACAACTATGAATCCTTTATGTACTTCAAATCTTCAATTTTTGTCATGGTATCATCCGAATGCTTCTCTTGTTAGTCCATAAAGGCAATTATGCTCTGTACACACACTTAAAGAGGATTAAATACCAAATATACACTAAAAGTATTAAAAATAAAGCAAAAACACATCACATATGAGGTAAATTTATGATCAATTATGCATCTATCAAATATCTCTACACTTAAGCTTTTTCTTGTTCTCAAATAAATACAATCTAAATTATAAATTTCACAACATCAATCCATCATCAATCTCAATCTGTCTATTCATACTATACATCATCATATCCCATTGAATCAAATTAACATACAATTAGAGTTAAGTTGTCCTAAAATTAGTTTCCTAAGTAATATTAATAATAATCACATCAGTAATCACATTGAAATCAAAAGCATATCTCTTTACATCCTCTCTAAGATTTTACTCAATGCACTTAAGTGTTTAGGGTGAAAAGTCTCAAAACTCTCAATCCATGCACGGTAGAATTCTTACTATATGCTTGCAATAAAATCACATCTCTACTACTATATGCTTGCAATAAAATCACATCTCTACTACTTATGTAAAAACTAGAAACAAAAATTAAAGATCTTTCTATAAGATGTAATGGGGCTTAGGTACAATATGAATGGAACAATAAAAGGGGTTCAGTGAAGGAAATTTAATCAAAGAAATACTACAAGATTTGTTTACAAAGCATATAGATCCTTTCATCACAATTATATTGGTACCATATATGTTTCTTTTTTATTTTTTCTTCTTTTTTTTTCTTTTTTAAAATTAAATAATCAATACCGCAAGTTAACAAATATGGGACTTTTCACAAATTTCAAGTCTCAATAAGTAAATAATGGAAATAACCTTCAAGGTTCAAAACAATAAATAGGCCTTCAAAAAAATAGGATAAAGGTTAATATGTGGATTTAGTCAATGAAAAAGGCTAAGGCTCAACTTGGTTATTCCTAAAGATAAATTTTTATGGTAATTTCCAACAAAATAGGCTAAAGCAAATTGTTGAATATAAGTGCCTTCAACTTATTAATGCTCCTAATTTAACAAATATGGTTTCAATATGCATAATAAAAGTAAGTTCTAGAATTATCCTACTATACACAATATCACATTTATGAAAAAATAACAAGAGCTTTAAAAATTTTGAAAATGTGCTCTTTAGGCTAAAAAACTCACAAAAAAGGGTATATATGAATGTAAATAATATGCAATTTTATTCAGCTTGAATATTTCAATAATTATGAAAAATATGACTTAGTAAACTAATTTCAGTTTAACCATCATCCTTTTGCATACCAATTCAAACAATATTCAACAATGAAGCACAATATTCATGGATAGATTTAAACCAATTTAGAATATCAGTTGATAGAGTTGATAATCAAGATTACAATAAGCTTAAAATAAACTATTAAAAATTCAATAAATCCATCCTCACATTTAAAGTTGTACATTGTCCTCAATATATGCAATATATACATGTATAATAAGTGAGATAGTTGGTACTTTCCTACATATGACAATTTCTAATTTGAATCCATCCAATATGAGACTAATATCCTTGCAAAATATAAAAGAAAATGATAAAAAGAAACAAAATAAGTAACAAAACAAAAAATAAAAGCCTATAGTAATATGAAAGAAAAATAATATAGAAATTAAAATAAAATTAAAACTAACTCATGGGTTGCTTCCCATGCATTACTTCTTTAATGTCTTTAGCTTGACATAACCTACACGTTGATGTCATCATGGATTAATAATTAACAGCTTGCTTCCACCCTTTGCTCTACAAGCTATTTTATAGCTTGTAAACAAACCATATGTTGTAAGATGATCAAAAGGACATAATGTATTAAGTTAGTAAAATTAATTAATTACATTAATGCCCTTTTAATGACAAAATGTTAATAAAATGAGTGATAATGAAACTCCCTGAATCATCAGCTAACTCTAACAATTTGTCTTTGAGGATGTGGGAACCTTTTGTACTTAAGGTTAATACCAACGCCTTATTAGTAGTTTCCTTACTTGGTTCCTCCACTAGTTCCTCCGAAACCTCCTCTGTCATCTCATCATCATCATCTTCTTCTTGAACAGAGGTTTATGACTCAACTTCTTCAATTATCTTCTGCCACTCCTCTACTTTCTCTTTTTGGATGGAGATTCATTCTTCTTCTACATATGCTACCTTTTATCATATTTTCATCCTCCTCGATAACAACAACAATTGCCTCCTCATTTTCTTAGAATGCTTCTTCATCCATGAAGCCAACATTCGTCTTTTCTTCACTCTACCGCTTTAATAGGCTCAGATAATGTTTTGCGTTATGCTTAAGATATTTAAGTGAAGAAAGTTTTCTTCAAATTCACGTCAGCTAGCTTTAAGTTCGGCAAGGTATTCAATTAATTGATTTATAATGTTTTCTTTTTCTCCCGGAAGCTCTTTTTGAAATGTCCCTCCATTTGTGAAACTAACCTTTGTCTTTTCTTTACTTTCGATTTCTCGTCGGTCAACTTTCATTTTAGCAAGGATTTACATTAATTTATCTCTAAGACTTGTTTTATCTTCTTCTTTTGCTGCTTCTTCTACTGGGAGTTCTTTTATGTCCTTCCATTCATGAAGCTAACCCTTTATGTTTCAGTCAGCTTTCATTTCAGCTAGGATCTCCATTAATTTATCTCTAAGCTCTTCGTGATTCTTGAGTTTTAAGTATGTAGCTAGAGCGTAATTATTCCATTCATAGGCGTTGGAGTTGTTCCATTTTAAATTATAGGTGTTCTCATATACTGCACCATGAGGTTGATTATACATGCTAGGTCGCTCCCATCTCTAAGTTGGTGCTTGACATTCATGATTGTAGAAATAACTCATACGAATGTCATGACATGGCTTGAATATTGGTTGAGCTTTCGAAAACTTATGAGAACAGCTCACTCTCCCATATGATGATTTCATAGTTCATAAAGACATATTGGCTCCCATTAAAGTACTATGCACTCCATCCTTCCATTGTAAGATGTAGCTATGACAATGAATTGTAATTCCTTTAATAAACCATAAACTTAAGGTCAAATAGAGAAATTCAAAAGATAATTAAACTAATAAGACACAAATATAGTAAGATACAATAAAATAAAGTAAAATAAAATAAAATAAATATAAAAGTAAAATTAAAATAAAACAAAATAAAAAACAAAGATAAAACAAAATAAAATGAAAATGACTAGAGTAATAGCATTCAGACTTTCCTAATGTCAAAGTCCCCGACAACAGTGTCAAAAACTTGATTGACTTATTTTGTGAGAGTCAATATTGTAATATCTATAAGTGTATGGCATAGTTGTAGCTAGTACTGATAAGTACAGTTTGATCCCACGAAGATGATGAATAATAGTAATGACCCTTCTCCTCTTATCTAACCTAAGGATTGATTTTAGGTTTTTAATGGAAAGAAACTAAAACCAAGGCAAGTAAAATAAAATAGGTAATGAAATTGAGGTGAGAATTAAGGAAGCATTAGGAAATTATCAATATCGAGAACTAGTATCTAGGTTTTAAATCCCCCTAAACCTTTAACAAATTGGTCTTTTATTATGCAATTATTTCATTAATTTATTGGACTGTGGAGATTCCTACGGCATGTTAATAGCTGACTTTGAGTCTACTAACAACTAATCCTAAGGTTTTTAATCGAATTACTTAGGTTAAAGTTTTTTGGATTGCTTTACCAAATTATGAATCTCTTTATTAGGTTTGACCCTAATCTAGAAGATTTATGTTATCCTATCTCTAGAGTTGCAATCAACTCCTTCCAATTATGGTATTAAACCTAGGATTTCTCTATCTCTACACAGGAAATCAAATTATAAATATAACACATAATCAGATCCAATACCAAAATAAAAATTGCATTAATAAATGAATTAAATCATATCAAAGTGTTAACATAAGGTTCATCTAACTTAAATACTATCTGGACGTTTAGTTATACATAATTGAACACAAAATCAATCATACATTGAAAAAAACAAATAGAAAAAATGTGTTCATAATTCTAAATCTCCCTGATTGTCTTTTATCAAATATTCTCACAACGTGCGAGGTTTGATCTTATATTCCGATGGATTTGTAGATGATTTCTTCATGTTTTTCATTTATCTAGACCAAAATTACACCTTGAGAACAAACTCCACATCTGAAAATTGTCTCCCAATGTCTCCTTTGCTACATCCTATTGCCTTCAAACACATCCTTCATACTAAAATTTAAGGTTATGGGGAGACGCACTGCCTGATTCACATCATGTATCAGACTATGCATAATAAAAAATTACAAGAATGGTGAAAATACACGAGCTCAGGGAAGTGCACGGCCAGGTGCACGACTATGCATCCTTTTTGCACTTCAATCTTCAATTTCTATCGTGATCTTGTTCGAATTCTTCCCATTTTAGTCCATAAGGGCAATTATGCTTTGTAAACACATTTGGAGAGGTTTAAGTACCAAATATATACTAAAAGTATCAAAAATCAAGCAAAAACACATCAAATATGAGGTAAAATTATGATCAATTATGCATTTATCACTTTATTTAATACTTGTTAAACCTCTTCATCCACATAGTTTTCACTCGACTATCAAATCTCCTTACCACTTTCTCAATTTCATAAACTTGTATTTCTCCGTCTCATTGCTTGGTAAAGATTTTTGCCTTCTATAATTTATGGAATTCGCTAGTTGGAGAATATGATGTTATATATTTTTATTTAAAGTAACCATCAAATTAAAATTTGCTTCAAAATTTTCAAATATTTTTCTTGTCACTTTTTTTTATCTCTCAATGGTTAAATCTTAATCTAACTTCCTTTCCTATTGTCGATCTAATTTACTAAAGTCATAAAGGATTGCTTTTTTACTACTCCTCCTTCCTCCAAACAAATTTGGGTAGTTTCACCACCCTAAATTATGTGTTACTTTATAGATTATTTTGTTATCTTATGTAATTCCCAAGATAGTCCATATGCTTAGTTAAATTAGCAATGGTACGGCTTTTTGAATTCAATTAATAATATGTCCTCCATCATATAGCTTATAACAAAACACTTAATCTAGTTGATGTACATAAAAATTACATATTTTTCACTCAAAATTTTTTGATATATATAAATTACCTTGATTTATTTAGTTTATGTTATTTTTTAGGTAACTATGAAAATGTTACCTTAAAATAAGATTTGTCATGAATTAGAGATGCTACAAGAACAAAAATGAAGGGAACACAAATTTTTGTTAAACATAACCTGACATATGAATGTGCTAGCTTATATTGGACCACATAGAGATGAAGAAATAACTAGATAAATAGGAAAAAGAGAGAACTTGTGGTGAAAAATTATCTAAAGAGAAACATGCCTTGAGATAAGTTGTGTCATAGCCCTTGTTGCCCTAGATAAAAGCTACAAAACAAATACACGGCGTAGGACATAGTATCTTAGTTCGATTATTGTACTATGTAATGTGGTGTATATGCATTTTATGGAGTATGCTTTATTTATGGTATACGAGAGTATTTTAAGCATTTAAGTGTATTATTAAGGTTATAATGGATCACGAATAGACTAAAGATGGTTATGGACTTGACCGAAAATTTCTCAAAAAATTTCTAAAACTCTAAAAAGCTACATAATGAGTCCAAAAGAGCTTTAAAAGTCCTAAAATATGCTTTGAAGATTTAGGTGACACTTTTGAATGAAATTCATACAATTTCAGTGAATAGTATTTCTAAATGAATAGTGAATTCAAGTGAATAGTATTTTAGTTTGAATAATGATTTTGGGGACCTAACCTTGAAAATTTGGAAAAAAAACCCAGAATAGTCTAATGATACTGAAATGGATCGAAAATAAGTCATATTGGATGAATTTTGATAGTTGCAAATCTTTAGGACTAAAATGTCTTTTTGGAAAATAATAGATATTGAGGATTTTGAACCCATTTGAAAATTTTTTTAAAACATCCAATCAATAAGTATTGACCCTAATTAGAGTATTTCATGGTCAATTTGATGATAAAATGAATATGGAATATTTTTGGGATTTAATTTGGTTAGTTGGTGAATTAAATGTATTAAAGGGCAATTTCATCATTTTGTATAAAATGGTGTGAGTGGATAAGTGAGTCACACTTAATGTCCAATAAGAGAATGACATGTGTAAGGTAATGAGTCATTAGAAGTAACCAATTAAATGGTAACAAGTGTTAAGGATTAAAGTGTAAATATGAAAAGTTTTGTATAAAAGTGTAATTATAAGAAATTTTTAATGGAAATGGGGGCAAACTTGTAATTAAGCAAAATGTTCATCTTCTTTAAACCTGGGTGGCCAACCATTAGTGGGAGAAAGGAAGGAAGAAAGAGAACAAGGAAAAGAAAAGAAAAGAAAAGAAAAGGGAGAAGAGGGAGTATGAATAAGCTATGAAGAAGTGATTAAAGGGGTTTTTCATACTCTTCTACCACCAATCAAGCATCCAACAAGATCCCATGGCCATCCAAGTGAAGAAGAATAAGAAAATGGGTTAATAAGCTTACTAGTTTTGTTGAAAAGTTGGATTTGTTGTGTTATAGGTTAGATTTGGTTTTGATGGTGTAAATTGCACCCTTTTGATGTGATATCAAGATTTGATTGCATTGGAAGCAATTGGGAGAAGAAAAATCAAGAAAATTAATATGTGGAATCTTGGTCCAAGGTGAGATCTATTGCCTACAGTATTTTATTATGCCATTTGATGATTTAAGAGTAATGGCTAACATTAGGAAGTTAGTTTAATGATGAAAGAATGGAAGGAAAACCATGGAAATGACTAGATGAATTTTTGACCATGACTAAGGTTTTCAGTGTATTATGATCCAAAATTCTATTTGATGTTTTATGATGTCTATAACATTATTTTGATGCTAATAAAGTAAAGAAATGAAAAAGAATTGATTTAAAATTGGTTTTGGTTGAAATTCATCCAAGGGTGCATGGTTAAGTAAAAATTTGTTAATGAAATTTTATGGCTTAAATGTGTGTATTGAAATGTCATGGAAGTAAATCTGGATTGATTTTAAGTGTTAGAAATCAAATGGAATTGAATTGAAAAAATGTAATGTAAAATATGTTAAGTTTAGCCTTAAAGGCAATTTTAGAATAAAATTATGATTATGATGTAATAACCATATGAATGTGATTCAGGATCGTCATTAAGTGTATCCTTATTTTTCTCTTATCGTACACCTTTGCTTCAACTCAGCATCTTCTTTGCTCTTTTTTGCCCTCCAATTTTCTAGTTATTCCTTGAATAGGGATAACCTCGTCTTTTTCTTTTAACTCAATTCTCACCCTTACTTTTCTTTACCGTTCCTATAACAGTTTTTTAATTTCACCTACCTGTCATTATCAGAATTCCATAAACAACTTAATGGAATCTGGCTTTCCTCCTTTGCCCCCCTCACCCCCCTCTTCTACCGCTTCTTCACCTATACCAAATTTAATGAAAAATTCCCATTCTCAGCATCGTCACACTACCTCCTTACCTTACCCCCCACTCCACCTCACTCGACTCAAGCTGTAAACTTGGTTCAGAAACTTTTAGAAACTAGGAAAACCTGGAAACAAGTTGTTGGGGTTAATTCAAATTCTTCTCCACATTTCTATCCTCCTGTTAAACTTGGGGGGAAGCTTGTGGTGGTTGCAAGTATTGACATCTTACAAGAGGGGGTACGAATTGCGAAGCTTCGATTATAAGCTTTTTCATGGAAAAAAAAGCCTCCATTTCTAGTGATACAAGCTTAGACCCAACGGAACTGGAAAGGAAGAGGTTTGCAGGGGTAACATTGACAAAGGATGATAACCTAATATTCACTTTCATCTAAAATATTGAAGCCCAAAAGGTGATAGAAGGGCCTTGGCATATCTCACAGCTGCCTCTTCCTTCATAATTGGCAGCCAAGTATGGAGCTAAAGAAGACAAGAATGAATAGCATGCCTTTATGGGTGAATATACACAATATTCCATTGGAATATTGGAAAAGTAGGATTTGTTAAATTATATGTTAGCATGGGCATTTCTAAGGAAAAAAAAAGGACTATATTCCCATTTTGAGGTTGGTAAATGGGAATTCGATCAAGGAAAACAAAGTCTTGGTTACTTATCAATGGAAACCATAATTGAAAGCTCAAGGAAAAGGGCGGAAACCAATTAGGAAATTCTTTAAAAAGGGTGATTATAAGGAATTGATGGGATTGGAGGTAGCTAGTCCAGAAGAAAATAGTATCAGAATAGAAACATGAGAATTGACAGTGAATCCATAGAATAATGGCAATGTTGAAAAGTAGGATAATCCTCGGTACAAGAAAGATTGAGAAGGTTCAAAAGGTATCAATTTCAGATCTTATAGAGCAAAAGGAAGATCAACAACTAGTAGATAATCAAGAAGAGAACTTTGAGAAAGTACAATCTAGAAGAAGCAACAGAAGCGTTAGAAAAGGCTCTAAAGGCAAAGGCATTGTTACATGACCATCTTGGTATGGATTGTTAGAGGTATAAATAGTCCATTAAAGCTCAATGCTTTAAAGGATTTTGTCCAAAAGGAAAAGCTTTTGTTATTTTGCCTGTTAGAAACCAAAATTAGAATAGAAAATCTAAGTAAGTTGAGTTGTTATGGTACTTAATGGAAAATGATTTCAAATCACTAGTGTCACATTTGTGGAAGAATTATTATTGTTTATAATGGCAAACTGTTGGATATGGAACCTTTGGAAACAAACGAGCAGTTTATTCACTTAAAATTGATATTCAAAATGGAGAATTACATTGCCTTTGCTACTTTTGTCTATGGTTTAAATAGAACTTTTTAAAGATTTGAAATTTGGAGCCCATTAAGAAGAATAAAAGCTTCAGTGACAGGTCTTTGGCTTATAAGTGGTGATTTCAATACTATTATCTCTATAGGTTTGAGCTAGAGAGATTTTGCAATTTGCTCACCTACAATACAGAACTATTCGATTGCATTAAAGATGTGGAACTAACTGACTTAAAATATGAAGATTATAGGTTCACTTGGAGCAACAAGCAAACTGTAGATTGCTTCATTCAAAAGAAGTTAGATAGAGTCTTAGTGAATGTGGATTGGTTAATCTTTTCCTAGAAAGCAAAGCAATATTTTTGGATCTAGGTTTCTCTAATCACACTCCCATCAAGGTTGATAACCTGTTTAAAAAGATTAGTACCAAGCGCCCCTTCAGATTTAATAATTTCCTAGTTAATGTGGATGGATTTCTAGACACTATAACCAAAGGAATGGATGTTGAGATTAATGGTATGAAGTAGTTTATCTGCAAACAAAAGCTTAAGGCTATTAAATATGAATTGAAGTTGTTGAATGCTAAAAGAGGGAAGAATACAAAAAAGGAGATTAAGGAAGCTAGAAATAGACTATCCTTAGTACATAAATTACTAGCAACTAATCCTAGCGATGGGTATTTGTCTCAAGTCACTAGTATGACAAAACAAGAACCCCTCTTCTTTATTTGGGAATTCCTTTCTCTTTAAGAAGAATAAGATATGGAGAGTGTCTACATTTCATTGAAAAAATTAGGAAAAAATTAGGATCTTGGACAAATATAACTCTTTCTTATGAAGGGATAATCCAACTGCTAAAGTCTGTCATTGTGTCAATACAATCTTACTAGTGGTTTCATTTCTTCTTATCAAAAGGGTTGGTTAAAACAGTGGAAAGCATGATGAAGCAATTCCTATGGGGCAAAGGGGGAGAGAATAAAATGGTGGCTAAAGTCAACCAGAAAGACATATGTCAAACAAAAGAAGCAGGAGGGTTGGGATTGAAAACAGTTAACAAGAGTAACTGATTCCTTATACTGAAAAGGATATGGAGAATTTTATATGAAAAAAAGTCATTGTGGATAAGATAGATTCACAGTTATATTCTTAAAGGAAGCAGTATAGGGTTTGAATCCTAAAGATAGTTATTCATGGTTCTTTAATCAAATTCTCAAATTAAGGGACATGATGCATCAACAGGTAACATGCAAAATTGGGACAGGCAACATGATTTCATTACGATATTGATAATTGGTGTGATCAAGGAGCTCTTATTTATAATCATATGTAAATGACTTCACTAGCCAGATTCAAAAAAAAAAGGTAAAGTGCAGGAAATAATTGAGAATGGTAGTTGGTCCCTACCTCCAGATTTTACCAGGAACTTGACAATTCCTTAATACTTAAACTCTAGAGAGGAAGATGCTTATCTCTGGTATGGATTACCTGTTATAGAACTTACTAATAGGAAAGCCAAGGAATTGTTGTTTCATTCAATTACAAAAGTACAGTGGTGTAACATGGTTTAGAGCAAAACTCTCGAGTCAAACACTAGCTTCTTACTTTCGTTAGCTATACTAAATAGACTCAGCATAATAGATAGATTAAAGTTCCTATCTTTAACTAAAGTTTGTGTATTATGCAACCTAGAGGAGGAGAGCAGAGGCCATCTGTTTTTCAATTGCATTTTCTCTAATGTTGTGCGGCAAAGGATTTCTTCTTTATTTGCATATAATCCCTTATAAAGTAGTCTAACAAACATCATAAAAAAGGTAATACAAATGCCTAGTTCCAAGCAAGATAAGGAGGTCTACACGATAGTAATAACTACTTGCTTCTAAAAGGTTTGGAAAGGAAAAAAATTATAGAAGATTTGGAAGGAAATCCAAAAGCTTAAGCACCTTTATAAAATTAACCGTTGCAAGCAAAAGAGAGCAGCCTATCATAAATGAAGTGTCAAAAGATTATAGGAAGATGCTGGTGACTTCATGGAGAATGTAACTCTCTTAAACTTAGGAAATTATGCATTCAAGATTTAACTTTTCCTAGATAAGTTAGTTGAAAATATAGTGATTTCTAGGCACGTGGTGTATTTTAGGTTATTTTCCATTGAATGACTTCTTGTAATTACTTGATTTCATTAATTTAAATTTAACTTTTCAAAAAAAGAAACACGTGAAATATTTTAGGTTATTTTTCATGGATTGACTTTTTGTAATTGACTTGATTTTATTAATTTAAATTTAACTTTTTAAAAAGAAGCTACAGTATTAGATAAAGGTAATAAAATCAACTTAAGTTAGATTGCTCTCCTATTAATTTTTCTTTTAGTTTGAATTTTATAAAAGGTATGAAAAGGGTCCTGGGGCACTAAGTTCTTTTGTATGCCTATCTTAGCAATTAATCAATACATGACGGAGATTAATATTATAATTCTTTAATAGCCAAATATAAAATTTACTTACTTGATTGCCTAATTTTTGTTTATTTTCCCAAACATATATATTTTATAAATATAAAAGTAGCACACTATTTTTGGAAAAAATTTTATATGAAACTTTAATTTTGAACAAGCAATAAACATTTAAAAGTTAAAATTGTAAGAAAATAATTATAAAATTACCAAAATAAAAGTATCTTTTTATAAAATGATAAAATTAATAATATGTAACTATTTGGTAAGTGAGGGCTATGCAATTTATATTTAATACTTGTTTGTAAGCATAATAAGAAGAATGAAAATTTGACAATAAATTATAAATGGATTGGTTACCCTCTCTTTTTTCATGACAGTTTTTCATTTTTATTTTTAGTTCTTTTCTTAAAGGTAATATGAAATAATAATTTGGATGGTTTTTTCTAAACCTCTTATAGTCTCAAACTTTTTTAGGTTGTTGCTTGTTAGACAATTTTATAAGTCCATTATGGCCTAAATATTTTAAGTTACTGAAATTATTATTAGGTTAAAAAACATGAGCCTCTCCTATAATTTAAAAATTTTGAAAAAAAT
>JANIPM010000008.1:45664481-45676024 GCA_027478405.1 Erythroxylum cassinoides | reverse complement strand
ATCAAATAAATGAAATATGCCTTTGCTTTATTTATTCATAAAGTCTGTACATGACTATGAACAAAACGCGCTAAAGGAGATTGCCTTTAGGGCACTACTCTAACAATCTAACGATACTGTACAAGCATAAGTCGACTTACACTGGTGAACAAGTCGACTTATCAGTACCGAGCAAGCATAAGTCGACTTACACATGGTAAAAGTCGACTTACCACTTACAAAGGATAGGATCCTTATAGGCTTGCATAAATTGAAAATATCTGTGGCACTTAAGAATAGGTCATATCAATTAGTAAAGACTTGACAGGTTAGTAAAGGATAGGATCCTTATAGGCTTGCATAATGATCCATTACCCACTTGTGAATCTTGTATTGAAGGAAAAATGACAAAGGCCTTATTTCCTTTAAAAGGAAATAGATATGAATCCACATTGGATCTGGTACATTCTAATGTGTGTGGGCCCATGAACGTACAAGCTAGAGGAGGTTATGAATACTTCATAACCATTATAGGTGATTACTCTAGACATGGCTATTTGTATTTGATGCATAAAAAGAGTGAGTCCTTTGAAACGTTCAAAGAATTCAAAGCTAAAGATGAGAAGCAACTATGCAAGTCAATAAAACAACTTCGATCTGATCGAGGTGGTGAGTACTTATCTGGAGAGTTCTAGCAATATTTAATTGACAATTGAATTGTTTCTAATTTGTCAGCTCCTCGAACACCTTAACAGAATGGTGTAGTTGAGAGAAGGAATAAGACTCTATTAGAAATGGTAAGATCAATGATGTCTTATGCTAGCCTTCCATAATCATTTTAGGGATATACCATACAAACGACAACTTATCTTCCTAACTCTGCTTCATCAAAATTGATGCCTAAAACACCTAGGGAGTTGTGGACTAGTTGAGTGCCTTCATTGTGGCATTTAAGGACTTGGGGCTGCCCAGTTCTTGTCCTAAGGCCTAAATCCACAAAGATGGAACCAAGGTTAGAAGTATGTTTTTTTTGTAGGATATCCTACAAGTACTCAAGGGTACTATTTTTATAGGCCTCAAGATAGGAAGGTATTTATGTTGACAAATGCAACCTTCCTAAAGGAAGAGTTTGTGAGAAATCACAAAGAAAGAAGTGAAATGCAACCTTCCTAGAGGAAGAGTTTCTGAGAAATCATAAAGGAAGAAGTGAAATAGTACTCAAAGAGTTAGCTATTTCATCCAAACCAAGAGTTGATTTGGATATAGCAGAACAAGATGTCGAAATGGATTCAAGAGTTGAATCGGAAGAGAAGCTTGAATATTAAGTAGTGCTAGACGTAGTGGGAGGGTTGTGAGACAACCAGTCAGGTATCTAGGTCTAGGAGAAGGCATAATTGCCATCTTAATCTAAGAAGAAATGGATCCCATTCACTTATACATAGGCTATTAATGATGTTCATGCAAAAAAATGGCTCAAGGCGATGGAATTAAAAATAGATTCCATGTATACTAATAAAGTTTGGATCCTTATAGATCTACCACCTAATATAAAAGCCATAGGGTGTAAATGGGTCTTCAAAAGGAAAAGAGGATCAGATGGAAATGTAGAGACTTTTAAAGCTAGATTGGTAGCTAAAGGCTACACTTAAAAAGAGAGTATAGACAATGAGGAGACTTTTTCTCCGATTGCTATGCTTATGTCCATTAGAATTCTTTTGGCCATAGTAACCTATTTCGATTATGAAATAAGAAAAATGGACATCAAGACTACATTTGTTAATAGGGATCTTGAGGAGACAATTTATAGGGCCCAACTATAAGGATTCATTGAGCTAGGTAATGAGCATAAGGTAGATAAATTGTAAAGGTCCACTTATGGACTTAAGCAAGCATCTAAGTCTTAGAACATTAGGTTTGATAAGTCTATCAAAAACTATAGGTTCATACAAAACCTAGATGAGCCTTATGTCTATAAAAGGATACAAGAAGGCAAGGTTATTTGCCTAATTCTGTATGTTGATGATATTCTGCTCATTGGGAATGATGTAGAAATGTTATCTACGGAGGTTTGGACTATCTCGCCAACCCGGATTATATGTATTTGAAAATGGGTCATACTTCCTTTGAGGTTGTCCTAAATAACCACCCATTTTCTTGGCTTCTTCAACTTGGTCTTCTTATAGAGTGGGACACATATCTGTGGGATGGCCAACCATAGAACAAATACCATAAGTCTTAAATTTCTCTTTCCTAAATACAGCAAGTTGATGCACCAAAGAAGTCAAATCATCTAATCTTCTTTCCAACGTCAAAACTCCCATCTCATTAACATGTCTTGAACAATGATCATTCCTAGCTCCTAATTGTTAAGAGCTAGAAGCCATAGTTGAGATCAAATCCCATGCAGCTGCTGGTGTTTTATCAACTAGCGCTTCTCCACTGGTAGCATCTATCATACTCCTCTCAATCGGTTAAAGACCTTAATAAAAATATTTAATCAACAGTTGCTCGCTGATTTGATGATGGGGGCAGCTTGCACACAGCTTCTTAAATCTCTCCCAATATTCATAAATTGACTCCCTGGTGTTTTGCTGGATGCCACAGATTTCTTTTATGATATTGGCGGCTTTGGTAGCTGTGAAAAACTTCTCTAAAAATAACTTTTTCATCTCTGCCCATGTTCTAATACTTCCAGCAGGTAAATAATATAACCAATCTTAGGCATCGTCCTTCAAAGAAAAGGGAAAAGCCTTCAGCTTTATCTGCTCTCTGGTGACGTTAGTAGACTTCATCCCCATACAAACAACATCAAACTCCTTCAAGTACTTATAAAGATCTTTTCCAAATGTGCCTCGAAAAGTGGGCAATAAGTGAATCAATCCCGACTTCAACTCAAAAGTGTTATTATCAACCAAATTTG
The DNA here is from genome assembly GCA_027478405.1 of Erythroxylum cassinoides. Lineage (NCBI taxonomy): Eukaryota > Viridiplantae > Streptophyta > Magnoliopsida > Malpighiales > Erythroxylaceae > Erythroxylum > Erythroxylum cassinoides. Next base: position 45,673,125 of record JANIPM010000008.1, on the reverse strand, counting down.
GAAAATTAATGTAGTGAGGCTATCGGTCCTCAATTGGAGTAGCCAGTTAGCGTACAGTGCGTTTTACATCTATGTTCCTTTCCCTCTATCATTCTTCTCTCGGTACTTGTTGTCTTTCTTTCGTATGCTTTCTTAATGCCTTTGCTATTTTCTCAATTTCAGGATTGTACTGCAAATTTTTAGATTGATTCGAACATGTAATGTACATATATTGACAAAAATTCCCTGACAACAGCACCAAAATTTAGGGAATGCTATGGCCTGCAACCAAATATAAAAAGAAGCCAACTTCCTGCAACACAAATTAATGTAGTAGTGGAAAGTAGGGATCATTCCCACTAAGAATTCAGACGTTAGTAATTACGCAATAAAAATGGGGTTTTAAATTGTGAATTAAATAGGATTTAATTGGAATACAAAATTGGAAAATAACTAATAACAAAACAATGAGAATCAAAGAATCAATAGAAACAAATCTTGGTTTTCGATCTCCTTCATTATTGAACTTACATTGATCATTGACACTAAAAATAATCAATTTATTAGTTAAGCATTCATCGTGGTAAATTTATTTACATATTTTCTCTTATTTTTAATTAACCAAAAAATGTATTTGAATTAACGCTTATTAATCAATAACGTCAATACGATGTCAAATTTACTTAATTAATAGCTTTACGAATCAAGAAAATCAACGAACTAGACAACATATATATAATTTATATTTAGCCTAGACAATTATTTTTCCTAGAATCATGTCCCTAATGTAGTAGACAAAAATCCTAGTTGCCACTTTTGATTAAAAGAATTGAACCTCAATCTGTTTAATCTAGCAATTGATTGAATAAAATCACAAATTAGTTGCGCACCTAGCTGTAAAATCAAACAATCAAATAATAACCTTAAAAAATTTATACTTGACTAATAAATTGATTAAAATACAGAACAAAAGTCTCACAACACTCAGAGTTTAATAACTAGGATTTTGTAAACTAAGAAATAAAAGCTTATTTACCCAACGTCACAATTTTTCCTAACTAATTGGGACTGTCGCAGGCGTTCTTCCCTTCTTTTCACACTATCCCTCTTCTTTCTGTCGTAAGCCCTCTATTCTCCTCTCTTCTATTTTCCTCACTATTCATCGAAGGGACAATTTAACTTTTTGGACCAAGGCACTATTCATGCCTCACGCAAACTCTCTTCTTCACCCCTCACTTATGTCGCCCCGCACTTCTGTAGCTTGATGTGACAAATTAAAGGTTGTGTCCACCTTACTATTCAAGCCACTTAAAAACCCTCCAGCTTTCAAATGTGAAACGTAGCTCTTGTCTGCCTCACTATGTCGTTTTCTTTATGTTTCTAGCTTACTGCGTTCTCTTCTTGCTTCCTTACCATTTAGGTCCTCTTTCTTTCAACGTTTGCATGCTGCATCATTTTGTGTTTCCTTAGTAGATGTTCCTAGTGTGTGCACTACGTTTTGGCCTGGATTGTTCACCACACAAGGCCATTTCTATTTACGTTTAATGCCTGGTTTAGCTATTTTTATTCCAAAATCTTCGTAGTTCTTTCTATTTGTTTCCAAAACACACCTTGATATAAAATAAGATTAATTCCCATTAAGTATAACTTTAAACCTCATAAACAAAGAAAACTAATGCATAAAAAGATAGAAAATAAAGACACTGAAAACTATTGTTGGCATTTGATATGTCATTAGCCCTTATTTTTGTAATTGCATCTTTTATCAACTTTTCCTCATACTTTGACTTTGAAATCCCATTTTCATCTTCAAACATACTTCCTCTCTTCCTATTCTCACCAGTTCCTCCTTTTTGTAAACATCTTATTCTTTTTTCTCTCTTTCTGTAATCAATTTTCCTTTTGTAAACGTGATGACTGGACTAGGGATTTGGCTATTATACTGGGAAGGTAGTTGATTCTTTTTTGTATAATAAGCAATGGTATGCTTGAAGAAGTGATACAAGAAAAGTTTCATTTGCAACAATGCTGGGAAAATTATGAGACATTGGATTGTGTCAATTGGATAGGTTGAGACCATAGTAACATGTATTGATGTCTTATTTTGTCAATGTGGCACCTTCATTCTACTTTAAGGGAGAAATTGAGGTTGTACATTGAGATATGTTGTCAAACTATTTAAAGTTTATAAACCATGAGTTATATTATAGGAAAGCAGTATGTGTTCAATGATTTTGGTTTAATAAGAAACTAAGTGAGCTTTTGGGTGGAGTATATTTGAAGTTAAGAAATAGGTCTTGAAGGTATGAGTAAATTTTTATTCTTCTTGAAGCAGTTTTCATCAAATTCTTGGTTTATTATTTATAATTAGAATAGAAATGCATAAGGTTCAATATTCATATGATTGTAAAAGTAGTAAATTTAAAACATTTATAATTTTAGACATGATAGGGAAATATGCAGAAACTAACAAATGATATCATAACTTTTAGAAATAATATCTAAAACTTCCTATTATTTAGTGTGTAATTAGTAATATTACACTAGGATATTTTCAATGATTTTAGCAAATTTATAAAGAATTTTGATTAATCTGGTCAGCAAATCTTTATTCAGGCTTCTTTGTGGCCCGTGAAATGTACTAAGAATAGTCATTATGTTAAGTCTATTATTTTATTTTGTTATCCTCACTTTTATGTCATTCATAATTCTTAAAAGCCCTACCATAAAAGTTTTTCCTTCCTCACTTTCTTTAAATGGTCCTATTAGCTATATTTCTATGTTTTTCTCTCAGGTCAAATTATGATTACCTAATTAAGCTGCTTCTCTTTATAACAACTATAGAAATCTTCTATTTATATATGTCAAAATGAAACTAATGATAAACAATATAGTTAGTTTGAGTTTTTAAAAATATGATATTTTCCTTAAAAACTTAGTTTGATCCTCTATACAAGGATTTTAATGGACAAGATATGGCGTGTTGTTTTCATGCATTGTTTAACTAGTTTCAATGAAATTAAAAGTTCTCTTCCTAAAAAATGATATGGTTGAATGAATACAAAGTGAACTTTAACTTTGTTATTTGAGATAAATGAAAAAAAAAGTTTTCAAGTTTTGAATTGGCTACTATTTTCATAAAGTAGCAAACTACCTTGTACTTCAATTTACATAAAGAGAGCATTATCTCTACCTTATTGTTCTCTATCTTTGATTTTATTTTATTTTAGCCCATCCCGTCTAGTGCCAAATAATTCTAATAAATGATTGATCTGAATTAGGTACATAATATCTAATTTATTTTGTTTATTCTACTGCTTCAAATTTGCATCTTATCTAATTATTGTTGATTAGTTGAGAATTAATTATAAAAATATTTGTTTTTAAATGTTGGTAAGTTTTGAATTTCATTATTTTAGGGTTTTGGAAAGACATGAAAATAAATATGTTGGGGGCAAGATCAAAAGGAAAAAGGATATGAGTTTTGATGAGCTTATATTAGTCCTAAAAGGAGTATTAAAAGATAAAGGCCATAAAGTAATATCTATGTTTTACAAATTTCCTTTTAATTTGATCATAAACGTAAAGTATTTAAGATTTCATCTGGATAAGGACATATTATCAATGCTCAATCATATGGAAGAATCTAATTACCATAATGTTAAAGCTTACTATGAGCATGGTTATAAGCATCCTATAATAAATGATGAAGAGTCTAATTCTAATATTGGGATTGGCTTTCAAACTAATACATAGAAAAAAAATAAGTCTAAATGATGTAAGAGTTGTTCCAAGTTTAAGTGAAAGAAGATGACAAAGATTTCATTCTTTTGTAGATGAGTGAATTTAGAGATGTTTTAGTTAAAGACAAGCTATTTGCAATTGATGAGGAAGAATATGTAAGTGCGAGAACAAATATAAAGAGATGTGCCAAGACTGTATATAGTAAGTTGCAACAATGTTGTGGATCGAGTTGGAAGTAGTGAAAAGTGTTGCAATGAAGATGGTGATTATTTCAAAAATACATAAACACAAGAAGGAAGTTTATATGGTTAGTGTAGGGAATATGAGGATAGTGATGTTGAAGTTCAATCACCAGTTTATAGTTGATGTGTGCTTAATTGTTTATACATTCACTTCTTAACTTTTAGTGATTATCGTTATGAAAGGCTTAAGATACTTATTTTTGTTCATATTTGATTTTAGGTAAAATTTAGAAACATAAAAGCTAAAATGAGTTAAGAGAACATTCATTGAGCCAACATTTTAATGTTCAAACTCAATTACCCTTATGAAACAAGAAGGAGATGGATTAGGGTGAGGATTAGATAAAAAGCACAACATTTCAACAAGAACTAGAAGATACACTACTGTGTATATACTTATACACCCTTATAAACATTCAAAAGACAATTTTGGACTTGCAAAGTTAGATAAAAGACCATATGCCCATCCATATATCTTCATAGGTTTCATATTTAATTGACTTATACGGTTTGATACATGGCCATGTATAAAATCGTGCTATGACCAAAAGCCTAAATTTTCATATAAATAGAACATTTTGATGGCAAAAAAAAACAAGAATTAACTTGGGACTTCGTGAAGGGTTGAAACTTACTATTTTAAGACACTTATGGAGGGTTAATCTTCCCCGATCTGATTTAAAGGTGAGATCGACATCCAGGGGCTGTGTATCATTATTATTCCTCTATTTAATGATTGTTTACACCATTTTGTGCTTATTGAATTAGCTATTATGTAAGAATGATTGAATTCTCTATTTGATTTTTTTATTTAAACCCACAGCTAAAATCTTAAATACAATTCCTAATCATTTTGTTTTGATTAATTTGTAGTGACTGATGACATTCAATCATTAGAGATAACGTAACATAGGCTAAATTACCTAAACTTATGTGGTTATTGCTTTGATATGTGTTTAAGTGTTGATTCATTTGATAAACTACACTTAGTGATTAATGTCTTAGAAATGCTTAGGAGACTCACTTTAGCTCATATTTGATCTTAGGTATATTTCGGAAATGAAGGAGCTAAAGTAACCTGAAAGTATATCCATTGAAGCCATCTTCTCAATTTGTATATTCTATTGACTCATGGAGCATAAAGAACTGTTGAATCGGAAAATAAAACATAAAAGTTGGCTAAAATGGTAGATTTCAAAAAAAAAATAGAAATCAAAACACAACGGAAGCAAGATAACCAAATCAACATGCCAAGCCGTACATGATATGGTATATGAAAAACAATTATCATAAAGACAAGATGGAGATTATATTACCAACTCCTTCGCTAGAGCTTTAACTCCTCGTTGTGCTATCCTATCCTCGGCAGTATATCCTGAGGGATGTATCCTCTTCTCATTATTGTATCTTCTTCTCAATATTGTATCCTAGACCAATCTGATCCACCACTTGTTCTTCTTGGACAACTTGATTAACAAGATCCTTTGGTGGGAAAGGAGAAGAAAACTTTGGAGGAGGTTTTTCTTAGAAAAAAGAAGCCAAAGATGAGACACCTCTCATGCAAATTTCGGCTAACACATGCAAGAAAGTAGAGAGAGTCCAAAAATGAAAGAACACCTCTCTGACACCTTGTCAATTTTGGTTATGCATGAAAAGAAAGAAGAGAAGAGAATCCAATGCATCACTTCATTCTTTAATCACACATAAAGAAGTCATTAAATGAGACTCTTCTCATTTGTTTTAAGATGGCTATAAGAAAAGACCAATAACCTAAAATGACACGTCAATTTTGGTTTTTGTGATAAAAGAAGGAAGATCATCCATCAAATACACCTCTTTTATCTTTAATCAAATGAATGCTAAAAGGTTACATCATATGCCACCATTAAAAGACAACCATTAAACCATTTAATGGTAAGATCATTACTCCATTTAATGATGATAAAGCATGATAAATACCATCTTTATTTAGCAATTCAATGCTAAATGTGTAGCTACACATTTAGCCCTAATAAAATCAAAATTACACCTTCCATTTCTTTAAAAATTTTGTTTTAATTTAATTAATCAAATTAAACCAAAGTCTAGCCCATTTCTAAATGTTCATTTGGGCTTCTAATTAACCATTAATCAGTGCAAGCCCAACATTCAATCATGGGCTTTAAAACCTCCATTTATATATCTTACTTTGCTTGATAACCTTCTTTGAAGCCAAGTGGGGAATCTTGTTAGACTTAGATAATTCAAGCTCCAATAAGCCCAGAATTAATTTAATCTCATTATAATTAATTCTAACTTATTAACTAAATGTCATTCCACTAAAGACAATTATTTGAACTCTTGAATTACTAAATACTATGAGAACACATATTTTAAATAAGATGTCCAATTTTAAACCCTATTATGAACCTTATTATAGCCATCCACACAATAAAGGATAAAATTACCATTTTGCCCTTATATTGGTTTTTCCTTCTAAATATCTCGTTTTACTCTATATGGTGATTAACACACAAGATCTCATCTTGGTGTTAAGACTTGATGGGTAGCTATTCCATCAAATTACTCGCGCCAATTTAATCACCAATTTTCATAAAATATCTAGAAGTCACTATAAACTCTTTATTTGAGTGAATGCTCCCTGATACATGTTTTAATTAATAATTCCAACACGCAGACACTAGATTGATACTCTTTAAAAATCCATTCCGATCATATCAAGAATTATAATGAAACACATATGAGTTCACCACTCATCAAGATTATGGTCCATAATAAACAAATGCTTAAGTTGTATGTTTTAAAATTAAAGTAATGGCCCACTTTATTATTTAAAACATACTTAATTCTAGATTCATTTAATAGTGCCATTAATGATAGTCAACTACTATCATGATAGGAAACTCATCATTCCCTTGAAATAAACTCTTTTACTTACTCGGAGATAAATGGAAACACTATAGTCTAAACCATAATCAAGCGACCAACTTGATTATTCAACTCTGGATCAATTATTTTAGATTCTAATAATATACATGTTTCCCATACATCTCTATGTATATGTATATTACTTACAAAAGAAAGTTGATACCTTATGACTACATATATAATTCTCATACAAATAAAACCAAACTCTTTTGTTTTATTAATAATAAATATTTTCATTACAAATGTATGTGGAAGAAAAGTCAGTTATAAGTAAATACACTTGCTTTCTAGGCACTATATTTACATAACTCCAATAGGAAGAGGATTGAAAAAAGAAGAGGCAAGATAGAATGTCAAGTGAAGAATAAAGAAAACAGAAGTCTCGCAACCATATATTGGATCTTAAGGGCATGAGAAATTTCTCACACCTGTGTAACACCTCTCTCACCATGAGAGATCTCTCATAGCTATGAGAGGGTCATGCACTGTCATCAAAGGACCTTGCATGGTCGTGCAAGGCCACGCACAACCATGAGGTGTTCTCACACTTGTGAGATTAACTCATAGTGGTAAGAAAGCTAGCTGTCACTATAATATCCAGGTGTCCCTCAGTTTAAACCTAAATTTTACTACAAAAGGAAAAGTTTAGGATGGTAGAAGGAGACATTCAGGACAGACTTAGCCAAAAACACATTTCTCTATTTCTCTTCAGTTTTATTTCATTCTTCAACACCAATAGTGGAGATGGAGAGGATGGTTGACAATGAGAGCCTGAAGATGAAAGATTGGGGGGTTTTTTTACTAGGAGAAAAATAGAGAGGGATCTTCGGAAGAGATGAGAAAAAGGTGCAAACCCCTTAACCTTGAGAGACCCATGGAAGGGTAGCTTCCTAATGCCAATTCAACAACGATATCAACGCCAACAAGCTAGTTAAACACTCTTTCCTTGTATTTTTTGTTTTCCTTCTCTCTTTAGAAATTGATTATGTTATCATATATGTATGGATTTTTGTATTGTGAAAAGATGATTTGAACATGTCCATTGGATTATTTTATTACAAACCCATTACCATAATATTCAATGTAATCTGTAATTGTTATGTTGAATTTCATTTGTAACGACTAATGGTTCGTATTCATTAGGGATAACATAACCTAGGTTAAATAATCCAAGCTTGTGTGATTATTGCTTAGAGTGGTCTATTTTTCTCACTCGTAAAGTAGTTATCCAATTAAACTTAGAGAGCATCTCCTACGTTATCCGATAGCTGTGGCTAATTAACGAGCTCTTCTTAGTTAACTATGACCTAAGGAACATACGAGATTAACAAAGTTTATTGTTAATCTATGACCAATAGTTCAAAGAGAGATGTGAAGACAACAATTCAATGAAATATGTTTAATAGGGTGTAGATTGATATTTAACCAAAGAACTAAACTCCTACCAAATTCATCACTTTCATCATTTTTACATGTTTTCTTTAACTTGCTTTTGCTAGTTTAGCTTCATTTTATTTTCTTGTTTGATAATCCAACCAACCCCTAACCTAAACATCGTTTAATTTCATTTTAAAAGCTTTACACATACTCTCTGTGGGAATGACTTAGACTAACCACTGCTATAATAGTAGGTCTAGTTTATTTTATGTAGAGTTACATCACATTACCATGTCTATGTTAAGTCAAGATGACTTTACTTAAATATAATTTTGATGTATAACAAAAAGAGATCAAATAAAAAGACAAACAAA
>JANIPM010000008.1:45618323-45631667 GCA_027478405.1 Erythroxylum cassinoides | reverse complement strand
TATCTAACAAATCGATAAAAATCCAAATTAATGTTTCTTTCTTTCATACGTTTTGCCCAAGAATGCGTCCACAACATTACCCCCCTCTTGCGGAAAGAGCTTGTCCTCAAGCTCGAATGATGGATCATCATTTGTATCTACTAACTCTAACCAGAAAAGCCGTTTGCATTGGTGAGTAGCTGAATATGGTTCATCACAATTATAACACAGCCCTTTTGATCTCCTTTCTGCCATCTCTGCTCGTGTCAACTGCTTAAAAAAAGGAGCATGATTGCTTGGTGATTTATCAATCGCTGCAGATGACACCTTGGAACTCCTTGGTGGCATAGTCACCGAACTAGAGCTTGTTTGGGGAGATTGCCATGTCATCCTTTGAGTACTAGTGATTTTTTGCAACTGAAGCTTCTGTTCATAAGCTCTAGCCAAACTCATAGTAGCTGCTAAATCTGGTGGTTTAAGCAGTTGAACATCCAATCTAATGGAATCATCCAATCCCGCCATAAATAATCCCACGTGCAAACTTTCCGGAATGAGCTCATCAGCTCTAGCTAGCTTTTCTTGGAACTGACGCTGATAGTTTTCAACAGTTCCGGTTTGTCGAAGAGTGACTAATTCACCCACTGGATTACTACCTTCCGGTGGTCCAAACCTTTGGAAGCAACTTTTCTGAAATTCTGTCCAAGTCATTGATTTTTTTGCCCTCTTCAATTGATAAAACCATAATTGTGCTTCTCCTAAGAGATGAAAACCCGCTAGTCCCACCCTTTCTGTCTCAGGTGTATTCTGATTCTCAAAGAATTGCTCACAGCGACGAGCCCAGATTAAGGGGTCTTCCGTGCCATCATATGTCGGAAATTCCAATCTTGCATACCTGGGCACTGTGGATTGATGGTTTCTGGTTTGTGGAACAGGCTGTATAGGGCCTTCCTTGGTAGCGGTGGCAGCTGGTCGATCTGTCGTTGGGACAGCCACACTGCTCTCTTCGCTTCCAATGACAGTAGTTTTGTGGACACTGAGTCCTATGCCAGATAGTTGTTCTTGAAGAATCTGCACAATTCTCTCCCCAAGACGTTGTTCCATGGCTGAAAGCTTGGAGTCGGTAAGGGCTCGTTCTTCTTGCAATAGTTCTCTGATTTCGTCACCCATCGTGTTTGGCTCTGATACCAAATTGTTATGGTCCAGCGTTTGGGATCGAGTCACAGGGCGAGTATACTGTTTTTTTGGTCAACCTATCTTGAGTAGAATTTCAGCTCTTCAAAGGGAGGCTGATACCTTAGAGTTCGATAGAGAGAACTCTGATCTCTTATTTGAATAAATTCTGACTTGCTCTTTATTAATTCCGATTGCCTTTAAATAGGCAAGTCTCCTTACAATAATAGAATCCCTACTCTAAGCATGTTTCCTACTTTCGAAGTCTCCTTACAATAATAGAATTCCTACTCTAAGCATGTTTCCTACTTTCGATAATCCTACTTTATTATTATCCTATCAATAATAGGATTCCTATCGTAATATTATCCTAATAAGGAAATAACCATAAAACAGCAACTATCTAACAAATCGATAAGAATCCAAATTAATGTTTTTTTTCTTTCATACGTTTTCCCCAAGAATGCGTCCACAACAATAATGCAGCAACAGGAAGAATAATTTTACAAATGAGGAATATTGATGCCTTTTGTTAATATAAATGATCAAAAAGAAATTGTGAAGAACACATTGCCATGAAAAAACTTGGATTAAGGTTGCAGTTGTATCCAACTAAAAAAAGAAACAGGCTACTTACCGCATAGGAGCCAATTTAATTGATGAATTGAAAGATCATTCCAGTTTTCTCTGAAGTCCTAAACATTTAATTATTGGATTTATTCCACTTCACTTATACTTCTCTTCTAACTTTAGGGTTCCATCTTGGATCCCATTAATTAGTTCAGTTACTCTTCTCCAGCTACTTATATGTGAAATTACAAACTGCAAAAGTATTTCAAACTTCGAATCAAAGCAACAACTTGCACTTCATCAACTTATGATTAATATGTATCTCAATCAAACTTTTCCAATAAGCTTACTTTTGGTAGAAACACAACTGGCTAATGATGATTACCAAACTGATATCATAACAAAAAGAAATGGGAATAATCAGCTAATATTAACTAACCTTGAAGCCCTTCACTAGAAGTGATGAGATCAAGCTCAAGACGATCAAGAAGGCGCCCAAGATCAACTCCACTGGTCCAATTCTCCGGGGGTTGACCAATTTTTAGCTTCAAGCGACCCCGATTAGCTGTCCCACCCCAAATGATCCCAACAGGTAGTGGCTTCTCACCATCCTGACTCATCAACAGAATCAGACTTCCACTATCACCTTCAAGATCAAAAGGTTGTTGATTCTCACCAACAACGAGAAAATCAGTAAAGAAACAAATCCCCTTTTCATCATTGTACTCTAGAGCATACGCCATTATGGTCCCAGTGGTCAAGCCAGAGCTTCTTCCAAGTTTAACCACTTGCCTTCCGATGAGACTGTTTACTAGAGATTGCAAGTCTATATTGTGGACATCACCAATCTCACCCACACCTTTTACAAAAGTAGTTACATTGTTCATGTTGAAATCATCTGTAAAAGGAATGAATGCTCCATCGGCTCGCACAAATGTCTCTGCAGGCGAAGCAAAACGCAATGAGCCGGTGTGGGAGTCAGGGAACAATGAGAAACAAGGTACAAGATAGATCTCCACTAGTATAAAATGCTTCAATATAACCTAAATACTAAAACATAAATAAACATACAATTTTTGGAGATAATTGACAAAACCAGGCAGTCCAATATTGGAATTTAACTGAATAATCAACAGAGGGATATGTATCAACTGACTGGATGAAGCTAGGACTGCTAATTAACAAATTAGTCAAAAAGAGATTATTATTCATCTAGGTAAAAACTTCTTCAAGAGTTGGTATGGTAAACATCCACGCCACACCTTATTTCAGGGTTCGTACGGTCAAGCCAATTTCAGAAAAAGTAGCCAAACCATTTAAATTCGTGAACAACTTCACTTATTTGTTCTTTTACAGGTTTGACTTGCGATTTGTTTATAGGTTCATTGGAAAATCATTTACTATTTCAACTCAAAACAGTGGATCTTTTTATCAAAAATTACTGTTATTTATACCTTCAATCAAGTAAAACTCAGAAGGAGAACTTGTTCGTCTAATAGCATCAGTCAGAGTCAGATATGAATAGAAGTACTTAGCTAGAGATTGAGAAAAATTTAAGTGAGTTGAACTTAAATATTGAAAAGCTTGACTCACCTTAATGGAGAAGTAGTCAGGTAAGTATTTCTGAAAGCTACTATTTCCTTTGATCTTTATTCTTATTCTTTTTAGCATTTATTCTTTCCAACTAACATTTAGAACTCATTTTGTGCAAGCTCTTACAAATTCAACATAATCAACCTAAGATTGCTCTGCAATTTAACAGTGTATTCAACAACCTGCTTTGAAGATCAGCCACTTTGCGAGAATCAAAAGCTTCAAAAGGGATCATATACAAGTTGACATCAATGTCAACAAGTAAGAAACTCCCTTCTTGTTTCAGGAAACAATTTAACCGCCAAAGATTTCATAAAACTGCAAACTAATTTTGAGTGGGTTTATTTCGGCATGCAGCTCATTTTACTCCAGTACAATGATATGTTAAGCTAATTTGTCTAAGAATTACTCTAACATGAAACAAATGGGTGACTGATGAGTATAAGCAGATTCAGAATTCTAAAAGCCTTGGGATGAATAAATTGCCCAAAAGAAGTCTCGAATCAGCTTAATATTTGAAGACCCCAGCAACAAGCCACTAAAATGCAGTTGCCCGTATAAAAAGCCAGTCTATGGTACACTTTTAATATAGCAAATTATCCCAAAGAGGAAATAACATATAATACCCGATCAATTTATTTAAAAGATCCAAGGGTCATAAAGTTAACAAGAATGATGCTCTTTGCAAATAATAATTCTACATGAGATTTATAGCTTACATGAATGCCATGATGATCCTTCAAGACAATGTTCTTCTGAAATTTATCATGCTTTCATACAAAATGTGACGACAATCATTATCCTTCTCAAGATGAGGTCTGATCCAAAGTGAAGTTTTGGATGATAAATATAAGTTTGAAATTAAAATTTTGTGCTTTAAGGGAGCTTTGTATGTCATTTTTTAAGATATTTTACCAAAGAAAAGATCTCCCCAGTCAATCAGCCTAATAATTAGTCAAGATCTCCCCAGTCAATTAGCCTAATAATTAGTCTTTCTTTGTTTGTTACCAGCAACTCACTATAATAAAACTCTCTTGGATCAAGAAAAAAGGACTTTTAGCAAAAAGTTATCAAGATTTATAAGTTTGAATGCTTGGAGTCTAGCCTCAAGTTAAATACTTTTATTATGGTAGACTATTATACTCTGCAACTATATTACCTGGATTTGTTCCAGCAAATATGCCATACCAACGGTCGTCTGTAATGAATGATGTTGCCCTCTCCACAGCACCCAAATACACACCTGGTCCAAGGCTAGGTGGTAAAGGATGAAACATCTTCTGGCTTGGGTAGTCCAGATCAACTGCAACATGCCGATTTGTAAGGAAACCGACCTGTTTGTTTCCTGTTCTGCTTTTCACTATTGCACCCAAGGTTCCATATGTCTCTTGATTTGCAACCTAAAATTCTAAACAATTCAGTATTCACAATAATGCAGGCAATGATATATCACACAATCAATCCAGTTATCTGAAGACCATGTTATAAGCATGAGAGTAAAGCTCACATGTATCACTATCCATCATATCAATGCCAATATCTTTTCTCTAATCACTGTATGCAGGGGCAGAGCCAGAAAATTTGGTCAGTGGGGCCAAATTGTAAGATATGACTTTTGGTAGGGGCAAATTTCACGTAATTATACTATAAATTAAAAATATTTGCTGAACTTGTAGATAAATTTAGTAAAAATTATCTGCTGTTTGGCCCCATTGGTGTCAGATACGTAGCTCTACACCTGACTGTATGGTATTCTAAAGCTCAATAATCATTAAAAGTTTTGGTGCCACCACATTTTGGATGTTGACTTCAGTATAAGAGAAAACTAGAAAAACACATTATTAATTTGGTTTTGCTCAATTATTTATAATAGTATGAAATACAAACTAATACTAATTTCTAAAATAATACTATTCCAATAAAGGAAACTTCCTTGTATTAGGATCCAAAACATAATAATATTGGCCAACACTCCCCAAGTTGGTTCATAAATGATGTAACTTCTAACAAACAGTCTTTATCATGAACCCGTCTAATTTATTCAATTAAAGTACTGTCGTAACCTTCATTCTATGGCTCTTCCTCATTGGAAAAGTTTAGACAATGCACACTTTGTTCAAAACATCAGTAGTGAAGTCAATTCCAATGTCGATACATTTACTCATGAATAAAAGGACGCCAACAGCATGCAATTGTTCTCGTTTCAGAAAATTCACCATGAAACACAACCACAGTTAAGTGTTTTAACATCCATGCTGTCATTCCATTAACTTAAACAGAAAATTTTCAAAGATGAACTGAAATGAAATCTTTACAAAAGAATGAAACAAAATCTTGAAGAAAAAAAGAGTCAAATGCATTCAAGACCCAAAAAAATAAAAGTAAACCATCTTTAAGATGAAAAGAAATTTGTCAATAGTACCACGGAGCAACTATTCACCATAGCATTGCTCATAGTGAGTAGTACCACAATAAACAGTAGCATATACAGTACAACATGGTACTAATTGTTCCAGACAGCAGTACTCATCTTTTTCTCTTTTCTTCTTGATTTTGTTGACTCTGATACTAAAAGAAGAGAAAATTGGATAATATAATAATAATCAATTAGATTTCAGCCATTTTATTCATCATAGTAGGACAATAAAAGCTAATATCAAGATTAGAAGTTAATGCCATTTGAATAAAATTCCTCCTATATATGGATTCCATAACATAATAATACTTTATCTCTAACAACTTCCTTTGTTTTCCAAATTAGTCAGACAATGACGCCCAATCTGTGTGACTGGCGAGTCAATTATTGATTTTCATTACTACTCTTTACTTTTCACTTCACATTCTCTCTTCCTATTTCTTTTCATTGCTTCATTTCAAGTCAATGTTTTGTCTTTTGATTATCTTCAACCACACAGTAAGGTGCTCAACTGCTATCAGTGCAAACCATGCAACAGGTGTAGGGGTGAGGTTGATGCGAGACTGGAAAATAGGGATAAAAGAGATGGAAAAATGAAGCCACTGTGTAATTAAAACTGCCAATTTGAGCTCCTACATCCCAATTCCCTACCAAACCTTAGTGCTAAGAAATAAAATTACAAAGAACAAGTTTAAGTGGAAGAATGAAGCAACCAAGAACAGTTGCAGTTCAATTTTTTAATTTCCAGTTCTTTTTCATGCTTCCTTCAAGTCCGTCATCACTAGA
This sequence comes from Erythroxylum cassinoides, assembly GCA_027478405.1. Classification (NCBI taxonomy): domain Eukaryota; kingdom Viridiplantae; phylum Streptophyta; class Magnoliopsida; order Malpighiales; family Erythroxylaceae; genus Erythroxylum; species Erythroxylum cassinoides. The sequence goes on along the minus strand of JANIPM010000008.1, from coordinate 45,625,153 downwards.
AACAACATTAAGGATGTTGAAAGAAGGGATGAAGTTAGTTCTCTTAAAATGCACTCAACAGTTGTTTGTCTTGGTTGCATATAAGGAGGTATGCTAAACAACTAGATCCCTCATTGAATACTTTCTTTAGACAGATATAAGGAAAATACTGTCATGTTAAATAAACCAGGAAAATCTTGCCTGTGTCTAAAAAGAACTATGTAATACACATGTAAAATCCCTTCAATGGATGTATTAGTGGATACTTACACTGGTCAAACAATTAAAGATAACTAGTATCATTAACTTGGATCCATATAACACAAAGCTGCAGAACAACACAGTTTCATATAATTGTCAACTGCAACCCAGTGTGAAGAAGTTAGCATCAAAGCTCAGGAAATTTTTGTTATCAAATATTGAACCCATTTCCTTGAGAACGTACCATATATAAGCTTCCGTCATGACACGTAAAGGTTTTACCAAAGGAAAAAACCAATATGGAAAATATGCAGAATGTTATTAATTATGATGACGGACTCTTCTTTACTCGGATATATCCAATAAAATTTCATCACAAAGTTGATAATTACAGCTTTATTGGGACATACCCTAGAAAACTGCTTACAAATATTAAACAAACTCTACATTGATTCATGGAAAACAAGAAACCAATTATTGAGTAGAATAAACACATTCATCTGTACACTACATGCAATAGTTGACAAAGTAACTATAAATTGAAGCAATCATGCATACAAACTTGACAAGGTCACTATGCCACCAAAAATTCTGGCTTTCCTCACAACAAAAGTTGCATGTATAAAGGTGAAAGTTCAAGCTGTGAACTCTAAGAAGCTTCGGTTACAAAGCAATTAAAGTTTTATTTCTTATCTTTTTTGCAACTTGAGTAATAAAAATAATGTCACTCTCGTTGATATGAATATTTTTACAAACTTTAACACCATATTATGCATATATTGAATGACTAGACTTCTAGTGCAACAACAGACTCATCATGGTATTATCAATTAGCAATTATATCATCTTTAAGATATACCAAACTATATCTTTTTATCACTTCTTGCCACACAGTAAACAAATTATCATCTTGTAAATTAAGATTAGTATTAAACATTAACTAAAACAAGTATTAAATTGAGTACAGAGTGAGGTACCTGAGAACCAGAGCCAATGCAAGGATCACTTCCCCTCAAGCCCTCTACAAGTTCACTGTATAGTTGTTCCTTTGGACTTGATGCCGGTGCACCATAATATGAGAACTCAACAACATCAACATCACACCATACACCTCCTGGTCCCTATTTATTAAACAAAGAGTACGTAAATCTCTTGAATTTATTAAGAAAAGGAAATAGTACAATTTTTCCTAAATAGAAAAATCTTAATTCCATACGCTGGGAGAAAACTAAATATGAGAAGACTACAAGCATAGCACTTGCGAAACTATGCATGTTTGATGTCAGACAATATCCAAAATATCCATACCTCTTTCCTTTGTTCCTAACTTAATAAATCCCTAGGGGAAGATATAAGTACCAATTTCTAACCTCTAGAGCAGTAGGTAAGCATTGAACATGGTTGAGCCATTGCCTGTGAACTTTGCGAGCAACAAAAACAAGAATAGCTGGAATATCCGTCAAAACACCACGTCGGATCCTGAAACCAATTGCTGTTCCGAGACTGAATCGGCGCAGGATTTTGCTATGAAATGCCCTAATTGTCATGAGCTCAAGCAAGGTGGTGGCTTGCTGGCCCGTTGGTAACCTCCCAAGAGTTTCAGGTAACTCCCCTTTCTGAAGGTTTGCAAAATAGTTAGCTCTATCTTCAGCAGCATCATTTAATCGGCTCAAAGTAGGCCAAGAGAAGTAGGCAGCATTGATCTCTGAGAGCTGACCACTAGAAGCAAAGGGTTGAAGTGGAGATGGACTTGACCATGGAAGATTTGAATGATGACAGCAATTCCTTTCCAAATCTAGAGCGGATTCCTCTGATTGTGTTGATCCAGAGTGATGTATTCTCAAATCCAACCTGTACCGCTCCATCTTCAGCTCTCCTATACATAAGGGATACTGGCTCTTAAGAACCCGCAAACCATTGACTAAGAGAAACCTCTATAGCGTTTTAGCTCAACTATCAGGGTATCCTTAAAAAACTGTGGGCTTCACCAACTAACTACCACTTATGAAATGAAGGCTCTAACTATTGAATTGAAGAAGCAATTTAATAGTTCAATAGTAGCACGTCAAACACATAATTGAAGAAACCACAATGCAGTGAAACAAAAGCACAAGAATAGAATCTTTGCCCAACACACCAGTTGAAATACTCAGTGTATAGAAAGAAAAGGAAAGAACAAGTATAACACACCACATCAATTGCCACATTGAAGATTAATATAGGGGACTATCGCATGTAAAATAGAAACCAGAAAGTTCAGGAGCAGAAAAATGCGTCTCTCCAAGGACCTCTAACAACGTATCCCAAGCCACCGTGTCATATGCAAGTTTGCACATGAACATAATGATATGGTTCGATTCAAGTAACCGCCATAACCCCAAAAATTTTGAAAAAAGAATAAGGAAACAAAATCCCAGACAAGATTGAGCACCTACGTGCGGTAGAAATGTCTTGCAGTATGATTTTCCCACACATTTGCAAACCAGAGGCCGAACAAAAGCTTAAAACTCAATCAATGCTAGGATAAGGGTCCCTACTTCATATTCAAAGCATAAGGAGTAAGAAAGGTTCTAAGGAAATAGTCTAACAGGTTTTACCGGGAATAAAAGTTAGAAACCAGCAAAGAGATAGAAAGAGAGGGTTTTATGAACCGGAATTCATATAAGGAAACTAAACCCACATATCTGCTCCAAAACGAGGGCAACAAAACTATCAAGAAATGGAACAAAGGCTAAACCTTTGAAACGGGTATTTGTAAAACTTATCAAGTAGTGCAGCCTGTACTAAAACCGCAGTGATCAAACCGATAAATTATACATGATTAAGACTATGAGGGAAAAATGAACAAAAAAATAGCAAGAACAATAGTTGCGTAGAAGGTAAAAAGGACGAAAGTTAGAAGACGGAAGAGAAGCCCAGATGAGACTGAAATGATATTTGCTTGAAGAAAGGCAAAACTCACCGATTAGCAATGGCGGAGCTGTGATGGATACAAAGCAAATATAGATCCCCGAAGATGGTCATGCCCTAGTGCTAATACACAATCTCTTCATCGGAAAAGCTTAATCGCTACTCCTGAACAGTTGTTAGAGCATCATACAAATCAGTTCTTGTGTGTGCATTTTCAAACAAAATCATAATGTCTGTGTGTGTGCGTGCTAGAGAGAGAGAGAGAGAGAGGGTGCAAGTCAAGTGACAAGTCAGTCAGTAAAAATAAGTTTTGATTTTGGAGAGAAAAAGTCTGGAATTATTATTCTTAGATAAATAATAAATCCCATAAATATATTTAATTTAAGCTGAAAAATTACAATTAGGACCCATCCGTATTTGCTCCCCAAAAGGAGCACATTCTAATCTTCACCCAAATAATTGGACTCTCCGGCCTATCCATAGTGTGGGGTTAGCCTGCTGTTTATTTTCATTTTTCAATTATGTGCATACATCATTATCTTATTTATTTATTATTTTTAACAACTTTGTTATTCACTTTTACTATTGACTTTGTTTTCTCTTCTTTCACTATTATTCTATCTTCTTCTACAAAATCTTATCCCAAATACTAAGGCGGAATTGGGTTTCTACAAATTACATTAAATGCCCACACACTCTCTCTCTCTCTCTCTTTGTTGTGCCATTATCGTCAATCACGTCACTTACATTATCTCCATTTAAATGTCAATGATCAAATCATGACAAGTCTACTCAGTCAACATCATGCAAATTAACTAAGATGATCTTTTTATTCAATGCATTAGTCACACGGGACAATATATCGATCATGTTTAGTTCCTTTTCTTAATCTTTTAACTTTTTTTTAATTTTTTTTATTTGTATTTTTAAGTTCAATAAAAAAATTTAGTTAGTTGAGTTTTTAATTTTTATTTTATTCTCGTCAGTTATTAAAACAATGTAAGTCAATTTTTATTTATTTTATATAATTAAATATTTATTATTTAATATTAAATTATTAATAAAAATATCACTAATATAATTGAAGTATTCGACTTTTAAATTTTTATATTTAATTTCAATGTAAAATAAAAAAAGTTTGAATATTAAAATTATTTTATTTTTAAATAATTTTTTAACTAATACTTTTAAATTTATAGTATTTTTAAAATACATGAATTTCAAATTTTTAAAATATGATAACATTATTTTAAAATGTGAATAACATTATTTTAAAAAATGTTTATTAAAGAATATCGGACACTGCAACTCAAGGATTATACGAATAACAACAAACCAACGGCTAAGTAATAGAGTCGATCTCTATAAGAGCTTTAAGATACACAAATAAGATTGTAGCTAAGACTCTAAGTATGCAAGCCGAGACATAAGCCCTTTTTCTCCTCAGCGGACGTCAACTCTCAAGACCTGCTCTTTAGGGATCTAATTTGATCAATCCTCCTCGTACAACTTATAACTTAGATATCATCATAGATCGATACTTTTTTATGCATAGAATCCTTATAAAAGGCAAATGTGGATGTAACACCCACATACACCCTTTTTATGCATAGAATCCTTATAAAAGGCAAATACGGATGTAACACCCACATACACTTTGGGAGAATATGCAAATATCACACAAGACAAAACCGAAATAACCTAAATCATACTAAACATTTCTTACTTGCATTCATAGAAACTCAAACAAATATACAATACATATCATTAGATGTTGTTGTAAACAAACCATAACATACATCTATATATAATGAACTTCTCATAATACATGTCTTAAACATAATCCATCATGTAATAAGGTTATTAAAAACCATTAAACAAAACACAAACTGTCTCATATTGTCATATACAACTCAAAAACTCAAATATACATCTTTCAAAACAAAAGACATTCTTATTAGCCACTGCGATTGTCTTTGTCCCAGACCTTAAACCTTCTTATTAGAACCTACACGAAGGCAAAACTGTCGTATTAAACATATAGCTTAGTGGGAAATAACTAAACATAATGTATAATGGAGACTATTTCTAACAGTCGTTTAACATTCACATGCATTCTATCATGTCAATTCATTTACAAACTTTAATTGTTCAAATTATAGAGTAATCCAAACATTATGCTTCAAAACATAATTTGATGGATATAGATTCAGAGCATTCTCGCATCAGAACACAACTCATAAATATCAGAACGAAATGTACAAATATCAAAATTGAATATCAAAATAGGATATAATCCTTTCATATCAAAGTATGACTTATGTCATAACAGAACTTGTTTTGTATCAAATCAAAGCTTATCTCTTATCAGAACAGAAGTTGTTTTATATCTAAACAGAACTTATTTTTATCAAAATTGAACATATTTCATAATACAAAATAAGTTAGACTGCTAATCCTTTTTACAGAAGTGAGTAACGAGACCAGAACAGAAGATACCATGATTGGTATCTGAAACAGAAGAGACTAATGTCTCTAAATCAGGGGACATCGTAAAGTCGATAATCAGGGGACATCGTAGTGTCAATAATCAGGGAATATCTCAGTGTCAAGTTACAAGAGCAACTGCAGACCCTTCTAGGAATGCCTATTTCCCACAACTAGGACTTAACAGTTTTAAAATAAACCATTTTAGATTTCAGAAATTTCATGTAAATGATGTAGTGCAGCATATGACCTTATTCATTTGATCAAACTTAACATGCCTTATAAATACAAACATATGCATTAAAGCATCAATAAATATATTGAGTCATCACACATTATGTATATTCACACAATTAGAAAGCACTTTGATTGAGCCCAAGGTTATCTTATTAATTGGCTACACTTTCATAACTGTTAATGCACTTTTTGAGTCCTAATTGTAACTTTTGTGCTTAAATTAGTTCCTTATATTGAGCTCATATGATTTGCAATTTGTTAGTAAAAATTGTCGCAAATTGATATTAATTGCATTATAATTTTTCTAAGGACAATTAATACTGTAAATGGTTATTTTTGTTTTGTAGGGAAACAAGGGAGTCATCTCATCAGAAAGTCAACAGGACGTGAACAATCTATGCACGTCGCGGCACATCCAGCAGAAAGCACGTCGCGACGTCTAACAATTCACACGTCGCGGCGAGAGAACAAGTAACACTCGCGACAAGCGATCCAAGAATAGCACTCCGCGATGCCAATCAAGTAACACGTCGCGGCGAGCGATCAAAGAAGGGCACACCGCGACGTCAAAAAATCATCTCGCTGCGACGTGCAGACGGATACCCAGACTCCAAATAGAAATTTCTCTCACTGTACCGACCTGGCCCGTGACCCATCCTTTAAGTCTTGCCGAATTAGGTTACAACATCCATCTTTTGAAGAATCGACATTCATTCGGCAGGAGAGAAGAGACAGACGAGAGAAGAGAGAAGAAGAGGAAGCACTCACGTCTACCACCCAGGGTTCCCTGGGGACAATTTCACATAGGTTTTATTTTGCATTTTCACCGCCGACCCCATCATGGTAGCTTGGATTCGTCACGAGTTGTGAAGTTTCCAGTTACAATGCATGGTTAGGCATTCATTTTCTCCAGAAGATGCAGTGATGGTTAGAGTTCATCGAGCTTCAAAGGGGAGTAGCTTAATCCGTAGTTTAGCTATGATTTATGAATGCCTAGGTCTAGGATTTGTAACTTG